>CM040427.1:2370000-2837193 GCA_022702705.1 Papilionanthe hookeriana x Papilionanthe teres
GAAGTAGTAGAACAAGAAGAGACTCATTTTATTAAAGATAATTGGGAAACTTTAGACATAACTCAAAATGATATACTTTTACCCTTAATTAAAAAAGCCCCTGAACTGGAATTAAAAATGTTACCTTCCCATTTAAAATATGTGTTTCTTGGAAATTCGTTAACTTTACCTATTATTATTTCTTCTGAACTGAGTAAAGATCAAGAAGAAAAACTAATAGGTGTGTTAAAGAATTGTAAGAAAGCTTTTGGTTGGACTATTGCTGATATAAGAGGAATAAGCCCTTCCATTTGCATGCATAGAATTTTAATGGAATAAAATTTTAAACCTACTATAGAATCGCAAAGAAGATTAATCCTATCATGAAAGAGGTTGTTAAAAAAGAAATTATTAAAAGGTTGGATGCAGGTATTATTTATCCTATTTTGGATTGTCAATGAGTAAGTCCTATTCATTGTGTTCCGAAGAAAGGAGGTGTAACTATCTTTGTTAATGATAAAAATGAACTTATTCCTACAAGACAAGTTACTGGATGACGAATTTGTATTGACTATAGGAAATTAAATAAAGCCACTAGAAAGGATCATTTTCCTTTACCTTTATTGGATCAAATGCTCGATAAATTAGCTGGACACTCATATTTCTATTTTCTGGATGGATATTCTGGTTATCATCAATTACATATTGCTCCTGAGGACCAAGAAAAGACAACATTTACAAGTCCTTATGGAACATTTGCTTTTAGAAGAATGCCTTTTGGTTTATGTAATGCACCTGCAACTTTTCAAAGATGTATGATGTCAATATTTTGTGATTTGATTGATAAAGGAATTAAAATATTCATGGACAATTTTTCAGTCTTTGAAACTTCTTTTGAATCTTGTTTGGAAAATATAGCCAAAGTTCTGAAAAGATGTGAAGAAACAAATTTAGTTCTTAACTGGGAAAAATGTCAATTCATGGTCACAGAAGGCATTGTACTTGGTCACAAAGTATCACAAAAATGGATGGAAGTAGATCAAGCAAAAGTGAAAATTATTGCTGAATTGCAACCACCTACTACTGTTACTGATGTGAGAAGTTTTCTAGGTTATGCTGGATTTTATAGAAGATACATAAAGGATTTTTCTAAAATTGCTAAACCTCTTTGTCATTTATTAGAAAAAGATGCAAATTTTGAATTTAATAAAGAATGTATTAATGCTTTTAATATTCTAAAAGAAAAATTAATAACTGCACCTATCATTATTGCACCTAACTGGAATAAATCTTTTGAATTAATGTGTGATGCAAGTGATTTTGCAATTGGAGCTGTATTAGGACAAAAATATAAGAAAGTTTCAAAGTTTTATATTATGTAGTAAAACTCTCACTGAAACACAAAGAAATTACACTGCCACTGAGAAAGAGCTTCTAGCTATAGTATATGCCTTTGATAAATTTATACCTTATCTTCTTGGTACTAAATGCATAGTTCATACTGATCATTCTGCTATTAAATATCTATTATCTAAGATGGATTCAAAACCTAGACTTATAAGATGGGTTTTACTTCTACAAGAATTTGATTTTCAAATAGTAGATAGAAAAGGAACTGAAAACCAAATTGCTGATCATTTATCTAGAATTAAAAATGATATTATTTCGGAAGAAAATATAAATGAGAAATTCCCTGATGAATCTTTATATGTTATTCAAAGATGCAAAACACCTTGGTATGCTGATATTGTTAATTATTTAGTTAGCAATATTTTGCCTTTTGACTTGGATAACAAATTTATTAAGAAATTTAAATATGATGCTAAATATTATATTTGGGAGGAACCTCATTTATTTAAAATTGGTAAAGATTCTATGATTCGAAGATGTGTACCTTATGAGGAAACTTTTGCTATTATTCAAAAATGTCATGATTATGATTTTGGAGGACACTTTGGCATATATAAAACTACATTTAAAATTTCAAATTCTGGATTTTATTGGCCTACCTTATTTAAAGATGTGAGACAATATGTGAAAACATGTGATTGATGTCAAAGGATGGGAAATATATCTAGGAAAGATGAAATGCCTTTAAACTATATATTGGAAGTTGAAATTTTTGATATATGGGGTTTAGACTTTATGGGACCATTTGTTCTATCATCTGGAAAAATTAATATTTTTTTAGTAGTTGATTAGGTTTCAAAGTGGATTGAAGCTGTTGCTTTACCAAACTGTGATTCCAAAAGTGTTACTAAATTTTTAAAGAAAATGAAATTTTCAAGATTTGGAATGCCTAAGGTAATTATCACTGATGGTGGAAGTCATTTCGGGAATATAAGAATTCAATCATTACTACAAAAATTTGGAATCAAACATAGAATTGCAGTTGCTTATCACCCACAAACTAGTGGAATGGCTGAAGTATCAAACAGAGAAATTGAAAGAATTTTAGAGAAAACTGTTAATCCTAAAAGAACTGATTGGGTTGATAGACTTGATTATGCATTATGGGCTTATAGAACAGCTTATAAGACACCAATCAGAATGTCATCTTACCGGTTAATTTATGGTAAACATTGTCACTTACCTGTAGAACTTGAACATAAAGCTTATTGGGCGATAAAGGAGTTTAATTTTAATTTGAATAAAGCAGGAGAAAAACGATTATTGCAACTAAATGAGATGGAAGAAATTAGAAATGAATCATATGAACAAGCGACAATTTATAAAGAGAAAATGAAGTTGTTGCATGATAAGAAAATTTTAGGAAAAATTTTTGAGCCTGGACAAAAAGTATTACTGTTTAATTCACGTTTAAGACTTTTTCCTGGAAAATTAAGATCTAAATGGATTGGACCCTATCTAGTTGAGAAAGTATACCATTATGGAGTTGTGGATATTAAAGATCCAAAATAAGAAAAATTTTTAAAGTAAATGGAGTAAGATTGAAGCCTTATTTGGGAGATATTAAAAAGATTTATAAAGATGCTTATGAATTGAGTCAACCAGATTAAAGATTTACTTAAGTCGGGCTGACAACATTAAACCAAGCGCTTTGTGGGAGGCAACCCATAATTATCTTGTGTTTTGAGTGTTTTTGTGTTTTGATGTAAGGTTATGCCTCGATCTTGATTAATTTAATATTACTTTAGAAAAATTTGATGCTTATATGTCTTTGATGACTTAGGCTAAAAATTATTTTGAAGTATGTAAGATTTAATAATAGGATCACTCTATTCTGAATATGAGTAAAAAGGAGATCAAGTTAACCTTCATTATGATTTTTTACAATGAAAGTTATTGAGTCTAAATTACTCTTACCAGTATAATTTACCTATCTTGGAGAATGAAATTTTGAAATTTGACGATTAGGCGAAACAGAGTTGAACATAGTTCCGGTGCCTAGGCGCCAGAATTCGGCGCCTAAGCGCCAGAATCAACTATGTATCAATAAGTCCGGCGCCTAGGCGCCAGATTCGGCGCCTAAGCGCTACGGTTTCTGAGTCGTGCAAAAACAAAAAATTTTCAGTTTTTCACACGATTTTCCTCTTTAAATCAACCTATCTTCTTCCCTAACAATCAAGCAATTAAAATTACGTCCCTTGCACTTCATTCTTGAGAGATTTGAGAAATTTTTGAAGAAATGGAAGGAAGAAATCATGGAGAAGAAGCTAGGGACAAGGTTTCAAAAGATCCTCAACCCTACTTCAATGGTTTCATTGCTGTAAGTTTAGAGAAAATTTCTAGTCGTTTGGATAAGTTTCAAGTAGAATTTAAAAGCATTGGAGATCGCCTTCATGAGATGTTTCATCAAGTTGAACTTCTTGAATGGTAAATAAAACTACAATTTGAACATTTTGCGGCTTATCAAGATGCTCAAGTTGAAATATATGCGAAGAACAAGTGGATTGACGAAAAGATGGCTACGGATTTCCCGAGAGCATTAGTGTTCTTTCCAAGTGGAATACACAATTTCCCTTGTGAAGATTAGAAAATTCTAGTAATGAGATAGTTATTATGGTTTGTTGAGTTGTTGTGTCGATTTAGAGAATCGATTGTGTTTGTTTGTGTATTTGCTTTCATGTTCAATGTGTGTTGTTTTTGCTTAGAAATTATTATGTTTGAGTGTGTATTAGGAACTTGAATCAAATATAGTACTTATCTGGAATGTATTGAGTCAATATTGAAGGTTATAAATGGAATATAGTGAGTTGATTAAAACCTTATGTTTGATTGGTGGATTTAATATTTAATTTTTATAAATTTTTGAAAAATGTTGTGGAAGTTAGAAACTGAAGCTCTACTCTGATATGAGTAATTGGAAGTTGAATTTATGAATTTTGGTGGAAAATTAAATTTAAAAAAAAAAATTTGTGAAAGGCGAGTCTGGTGCCTAGGTGCCAGAATTCGGCGCCTAAGCGCCAGTTCGGCCTGTACCCGAGAATTTACTTAAATAACCCCCAAAAGCCATTTTTTATGCCTAAGCTTCATCTTCTTCCCCATTTTGGCGAAAATACATCCTCTAGATCCAATTTGAGGTCAAAACATCAAGGATTTGAGAGCGAAACCACTCGATTTCTTCGTATCAAGGTTAGATCTACACTTTAAACCATTTATTTTAGATTTTCACCATAGATTTCCCTAGGTTTTGCAAAGAACCCAAAATTTTGAAAAAATATTCGATTTTTAGTGATTTCTTTGGATTTCTAAACTTATTTTAAGTTTTATAAACTTAAAAAGAGTTTAAATATTTGATTCCTAAATTTGTTCTTGTTTTCTTTCACGTTTAGATGGCTCCAAAATCTAAACGTGGGAAGGCACGAGATAACTTTGATAGCAGCAAATTTTCTACTGCGGCTGCGCATTTTTGCTTTCATGAATTTGCGACGTCCAGAAAGTTCATTTCTGAACGAAGTTTCTATCATCATGGAGAAATGATCGAAAACTCTATTGTTGCACACAATTGGCAACAATTTTGTTATTTTACTATTGTTGTTGTTATCCCGATTGTTCGAAAATTTTATGCAAATTTTCTGGATGCCGAGGATTATGAAGTCTTTGTCAGAGGAATCGAGTAGGATTTAGTCCAGAAAGAATCAACATATTTTATGGCTCCGCCACCGACTATTGAGTGCTATTATTCTCGATTATCACCATCTGAGGAAGATTTGGATATGATCATTGCTTATCTGATTGACGGTACTGGATCTTGGAAGATCAGGAACGAAAAAAGGGTAAACTTCAAATCCTCCGAATTAAATGGTATTTCGAAGCATGGCACTATTTTATCTCTCGTAAGATTGTTACCTTCCAACCACCTGAGTGAAGTGACTAGAGATCGAGCGATCTTAAACTACTGCATTCAGGAGAGGAAGCCTATTGATGTCAGGAGCATTATTTATGATTCTGTGGATTCTACTACTAGGTCTAGCACTTCTATTGGATTGGGATTTCCATCTCTGATCTATTCACTATGTGTTATTAATGGAGTCACTGCTGATATTTCTTAGGAGAAGTTAAAGTCTACCAAGCCAATTGGGCAGGAGAGTGTTAGTATCTATGATCATCTTTGAGGGAAGAGATAGACCGATCCTTCTACTTCTACACATATTTCAGGTAGACCTTCTACTTCTAGACCCTCTACTTCTGCTGAGCCACCATCAGATTTCTGGGAATGAATGCATGATCAGTTTTTAGAGCAGTAGCAGGAGTTATTTCAAACTCACTACAAGATTGATACTATTGATAAAAAACTAGATCATTTATCTGATTATACCCAGAGGAAGAGTAGTTATGATGCTGAGTATGATGAAGCCCTAGTTAGATTTCTGAAGGGTGAACATGATGTTAGTTTTCCTACTTTTCCTAGATTCACACCATTTGTTGATCCTAAGGACGTAGAATTTTCCTTTGGTGATGATGATGATGATGAGGCTACAGCTAGTGACTAGTAGTTATAGATCTTTAAGTTGAGCTACTCTGTTAGTTTGTTTTGTTTTGTGTTTGATGTATGTTGACTGATTAGTGTTAAGATTCTGTTGTTAAAATATTCTTAGTATATTGTGTTGAGACTGAAGTTAGAAGTAATTTATATTTTGTTTTAGTCTACTGTATAGTATTTAGTAATTTTGTTCTGTTTTAATTATGTTTCAAATTTAGTATCATTATAAAATTAGCCTGCTTACTTTTTATACATGCTTAAATTTAATCTTAATTATTCATAAAAGCATGATAGAAGTTAATTTTTCTTTTAAAGATTGTTTTTACATACTTATTAAAAATTCTTATGATTTTCTTTCTCTCATACTTTCAAATTATTATAGTATACCAAAACTTACGTTTGGGGGAAGGGAAAATCATTTCAAAATTAAATTTTATTTGTCCTTAAAGAGCTAATATTTTCATAAAAATAAAATTTTTTTTAACATAACTTAAGGAATGAAGAATTTATTTGAGATCACTTTTATTTTTGAAATTATAAATAATTTAGTGAAAATTAACCAAAATTTTACTAACTTTGATTGATTTTAAGAATAGAATTATTTAACTTAAAGGAGAATAAGATAAAGAATTTTTTCTATTCATGATAGAAATAATAGATTTTTAGAAATATTAAGTAATAAAAAATTATCACTTAAAAAAGAAAAGATTGGAAATCTTTTTGAATTCTTACTTATTTTATAATAATTAAGTGGAAATGTATAAGTTTTGAAAATATAAGTTAAGGATAGTGAAGTTCAAAACTATTAACAGGCTATCCAGATATAAAAATCCTCTCTATATATATAAAAAAAAAGAAAAAAAAAGAAAAAAAAGGAGAAGAGAGGAGAAGCTTGAGGAAATGCCTAATAAAAAATTGGCTTCACTTGAATTATCTTATAGGAAGAAAACTAGTTACATACTTTACTTAATTTTTATACATAAATATTTATTTAGAAAAGATTTTTCAAAAAGATCTTTTTCTTGTAAATAATCTATGAAAGCTTAATATAATAAACTTCTATTATTTTCAAAATGGATGGAAAGTTTGAAATCTTATGATTTGGTAGTTAAATATTCTTTAAATTCCTAAAATTAAACTTAGTTAGTGAAATTGGGTTAATAATTTACTAAAAAATTTATAAAATAAAAAATTATAAGGAATCATAAATATTTATCTTTTATTCCAAAGGTTATGAATTTTATATAGTAGAAAGAGTTACTTGAGGAAAAGTAACATTTAAGTTTGGGGGATTTTGATCTATAAAAAATACATATTTCTTTATGTCTTAATTCTTATTAATTTCTAAGGATATTATGCTTTAACGAAAGGTATTTTTGTGTGTTTTTGGAATTAGGTGATGTAAAAAGATCTAAAAAGGAAAAAGGAGCAAAATGGAGCAAAAATGGAGCAAAATACAAAAAGTATAAAAAAAATATGGCCTGGCGCCTAAGCGCCAGATTCGATACAAAAACCGTCAAGTTTTTGACAACGTTTGATCAGTTATTTTGATGGAGTAAGTGGTTATTGGACATTCTAGAATACTGGAAGTTGTTCCTTGATAATAGGACATGTGATACATTGCATTTGGATGCTCAAAAGTGATTTTAATTTCGAATAGGTACGAGCCAAAGTGAAGGGGTGTGAAGAACTGGACGCGGTGTCCGGCAGCTAGGCGCCAGACCGACCTTCTAGAAGATTCATTGAATGTGGACATGTTTTGAAGAGGTGCCTCGAGGCAACCTCTGGGGTCCATTTTGTTCAGAAAATGTGCCCCTCCCATTGTAACCCTTTCTCTTATCCACTTTAGGATCTCTCATCCTTAGAGAGAGAAATAGAGAGAGAAATTTAGGGCCACTTTTGTTTAGTTTAGTGAGTTTATTTTCAAGTTATTGCATCTGGAGTTCATTACACTTTGGAGTCAGTAGGAATCAGAAGATTTGTAGAAGAAATATTTGAGATAAGTATTTTTATATTTGATTCAAAGTTGATTTATCATGTTTTGCTATTTATTTTCAATGTGTTCTGAGTAATTAGTTTACTTTCTTCCTTCAATTATGAAGAGATAGATAAGATAATACAAAGATTCGATGGAGAATTGAAATTCAAAATATTTTCAAAACATTGTGATGACATTAATACTCGATCTTACTTTACTTTTTAGATTGGCCATTTAAATTGTTAAAACTCGTTGAAGAGTTTTGAGACATCGAAGGAGAAGAACTCTTAACTTGTAAATGTCACATGAATTCTCGGGTAGTCGAAGGCCATGTGCGGCTATTTAAGGTGAAGTGCAAATAAATAGGAAGATAAGATTTAAAGGGCGTAGAATTGATAAGTTTTTAGAGTGACAGACTAAATTCATATAATTTGATTTATAGATTAGGGTCACTAGTAGGGCCGACCATAGCTACCCTTGGACATCTAGAAGTGTGAGCCTAGATTAACCCATTCTACTAACAATACATCCGGACCCATTCTGTAAATTAGTCAATGTTCTTTGCGCCTGGATCAAAGGGTAAAGAATAGGAATGCTTCTATTTGGCACAATACCATAAATCAAATTCTCCAACGAATATTAAATTATCTTAAAAATCTTAGATTAATTGAAAGAAAGAAAGTTGTTTATTTTATATAGTTTTCATAAATCATTTTCTTATTATTGTTTTCTTTTTTGCATCTAGTAAATTAATAGTAATTTATAATTAAATTAAAAGATAAAAAAATTATTTTTTTTATTTAGAAAATTTATCACTATAATTCTTCCCTGTGGGATCGATACTGGGGTCTTTGTTTCATAGTCTTATATTACTTGAAACGATACGTATACTTGCGTAGTACTTCTAGTGTGTAAAAATATTTTCTAAATTTACATCATATTAATTTTATACACTAGCCGCTATTTATAAATTGAGTCAAAGTTTTTGGCTATCTTTTGGAAGCGAATATTACTGCGTTATTTGCGGTCGGGTCAACATGCATAATCAAGATAGAATGACTGTAGGAGAAATTAAAGCTAATCTAAAACATGCTTGTAATAAAATTACACTAAAATGAATTATTTTCATATTAAAATTTTATTTTTCTTCCTACCCCCAAACTTAATTTTTTAACATATATAGCATTCAGTACGTAAAAATATAAGCAGGAAGAAAACAATTTAGAAATTCTATCTACCACAAATGTCTATCAAAACCATTTACAAGTATTAATTAGGACAGAACAATATGTAGCAGAAAGTAAATCTAAACTAATCATGTCATAATGAAGTTCACTAAATAAAAGTTTAACAAGCATAGCAGGTATCAACAAGAGAATATAAAAATGTTCTTCAAGTCTTACATAAAATTGTAACACAAAAATAAACACACATAAGATAAATAAGGTCAATTCTTCCATTAACTCATCACATCACATTGATTTACTTCCAATTTCTAACGGAGTCACTACACTAATAAATTAGGTACTTTCAAATGATTTTATAGATTATAATCTCAAAGATAAGATTATCCCTGATAAATTAATTTTCGGACACAAATTTCAAACATCATCTAATCCCTATAACTAAGCACCTCTAACTGTTATAAAGATAGTGTAAGATCATCCACATGGTATTCATCAAATAGGTTCATGACCCCTATCTAATGAAAATAAAGTTACAGAAAGGAAGTAACAAATTAAGATGAAACTATCAATGTTCAAAATTCAAGATTTCTCTTGTAAAACTCAAGTCTGGGTGAGACTCAAGTCATAGTGGACTTGTCAATCCAACTACTATAAGAGATCAAGTCTAGCCATAATAAGAAGTTAAGGAATCACCTCCCTCATGACACACAAAGATCAAATCAAACTACTAACAATCTAAACATCTATCAACAATAATCAAACTTATCAATCCACTATTAAGAAAATACAATACAACACTAACAATCATAACTCTCAAGCATACTAAATCAAAGAACAATGATAACTATGGGTTGCCTCACATAAAGAGCTTGGTTTTTAAGTCGCAAGCCCGACAAATAATTCCACCTGGATCAAAATACCAATTAAGTAATCCTCGATCAATCGCCCAATCCTTTTCAGATCCATGGATTCCTATAAAATCCTCAAAATTTGATTTTTCATTCAGCTCTTCATTTTCAGTTTGATTTATATCATTGTTCCTCATATTTCTTTCTCGATCTAATATTCTTATATTGATTTTCTGAATTTGCATATTAATATCATCTTTGAAATTTATAATAAATGGATCTTTATAAGATAATTCAATATCTCCCAAATTTTGGATCAGATTCCCTTTAGATAATTCAGATTCAGGATCAAATTCTTCTATGTCACTCTTTTGTTTCAAATTATCTTCAAATTTTTCCCCTTTATAATTATTAAATGATGGAGGATCTATCTTAGTTGAGAAAATAGGTTTTTCTAATTCCTTAGAAATTTCATCCAATGGTCTACCAATATCATTATCCTCTTTTCTCAACTCAACGTTCTTTTGAAATATATCCTCAAATTCTCTTTCAAGTCTTGCTTAAAAAATTTTATCTTGTTTATCATTCAATTCAGGTTTTTCTTGTGATTGAGTCGCATCTGAAGATATAAAAACTGGTTGTGTAGATGAATTCTCTAAATAGATAGGCTTTAAAATTGTATGGGGTACATCCATCTTAAGCTCATGAGATTTTTTAACGGATTGAATTAAAAGTTTACTATTTTTAGTAGCATCCAACTTTTCACACCTCTCTTGAACATACATACAGTCTTCTTTAACTAACGTTTTCGAATCATCATGAAAGTCTATTCATTCTCATCCAATAACTTACTCTCAAAACTTTCTTGGAAATGGTCTTTACTAAGATAATCAATTTCATCTATCCAAAAACAATCAACATCTTTTCTCTTAGCTGGATATTTCATAGTCTTTAATACATCAAGAATGACTTCATGGCCATTAATATTCATAGTCAACTCTCCTTTTTGCACATCTATCATAGCTTGTCCAGTAACAAGGAAAGGTCTCCCTAAAATAATTGGAATTTCTTTATCTTCCTCCATATCTAATACAATAAAGTCCAAAGGAAAGATAAATTTATCCACTTTAACAAGCACATCTTCTATAAATCCTTTTGGATAAATGAAAGATGAATCAGCTAAAAGAAGGGTTACAGTAGTAGGAGAAATATCGACTAAACCAAACCTTCTAAATATATATAGAGGCATCACATTAATGCTCACTCCTAAATCACATAAAGCTTTTCACATAATATTTTTCCAATTGCACAAGATATTGTAAAGCTATAAGGATCTTTAAGTTTCCGAGGAAAATTTTTCTGAAGTATAGCGCTACACTCCTCACTTAGTGCAACTGTCTCGTAATCCCTAAATTTCCTTTTCTTATTTAATATATTCTTTATAAACTTTGCATAATTTGGCATTTGTTCCAAAGCTTCAGTGAAAGGAATATTTATCATTACTTTCTTAAGTACTTTCATGAACTTTGAAAATTTTTTATTCAACTCATGCTGGCTAAGTCTTTGAGGAAATGGCGGTGGTGGCCTTTCCAAACTAATTTTAGATGGAGAGATTAATTTTTCCAGATTCTTAGAAGCCTGTTCTTCAGGTCTTTTATTTTTTGTTTTTTCTCTCACAACATCTTTCTCATTTCTAACCATATCCTCTATCTCTCTTCCACTTTTTAATTGGACAGATTCTACTTGTTCATTAGTGTTATCTTTAGGGTTGATCTCAATGTTGCAAGGAAGTGTTCCTTGGGGTCTATTGCTAAGTGAATTAGCAATTTTTCCCAGTTGATTCTCTATGTTTCTAATCACGACATTTTGACTTTGTAACTGGTTTCCCATTTGCAATACCACTTCTTCCATAGACGTCTTCTTATCCTCAAATTGTTGATCATCGTTAGAGTTCGGTGGATATGAAGGTCTATAGTTTGTGTTCCCCTGATTATTCCAACTTCCATTAGGATTTGCATAATTATTTTCCCATTTTTGTTTTCCACCATCAGTAGTATGATTCTAGTTAAATTTAGGATGGTTCTCCCAACCTGGGTTGTAAAAGTTAGAGTAGGGGTTCTTTATGGTATTTAAAGCATCATATGATAAGTTAGAATCAATTATATGCTCTAATAAAATTTCCTCACTTACAGGAGTAAATTGAGGCCGGTTCATTCCAAATTGGTCCAACTTCCTTAATATTGCAGGAACCTGAGATGCCAAAATTGAAATCGTATTTATATCATGAACACTAGCTACATATTTATGATTTACCCTTGTAGAGGGCCATTGAAATTCATTTGTAGCCATTTTTTCAATTAATGCATACGCTTCATCAAATGATTTTGACATTAATGATCCACCAGCGACAGCATCAATTATAGACCTAAGGGATCCTATTAACCCATTATAAAGAGTTTGAATGATTAACCAATCGGGCAGAGCATGATGTGGACACTTTCTTAGGAGCTCCTTAAATCTTTCCCTGGCTTCGTATATTGATTCACCTTCATATTGACAAAATGAGATAATATCGTTTCTAAGTTTAGTAGTCCTTGAAGGTGGAAAATACTTAGCTAAGAATTTCTGAGTTAACTCCTAATTTTTAATAGAGTCAGGTGCTAATAAGTATAACCACAATTTAGCCTTATCCCTTAGTGAAAAAGGAAAAAGCCTTAGTCTAACAACATCGTCTGACATACCTTTATAACGAAATGTAGCACAAAGTTCTAAAAATTTGATAAGTGTAAATAAGGATCCTCCGAAGAAGTTCACCCAAACTGATTGTTCTGCACTAGTTGGATAATCTCAGGATTTATTTCAAATGAATCCATTTCTATGACCGGGTTTTATATACTTAAGGTGAATTTCAATTGTCGTAGGATTTATGTAATCCCTCAATGATGAATGTGATTTTCTAAGTTATTATCTTGAAAGTTTTCCATTTCCATTTCTAGTTTTTCGAGTCCTTTCTGTATTTTTATTTTTTTATTTTTTTCAAACTCGGGATCATAAGGCACAAGTCCTGCAGATCCTTTGTTTCGCATACGTAACACAACAAACAATATATTAACAATAAAAAAATAAAACTAAAAATATATTCAACACAACAAAACATTTTCACGAGCACCTTGTTTTTCACACAAACAGTTTTTTCACAACACTTTTTCATATAAAAACACTTTTCACACAAAACAATTTTTACGACACTATAGTTTTCCCAAGTCTAAGCCTAATTACTTCAAGTAAAGTTCTCCTAAAGTTCTTACCGAAGCTTCCCCGACAACGGTGCCAAAAACATGACCTGACCAGCAATTAAGCAGTAAATTAACTTTCAAAAAATGGCAAAAAACTTCACCCGATTTATAAATAGCGACTAGTGTGCAAAATCTTAAATGATATAAAAATTGAAAAATATTTTACACACTAGGGGTACTACGCAAGTATACATATCATTTTAAGTAATATAGAGTTTTCTTTAAAAACCCCAGTATCGATCTCACGAGGAAGTGAAGTAAGAGGTCTTTAGTCAAATTCTAGTCTACTACATATAGTCCTTAGTTTGGAATGTCGATTAAAATTGTGTTTTATCTAGCAACTACTCAAAAATGCAAGAGTTAAATGTAAAGATAGTAATTATAACTAAATGCAAATATTAATTCTAAAGATAACCTTTTTTGGATGAATTGGTTTGGAGAATTTTGAGATAATAAAAACTACATTTCTTATGTAATGAAATAGATAATGTATAGGAATGAGATGCATTAAATATTATATGTGCCAAATAGGAGTAATCCAATTTTTTACCCTTTGGTCGAGGCATAAAGAACATTGACTAATCCTATGCTTGGTTACTGAATCTATGGCTAGGCTGGGAGGATATCGACTCTCACTTTAGAGCTCCCACGTTTCCCTAGCCTGAGGGCTAACATCTACACTTCAGCACCCAAACGATATGACCAAATTGAGGATATTAGTCTTTCATTCTAAAATCTCCAATTCTACGTCCGATAATTATATTTCCCTATTTATTTGCACTCAATCCCCATGAATTACACAATTCATTCACGGACATTGAATGTGGTTCCACTTTATTGAGAATTACACAGCCCATTCGGGACAATGCAATTACAATGAATTTTAACAATACAATGGGCCCTTATTGTAATGTAAATGAAGTGCAAGTAAAAACCATCACATTTATAATTAAAACATCTTTTAGCGAGCATCCCAATATCCTAATCATGAATCCTACTCATTGCAAAAGAAAAGTAGAATGGAAACAATTAAATAATTTTCTTATGCCACTATTTCCAAAGAAGAAGAAAGAGTAAGAAAGATAAATCACAAAGCATGAAAAAAACACAACAGAAACTTCATTAAACCAAATTAAATCCACTGTGTAAGTGTTTACAAAATCAAAAGATAATGAAGAACAATACTTAGCTTTCTTCCTTTGAAAGAAAGATGAAGATCTCTCCCATAAATTCTTCCATCAATCCATGCAATGCTAGTGCAATCCATTACAAATTCTCTCAAAATCTCCTCTCCAATCTCTCCAAAAGGGTAGAAATCAACATTTCTACTCTTAATCTAAGAATCTTAAACATTCCCCAAGTTTTTCCTAACATTCTTCTCTTTTTTCTCTTCTTTTTTCTATATCTTTTCTAACCTAAATTTGCCATTTTAAAGAGTATGGACTAATTTCTAAGAGTTCCCTTAAGCACCCATTCGAAAAAGCATCCATACTCAATGTATCTTGCTTGAACCGACCTTCTCGCCTTCAGCGGGCTTGCTGGCGTTGTCGGCAGGCTTCTAGAACATATGCCAACTGCTCAGGCCCGCTGTCGAAGGGCTCAATCTCGCCATCGGTGGGCTCCTTTATAATATATTCAAATGCTCTCAGGAAAAACAAGTTGTCGGCGACCTATTCCTCGCCGTCGGTGGCCTAGTTCAATTTTTGTCTCTTTTAGTCCTTTTTCTTCCAGATTCGCTCATTTTCTCATCTTTTTTCTCCATTATCTATAAATCTTCATTCCTGCAATAAAACATAGAAAATTCCTTTCTTTAAAGTGTAATATCATAAAAAATGAGTAAAATCATATAGCAAAAAGCATATATATTTTAGGCATGTCAGGAAACATATGTTCGGAAAGCATTATGAGTTGCACAACAAAAGTGAAGGTCACATTCAATGTCCATGAATGAGAGATGTGGTTCATGGAGATTGAGTGCAAATAAATAGGAAAAAATACTTTGATGGGCGTAGAATTTGAGATTTTAGAGTGACAGGCATAAATTCTCAATTTAATCCTAATGTTTAGAAACTGAAGCGAGTCTTAGCCTTCAGGCGAAGGGAAGTGGGAGCTCTAGAGTGAGAGCGAGTATCCTCCCAGCCTAACCACAGATTTGGGGACTAAACTTAGGATTAGCCAATGTTCTTTTACACTGAAATATGGTAAAGAATAGGAATGATCCTATTTGGCACAATACATTAACATCACTGATCTATGTCACAATAATCATCATATTAAGATTGGAAAGGAGGAAGATTCTTTCTTGCAACTGAACTTTGCTATAAATTTAGTGTTGTGTTAGTTTAACTTGCTAGAGTTTAGAACGTACTTTGGTAGAAATAGTAATTAAAACTATTTATCTTTATTTTAAGAATTAAACTTACTTGCAAATGTACTGTGATTCGATAAGTGATTTCTATGCTACGCCATAAAATTAAAACCCTTCTGTGGGATCGATATCCAGGACTCCACTAGAGTCCTGTATTACTTGAGCGATACGTATACTTGCGTTTAACTATGTAATTCATTATAAAACTAAATAAATTTTATATCTAAACCTGAGTTCATAAATTTTAGCAAATTTAAAAAGTTGCAGCAAGTTCTTGTTGCCATTTCTGAGGAGGCAAGGTAAGAAAGGTAACTACTAAAATATAATTTTTTAGTATTTGAAATCTTATATTTGAATTGCAAGTCATAATTGTGTGTCTGTTTATTGTTAGTGTGTTTATTGTGTTTGTATGCATAATATTAGATCTATAGTTATAGTGCCTTATGATTCTGAATTAGAGCGTAATATTAGAAAAATTCAAAATTAACAAAAATAATCTATAAATCCTCACAAAATGGCAAAAAAATTAAATAATCAAAATGAAAATATACCATGACCTTTAAGAGATTATGCTAATCCAACAGTAGATGAAATTCACTTAACTATCCAAAACCTTGGTGTTGCTACTAATTCATTTGACCTTAAACCTGATACTATCCAAATGGTACAGAATAATCAATGAAGATCCTAACTTTTATCTCGCTAGTTTTCTAGCACTGTGTACTATTTTTAATTATGATGGAGTGTCAAACGATGTTGTTAGGCTCAAACTTTTTCTATTTTCACTAAGGGATAAGGCTAAGGCATGGTTAAATTTGTTAGCACCTGGATCTATTAGAACTTGGGGAGAGCTTTCACAAAAGTTTTTGTCAAAATATTTCCCTCCTTCCAAAACTGCTAAGCTGAGGAATGATATTACATCTTTTAGTCAGTTTGATGGAGAATCCATATATGAAGCTTGAGAAAGATTTAAAGTTCTTCTAAGAAAATCTCCAAAATATGCTTTACCAAACTAGTTAATAATTCAAACCTTTTATAATGGATTAGTGGGATCTTTAAGATCAATTTTCGATGTTGCTGCTAGTGGATCATTAATGTCTATACTATTTGATGAAGCATATTTTTTAATTAAAGAGATGGTTACTAATAATTTTCAATGGCCCTCTGAGCAGGTAAATCCTAAGAGAGTACCTAGTATTCATGTTTTTGATGTGATAACTATGATAGTCTCTCAAATTGTTGCACTGTCCAAGAAAAAAGATCAATATGGAATGAATTATTCTCCAACACCCCCAGTATTAGAAGAAAATTCATCAGAACAGATGATAGACTCTCAAATGTCTTATGAAGCCTTGAATGCCATAAATAACAAAGTCAATAATCCTTATTCGAATTGTTATAATCTTAGTTGGAGGAATCACCCGAATTTCAACTGGAATAACACCAATGCTATTGTTAACCAGCAATAGGGAAACAATCCTATGAATCCTGTTGGAAATCTAAACAACCGAGGAAATACCAATTATAAACCTTCTTATCCTCCTGGTTTTAATAGTAATCAATAATTTAAGGAAAAGAAGTTGTCTACTGAAGAAATGATTCTGAATATGGGTAATCAAATTCAAGCTCAAAATGTTGCAATGAAGAACATTAAGAATAAAGCTTAATAATAAACCTTCTGGGAATCTTCCTAGCAATGTTGAGATCAACCCAAAAGATCAAAATAAGGATCAAATTAAGACTATTCAATTAAGGAGTGGAAAAGAATTGAAACCAAGAGTTCAAAAAGAAGTCAACGTTGAAAGAGATGAGGTGAACATTGAGAAAGGTTCTAATAAGATATATCCATACGAATATCTGCTAGAACCAACAAACATAACTGTTGAAAAACCACCTCGTCTTATTCCTCAAAGACTAAAGAAACATAACAGGGATAATAGATTTGCAAAGTTTTTGTAAATTCTTAAGAAATTAATGATTAATATTCCCTTTTTTGAAGCATTAGAGTAGATCTCTGATTATACAAAGTTTGTGAAGGATATTCTTAAAAAGAAAAGAAAGTTTAAAGACCATGAGACTATTGCACTTAGCAGTGAGTGTAGTTGATCCGCGATTTAAAATATACTTATAAATATAAGAATTCGACACCACTACTAAAAAATTTAAATCCTCAGCAGTAGTGCCAAATACTTGACTTGGAGCATAATTTTAATTTTAGTAACAATTAAATATTATAAACTATTAATCGCAGAGTTACCTTTAAATTCAAGTATACGTATCGCTCAGGTAATACAGGGCTCTAGTGGAGTCCTGGTTATCGATCTCACAGAGAAATATATTAAAGCCTATGGACTAGGATTATATAAACCAATTCAGAATCACAACTAGATCGAAATTGCTTATCTGTTACTAATACCCAATCGATAATAATATGAAATTTATATCTAAACTAGTTTTACTAACAATTTACTTCTACTACTAAAGTTAAGTTCAAATATATAATAGCAAGAATCTTTCTCCTTTGCTAAGATATTTAAGTGAAGCAATAATTATAATTAGTTTTATATGTGTTGTGGAAATAGGAGCATACCTATTCTTTACCCTTTGGTCCAGACATAAAGAACATTGACTAATTCTATGCTTTGTTACTTAATTTGCGGCTAGGCTGGGAGGATATTGGCTCTCACTTCGGAGCTCCCACGTTCCCCTCACATGAGGGCTAACAATCTACACCTCAGCACCCAAATGACAGGACCGAATTGAGGATTTTAGTCTGTCACTCTAAAATCTCCAATTCTACGCACGATTAATATTATTTCCCTATTTATTTGCACTTCTCCTTTCAAGATTTTACACGTCTACCTTTCAAAGTGAAATGTGATACATACTAGTTAAGAATACTTAACCCACAGTCAGATCATAAGAATTCTTCACAGATTTTAACAATACAAATGGCCAATTTGTATAGTAAAGTAAGTTTACGTATAATATCATCACAACTTCTTTATATTAGGTTTAATACACTTATTCATATAATCATTTCACAAAAAAATCAAAACAAGGAGAAAGACAGAACAACTACTCATAATTCATGAAGATGATGCAATAAAACTTGGATTTCATATAATAAAGTAAAGTTCTACAAACTATAGTAAATAAAAACAACTTATCTTAAATTCCTCCCCAAGAAAACTCCTTGAAGTTCCTCTGAATCTCTTCCTTTCTTTACAGTACGCGGAATTCTCCTTCGAAACTACAATACAGAAGAGATCTCTCACTTCCCTTCCACTCTTACAATCCTTCGAAGAATTCCTTACAAAATCTCTATTTGAACTCACTACTCACTAATTAAAAATATTGAAATAACTATCTACTCACTAATAGACACACTAGTAGACTCTTTTGGATATTTTGGACTTTCTAGTAAACACGTAGAAGACCCTTTTTTGGCCTAAAATGGTTCTTTTTAAATCTGTAGAAAAGTCTCTAAGGGTTTTGCAGGCACCTCTTCAAAAATTGTCCACATTCGACATATTTCTAGAAAGATTCGTTGATCCTGCCGTCGGCGGACTTCTAGAAACAGTATTTTAAACAGGCCCCACTGTCGGGGGCCTCGACCTTACCGTCGACGACTTCCCTTGCAATTTATTCTGAACTCTCGAGAAAATCATGTCGTTGGCGCCATCGACCTCGCTGTTGGTGCCCTAGGTTAAATTTGCATAATGTGGTCCTTTTTGCTCCAAATTCGTTCCTTTATGTATATTTTGCTCCTTTGTCCTTAAATCTTTATACCTGCAGAAAAACACCAAAAATACCCTTCTTTAAAGTGCAATATCATCAAAATCAGTATAAAATAGGCATGAAAATCATATAATTTTTTCCTTGGGTCAAAATCCTCCAAACTTAACTAGTACTTATCCTCAAGTAATTATTAGTACTACATAAAAGTTATGATTCATTGTGGTAAAGTTTTAATTCAGAAATACTATAATTTTGATTTAAATAAATATTATAGAAAAAATCCTTTGAAATATTTTCAAATAATTAGATTAATTTTGTAGGTATAAGGCTATCTCGTCATCAAGTCTAAGAGTTCTAGTTTTCTATTCATTTCAAGAATGACTATATGTTGCAATATCAATTCACTTAGAATATTCAAAAGATAGTGACTTCATGAGAATTCTATCAAGTAAGGAAACTAACCATATATATAAGTTCAGAAATACTTTTAGTTTTCCCTTTAGGTTAATCTAAGTGAAGCCAATTTTTGATAAGACACATCCTGAAGCTTCTCCTCACTTACTTTTTCTTTTGGATTGTTTTTCAATCCTTTTTATTTTTCTTTTCTTTTCAGGGATTGTTTTTCAATCCTTTTCTTTTTCTTTATTTTTCTTTTTCAAGTGAAGATTACTATATCTGGATAGCCTGTTAATAATTTTGAACTTCACTTTTCTTTTCCTAAATTTGAAACTTTTAACATTCTTTACCTTATATGTACTTCATAGTTTTTACATTATTGAATCCCATTCTTTTCTTTCTTAACTAAATTCTAAGATTCTTAATATTTTAAATTATAGTTTTTCTTACTTTAAATAGTTAACTATAGTCTTATCCCCTTATACTAAATATCTTAACTTACAAAATTAATTTTCATTACTAAAAATATTTCCTTGAATCTTCTATAATATTTAGATAAAATCTAAACATAGTTATCAGAATTAAATTTTATCACAAAAATCGTATTATTAATTCTTGAAAATATATTATTTGAGAACATATAATAGTTAAGATTTTTCTTCCCTCCCCCAAACTTAGAGTTTTTCTTTAATAGAAATAATACAGGGTAGAAAGAAAAACTCTAAATATAAAATTCATACCTTTGCACTTTAGGCATTTTTGTCTTTTTGAAATTTGTAGGCTCTTCTCAAAATTTCTAACTTCAACTGACCTGTAATATTTAAAAACTTTTCTACACACATAACAATTTAGAAAATTTGCTGGGGTAATGAAACTTTAAAACAATTATATAAAACTAAACATTTAAATAAAAACAACTAACTACACGACATAGGACATATGCATTTCATAATACAGAACAACATTTTACTATTTTAAACTAAAAAGTTCATAATTACAATTGCAATCACAAATATCCAGAAATGAAAATGCAAACTGCAAAACTAAACACATATCTCAGAAATAAAGCATAGTCCACAAATCACAATAAAAATCAAAGTACAATAATAAAACTAAATTAAACAAATACATCACATCACTATCACAAAGATCAATCATCAAAATCCCATACAACGTCCTCATCAACCAGGTCAGCTGGAGGATTGGGTTGATACTGAGTATATCAGGGTCATTCAAAAAAAATGACATCAGGCTCTCCTCTGTAGTATCTGGCCTGAGCATCATAATAAGCCATCTCAAAATCTGAGTGCCTTTGAAGATACTCACTATCGTGATCATGTCTTCGCTCTAATCCTTCAATCCTGTGATCAATTCTTTCCAGTTTTTCATCCAACTGTTCAAAAATTTTCCTTTGCAGGGTCATGGCATTCATCAGATCATATAAGGTAGGGGGACTAGATGAAGGAGGGTCATAGTTAGTAGAAGGGATATCTCTACTAGTAGAAGGTCCCTTGCTCCTACTTTCTATTCTCCATTCCTCATGGGATTCATAAGTCCTTATATTTCCTTTACTAATGGGTTTCATATGATATTCCCATTCCTCATCATCTCTTGCTTCAACTCTAGATAGTTGACAAAGTGTATAAATGAGGCCAGGATGCCCTAAATATCCACTTGTCTCACTCTTCGTAGTGGCCATAATATTCTTATATATTATTCTCCCCACATGAATGCTTCTATTATTCTAAATATAGAAATTCAGAACAGCTCTCTCTCTAGAGTCTTCACTATGGTGGTAGGTAGGTAGCAGAGTCGAACAAATGAAACAATTCCATGCTTTAGCAGTGGCATTCATCAAGTCAATGAAAAGTTAATCCGTTCACGATTTTTAATTTTCCAAACTCCTTTTCCATCAGTGAGAAAATCGATAATATCGTTCAACGAACCTTCCATTGTTCCAAATGTTTCATACTTACTAGAAAAATAATCGTGAAGCTCATAAAAAGAGTTAATGCAGTTAGCATTAAATTCGATAGAAAATCCTCTTACTTGGACTGGTTCGTCCTCAATTTGAGTCAGATTTGAGTACAACTCCCTCACAACTTCGATAGCAACCTTGTTTGTTGTGTAGCAAAAGTTTTCCAAACCTCGCTCTTTGATAACTCGTTCCACTTCTCCAGGATTCTCGAAAACTTCATCTTGTATACACTTCTTACTTTGAAAAAGTGAAGTGTACTGACCTGACCCGCAATAATGCAGTAATTTTTGCTTCAAAAAGATGGCAAAAAATTTGAACTAATTTATAAATAGCGGCTAGTGTATAAAATTAAAATGTTGTAAAATTTTAGAAAATATTTTACACACTAGGGGTACTACGTAAGTATACGTATCGTTTCAAGTAATATAGGGTTTTATTTTATAACATCAGTATCTATCCCACAAAGAAGTGAGGTAAGAAATTCTTTAGGCTAATTCCAGTCTATTTTTATAAGGCCTAAATTTGGAATGTCGATTAAAATGAGCTTTCCAATAACTATTCCTAAATAATGTTCTTAAATAAAAAGATCACTTATGGATAAATTGGTTTGGAGAATTTTGAGATATTAAAAACTACCTTTCTCTTGCAATTACATAGATAATGTATAGGAAAAGAGATGCTTAGAATTTTATGTAGTAGTGCCGAATAGAAGCAATCCTATTCTTTACCCTTTGGTCCAAGCATAAAGAACATTAGCTAATCTATAGATCGGTTCATGATGTATTATTAGTAGAATGGGTTAATCTAGGCTCACACTTCTAGATGTCTAAGGGTGGCTATAGTTGGCCCTACCAATGACCCGTTCCCTTTCTATAGAATAAATTATTATAATTTAGTCTGTTACACTAAAAGCTAATCAATTCTACGCCCAATAGATAATATCTTTCTATTTATTTGCACTTCACCTTGAATAACCCGCATAAAGCCTTCGATTACCCAAGGATTCATGTGATATCAACTAGTTAAGAACTCATCTCCGGATAGGTCTCAGAATTCTTCAATGGGTTTTAACAATACAAGTGATCAATTTGTAAAGTAAATGAAGATCCAGTATGAATATCATCACCATAATTTAATAAGATAATATCTAAGTAAATCTTAATTCCTAAACATGCATCTATTTCATTACAAAACAAAAGTAGATGAAAATAATGGCATAAGAGTAAAATAATTGATAGAATTATGTAATAAATTAAGTGCCAACAAGGAACTTATTTCATTTGTATTCTATTATATTTATGCAACTATTTGTCACCTAGAAGCATCTAATAGATAATTCTAGCATAAAAATAATTTTCCTGCACATGCCACTACTTCATATTAAAAGAAAGAGTAAAGAAAATCACTTACGAAGCATGAATAAATCACGACAGAAAACTCGATTTAAATCAAAGAAAATCCAGTAGAAAGTGTTTACAACAATTACAGGAGAATGAAGAACACAATACTGAGCTTTTTCCCTCTGAATGAAAGAAGAAGATCTCTCCACTAAAGTCTCCCACCGATCCATGCGCCGCTCGTATATCCCTTACATAAATATCACAAAATCCCTCACCAATCTCTCCATAAGATGTAGAAATCTACATCTTCATGACTCTAAAATGACTAAAATGACTAAGGGGGAAGAAAGAGAGGGGAGAGAGAGAGAGAGAGCGAGAGAGAGAGAGAGAGTCAAGAGAGAGGTCGGCCGAGGCCCCCAAGACTGAGAGAGAGTGGCCCTTTTCCTATAGAAATGTCTCCTATTTATAGAGCTCTGAAAATGGCCAGGGGTTGCTTAAGACACCTCTTCAAAATTCGTTCACATTCATTGAAACTTCTAGAAACAAGTTCTGGCACCTAAATGCCAAGTTCTGGGACCTAGGCGCTAGACTCTGTGCCCAAACAATCGCACCCCTTCACTTTGGGTCACACCTCTTTGTGATTTAAACCGTTCTCATTTGTATAGATTCATTGTATCATATGTCCGATATATTATGAGTAACTTTTAGTCTTCTAGAAGGTTTAGAAACTACTAAACACCATCAAAATAACTTCCAAAGTCGTCCATAACCGTCCATAATGGTCCCTAGATGGGTTCTGGCGCTTAGGCACCATTTTCTCGTCGACACTGGGGCCTAGGCGCCACCTTGTGCACAGCTCCACTGTTTTGCTCCGTTTCGCCCCATTTTAGTTGCATTGCGTTCCTAAAATCTTCACCTACAAGATAAACATAAAAAAACCTTCTCAAAAGTATAATTTCATTCAAAAACATGTGAGAAATGTAAAATAGATTAAGCATAGAAAAATATATTGATATGTACTAGGTCAGAATTTTCTTCTTTGCTCATTTTGGCTCCAAATTGCATTGTTTTGCTTCATTTTCTCTACAATCATATTTTTATACTTGAAGCCAAAAATATGAAAAATACCTTCCTTTAAAGTGTAATATCATTAAAAATATGCATAAAATGGGCATGAAATGAACACTAAAAATAGGAAATTTTTATGTGGATCATGTACCTCGATTGTGCTTTCGCATTAACGAATCGAGTTTCATTGAATTCAAGTCTTCTCTTTTACCGTGGAGCCATTTTTTGATCTATCAAATAACAAAAATTCAAAACTAATTTCCAAAATAATAATACAATGGCTTCTAAAGGAGGTTTAAAGCAATCTAAACTAATTTCCATGAATTTCTTCAAAGTCTTTTCTCCGCATTTTCAATTTTCTAAAATATGTTAATGTTGAAGAAATTCATGGTGAAAATAAAAAATTTTTACGTGGGAGTGAAGCTCTTCCAAGGGAAGACGAAATCCAGTGTTAGAATTTGTTGAAATCGCTCCAAATCCAAGATCTATCAAGCCCTAGGTCAACTTTTCAGGTAAAAAGGGGAAGAAGATGATGAATAGTGGCATTTGACCAGTCAAAATCGTGGTAGATAAGTAATTTTCGTGATCATACCGTCGGTGGGCTAGTTCGCGCCGTCGGTGGGCTAGTTCGCACCATCGGGGGCTCTATTAAATTAAATTCCTATTCTTCTCGAGAAAATTGAGTCATCGGCGGCCTCGAGCACTCTGTCAGCGAGATTCTAAAAAATTGATCATTTTTCAAATTTTTGTGATTTCGATCAATTTTAAGCCTCATCGTCATCCATTCGATCCTTTTTATCTTATATTTAAGTGATTAAGTGATGTATTAACACAAATAAACATACACAGAACAAAGTTCACATTTATATATTGAATCTTAGTGTTTTCAACACACAATACATAACACACATAAGTAGGTATTCTTTCAACCTAAATCTATCTAATTAGTGTCGCAATCCAAACCATAACACTCAAAATACAGAAAACAAACATTTCAAACTTAATCTCATCTATGCTGAGACTAAAAAGCAAACTAAAGAAATCAAACACACAAACATACAAACACTGTTCAAATCAAACACAACATAATGAAATAAATTAATCAAGTGTACTACTCTTCAGAACTAGTGTTGGTCTCTCCTCTGATATCTCACATTGCTTGAACATGGAAAAACAGGTTATAAAAAGGATGGTATGGGAATTCTTCAGTTGAATCTTCATCGATCAATCCCATCCTTCTCATTAATTGCACCAAACTCACTTCAAATTTCCCAATATGATCAAAATGCTCTTTCTTTCTCAAATCGATGTGATCAAAGAAATCAGACATGTTGTGAACTGTACTCATTAAGTTATGTACCTGATTCTCCATATTCTTGATTCTATGCAATAGCATCGGTGTCTTGTCTGCTACTAAAGGTTGAACAGGAATAGAATTCTGTGATGCTTGATCCACAATCATGCCTACATCACTCTCTTCATCATTGGCTGGGAACATCTGAGTTGGGTCCCAAGGTTTCCAGGGTAGCAGTATCTTCTCCCAAACCTCATACAATACTTGAAACAAACTGTAAATCAAGAAAATTGTGGAAGGATGTCCAAGCTCTTGGGATGATCCTTGAACGATCAGGCCAAACACAAACTTCACAATAGTCAATCCAATATCAATGGGCCATCCCATTTGAATGAAGCAATTCAAAATTGCACTTTCTTTTGTAACTACAGAGAAATCATCGGCAATAATTTCGCAAAGATGAAAACGTGCCAATATTTCGAAATGGGATTTAAAAGTGCTGCAGAGAAACTAACATATTCGTTCGCTCTAACTTCCCAATCATCAGTTTCTTCCGTAAAAAATTTGTATATTTCATTCATCCTTTCTCTCATCGGCACGAAATTCAAATAATAATAGACTGGAACATTATCAAGCATATATAACTCATTAATTCTTCCGAAATTGAATGTAATCCACCTACCTCATACATAAATGCTTCCTTGGTTGATTCCATGTAAATTTGAGTAGAATTCCTTAACCACTGGAACGACTACTGCGACAGTAGTGTAGCAAAACACTTCCCATCTTCTCTGCACAATCATTTCTTCAATTGGTGATGAAGAATTTCTTTGTCCTCTATTGACAAATTTTCTTACTTTAATCAATCTTTTCTTTGAGATTACCTTGTTGAAAAGTCGCTGCGCCTCTGCACTGACAAACTTTCTCGGTTGTAGACTCGAAATCTTGGGTTATCAATTAAATTGGAAGCCATTTAAGAAGAATTCAAGAGAGTATCCATTCATTTTTTGAGAGTTTGGAGTGTTTAGGAACCGTCCATGGGAGTTTATAGAAGACGAATTCACTAAAAACTGCTAAAAACCATTGTTTTGAACACGAAAAACTGCCCACTCGCCGATCCTGCTGTCGCCGGCCTCAAAGGGGCCGTCGGTGAGCCTTGTACAATTAAATACCAGAGCACTCGAGAAAAACACACCATCGGTGACGTCGAGCATGCCGTCAGCGCCCTAGGCAAATTTTTTCACAAAAAACGCTATGGTCCAATACGTTCCAAATTTTCTCTATGGATTCAAATTCTATGATAATCAAGAGGTAAATATGAGTAGTAGGAAGTAAATATGAGTAGTAGGACTTAATATTACTACAAATTAACAATAATTTCAAATAAACACACAACTATTAAAGAAAATATGGGTTGCCTCCCATAAAGCGCTTGGTTTAACGTCGTCAGCCGACCTATTCAGGTGTTATTCAGGTTGACTGAGCATTAAAAACTCATTTTAATTTGGTCTTTTACCCTCAAAATATGGTTTTAATCTATGTCCATTTACTTTAAGTCTATTCCCAATTTTTTGATCTTCAATTTCAATAGCTCTATAAGTAAAACCTTGAGTCACAGTAAAGGGTCCTAACCAATAAGACTTCAATTTCCCAGGAAATAATTTTAGCCTTGAATTTTAAAGCAAAACTTCTTGTCCTGGCTCAAAGTTCTTTTGATTAATCTTCCGATCATGTCTTAACTTCACTTTTTCTTTATAAATTCTATTGTTATTGTAAGATTCATTTCTTAATTCTTCTAATTCATTCAATTGCAGCGTTCTCTTCTCACCAGCGTTTTTCAAATTATAATTAAATTCTTTAATCGCTCAATATACTTTATGCTCCAATTCTACCAGTAATTAGCAGGTTTTCCCATATATAAGCCTGTAAGGAGTGATACCAATACGAGTTTTATAAGTAGTCATGTAAGCCCATAATGTAGTATCCAGTCTCGTAGACCAATCTACTTTATTAAGATTTACAGTCTTTTCTAAAATTTGTTTGATCTCATAATTAGAAGCTTCCGCTAAACCACTAGTTTGAGGATGGTAAGAAGTAGAGAATTTATGAACAATATTAAACTTTTCTACCAATCTTTGAATGTAATTATTCCTAAATTGGGATCCTCAGTCAGTGATAATCACTCTCAGCATTTTGTATCTTGTGAAAATGTTTTTCTTTAAGAATTTTGAAACACTTTTAGCATCACAACGAGGTAAATCTTGTGCTTCAATCCACTTTGATACATAATCATCCGCAATCAAAACATATAAGTTTCCAAATGAAGGAATAAATGGTCCCATAAAATCTAATCCCTAAACATTAAAAATCTCAACTTCTAATATGAAATTTAGTGGCATTTCATTTCTTCTAGATTTATTACCTACTCTTTGACATTTATCACAAGTTTTGATATATCTGTAAAGATCTCTAAAAGGAATAGGCCAATAAAATCCAGCCTGTAAAATTATATATGCAGTTTTGTCAACCCCAAAATGTCCTCCAAAATCAGAATGATGACATTTCTGAATGATCTGTTCAGTTTCTTCATATGGCACACATCTCCTAATAATAATGCCATTAAATTGTTTATATAAATATAGTTCATCCTAAAAATATGATTTTGAATCATGAACAATTTTTTTTGTTGCTGCAATGTTAGCAAAGGTGCAAAATATTGCTTACTAAATAATTTACTGCATACCAAGGTATTTTTCATTTATTTATATTATAAAGTTGTTTATCAGGGAAACTGTTTATTAATTCATTGTTGGTGTCAGATAATTCATGATATTCTAGTCTTGACAAATAATCAGCAATTTGATTTTTAGTTCACTTTCTATCAATCACCATAAAATCGAATTCTTGCATTAAAAGTAACCATCTAATTTATCTTGGTTTAGTATCCTTCTTTTGCATCAGATATTTAATAGCAGAATGATCAATATGCACAATACATTTAGTTCCAATTAAATATAATCTAAATTTATCAAAAACATACACAATAGACAGTAACTCTTTTTCAGAAACCGTATAGTTAATTTGAGCATCATTGAGAGTTCTACTAGCGTATATATAACCTTAAAAATTTTGTCATATCTTTGACCAAGAATAGCTCTAATAGCATAATCACTAACATCACACATTAGTTCGAATGATTTCTCCAAGTCAGGTGAATTTATTATAGGTGTTGTGATTAGTTTTTCTTTTAATAACTCAAAGGCATTTTAGCTGTCTTCAGTAAATTCAAATATCTTATCCTTTTCGAAAAGTTGGAATAGAGGATTGGTAATTTTTATAAAATCTTTAATATAGCGCCTGTAGAAATCAGCATGTCTAAGAAAACTTCTTACCCCTCTCACTGTAGTAAGAGGTGGTAATTTAGCTATTACTCGAATTTTTGCAGGGTCTACTTCCATGCCATTTTCTGAAATTTTATGCCCTAATACAATTCCTCCTGCAACCATAAATTGATATTTCTCCCAATTTAGAATTAAATTAGTCTTTTCGCACAGCTCCAAAACTTTTTCAAGATGATTTAAGCATGTGTCAAATGATGTTCCAAACACATAGAAATCATCCATAAATACTTCTATTCCATTGTTTATTAATTTACTAAAATAAGACATCATACATCTTTGAAATGTTGCAGGTGCATTACATAGTCCGAAAGGCATTCTTCTAAAAGCAAAAGTTCCATATGGACTAGTAAAAGTTGTTTTCTCTTTATCCTCAAGAGCAATAGTTATTTTATGGTAACTAGTATATCCATCCAGAACAGTAGTACTTCTATCCAACATTTGGTCTAGGAAAGGAAGAGGAAAGTGATCTTTTTGGGTAGCGGCATTTAATTTTCTATAATTAATTCAAATATGTTATCCAGAAATTTGTCTGATAGGTATTAATTAATTATTTTCATTTGCTTCAACAGTTACTCCTCCTTCCTTAGGAAAACAATGAATTGGACTTACCCAAGTACTATCCGAAATAGGATATATAATTCCAGCATCTAACCATTTTAAAATATCTTTTTTAACTACTTATTTCATAATAGGGTTTAGTCTCCTTTGTCGATCAATTCTCGGTTTATGTTCTTCATTTAATAAAATTCTGTGCATACAAATCGAAAGACTAATCAGCTAAAGTCCAACCAAAAGGTCTCTTGTATTTTTTGAATGTATTCATTAATTTTTGTTCTTAAATTTCATTTAAGTCTGAGGATACAATTACTGGTAATGTTGAAAAATCTCCTAAAAATGCATATTTAAAATGAATTGGAAGATTCATTAATTCAAGTTCGGGGGGTTTTACAACTGATGGAATTAATGTTTCATTTTATGGTGTTGTTGAATTGAGCGTTTCAAATTTTTCCAGAATTTAATCAGCTTCTTCGCTATCAATTTCATCACAATTATCTTTTTTTAGATCTTCTTTTTCTTCATACTTTTCTTAGATAATCACATATATCCATTCTAAAACATACATCATCTTTTTCTATTGATGGATATTTCATTGACTTTGAGATGTTAAAGGTTACTTCTTGATCATTTACTCTCATAGTCAATTGTCCTTTTTGAACTTCTATCATGGCTCTTCCTGTAGCTAGGAATGGTCTTCCTAAAATGATTGAGATTTCTTTATCTTCCTCCATATCTAGAATGATAAAATCCACAGGAAAATTAAACTTATAAACCTTAACCAAAACATCCTCTACAACTCCCTTAGGATGTGTAATAGATCAATCAGCTAACTGTAGAGTTACAGAACTTAGTGATATTTCTCCAATTCCTAACCTTTTAAAAGTTGATTGAGGCATCAAATTTATGCTAGCTCTGAAATCACATAATGCTCATCCATAAAATTTTTCACCAACAGCACACGGGATAGTGAAATTACCAAGATCTTTAAGTTTTTCAAGAAGTTTTCTCTGAATTATAACACTACACTCTTCACTGAGTGGAACAGTCTCATGATCTAGTAACTTCCTCTTTTAGTTGAGTATATCCTTCTGTTGACCTCATTTTTGATGAGGTCTTCTCTTCTTCTCTTTAGTACTTAGGATCTAGCCTTAGGCTTTTCCTTTGACTATCCTAGAGGATTAGAATTGGGACCCACCACCTAGAATTTCAAACCACTTCTTAACTCCCTGCAAACTCCATAAACTTGACTGTAGACCCCTAATCACCTAGAGGGTTGAAATCAAATGTGGAAGTTTAAAGGATGAGTTCCTATAGGACTCTTTGGCCTTAGGACTACCCTGGGTGGCCTGGTCTGGTGAAGGGCTGACTTACACACACACTACACTTATACACTACACTTTCACACACCTCCTAAAACCACACCTATACCCAACTTGACCTCCTGACTCATGAAGGTGATTCACATGGATGGTCATTAACCCCTAGGCCCTTGGCTAAGAGGGTTAGGAACAACATAATGAATGCCTCAAATGAGTCCCTTCATGGCTCATGTGGGCTTGATATGGCTTCATGGCTCAACCAAAATGATTTCATTCCACTTACAATTACTCAATCTTCATTTTTCCAAATTTTCAATTTTTGACCCCCGGGACCCTACACCCGCCTAACCTACCCAAAGCCCTTGAAATTACCCAAATTTTTCAAATCACCCAAAATTCCTCAAAACCAATCCAAAACATTTCCAAATTACTCAAATTGATCATTCATAGCCAAAAATATCAAAAATTCCAAAAATACCTTCCAATACCCTCCAAATACCCAAAATACCCCTCTTGACCCAAAAATCCAAAAATTCAGAAAATTCCTAGAAAATTTCAAAAAATCTCAAATATTCCTAATTGCATTTTTTTCAACTACACCATGGGCCAATTTTGTCAATTTACCCTACTTTTGTCAAAACCCCCATTTTGGTCCATTTTAACCCAAAATGAACCCAATGTCAAGCCAAACCTACCCAATTGACCCAAATTCTGGTCAAATTCAATTCTAAACTTCAATTCAACATTCCCAACACAGATCTAGACCAAATCCAAGTTCATTTTGATTGACATTTGAATCCAATTTCACTTTTCGTCTTAAAGCCCAATTTGGACCCATGACCCAAACCTAATCCTAACTAACCCAATTCAACTCCAATTAACCCCAAACCTTTTCTAAACCTTCCTTAGCATCCCCATAAACAAAACACTAACATGATTTACCCAAAATTTAGACCCAAACCCCACTCAAATTCAACCCAAAGCTAAAAGGCCCAATTTTGACCTAAACCTAAACCTAACCCAAATAAACCCAAACCCCAAAATCAAAACCCAACCAAAGCCAAAACCTCTTTGAAACACTCCCATAAATATTTCCCAACATTTATTTTACATCAATTTCAACCCTAGCCCAACATTGGCCCAAGTTAGCCCAATTTGACCTATATTGGCCCATTCACCAAAGAAGCCCAAATTCAACCCAATTCAAACCCAAATCACTCCCAACTTGCTTCAAATCACTCATAACACATCCATGAGCTAAACCCAACATTTTTTGGCCCAATCCTTCACAAAATTTCCATCCACCAATTTGTTTTCAAACCTAAAGGCCCACTTTCCTAAACCATTCTAAAAGCCCATTTCCACCAAATAAAAAAGCCCAAGATTGGCCCTAAAGCCCACATGGCAATTTCTTTTCATCATACCTTTAATTGATATCACCCCTAAGTTTCGAAATCATCATTAAACCATTCCAAATCAAGCTTCATCCAAATTTCCACCAAAAATACCAAGATTCCTAAAATCTACTTCCATGAAATTGACTAAGCTTTGCCCCAAGCCAAATGGAGCCATGAAGCCATGCACAAGCCATATGCGAGCCATGGCAGCCACTTTACACATCACCATGTCATTTTTGGCAAAGGGAGGGAGTCCTTTAATGATTCCCTTAAGGGTGATTAAGCCTTTTCATGACTCTTCTAAATCTTGATTAAACATAAATGTACTTAGATGGTGACTTCTCCCCACTAAGCTAGCTGACTTACTCGATTCCCTTAGCCCAAAATCGGGCCTTGGAGGGTGAATCAAACCTAAATCCATGACTTGGACCCATTTGGACCCAAAATTAGCTCCTCCCTCATTCCATCTAAATCAAGCCCTTTACACATGGCCAATCCCGATCGATCGCACTAAGCCCCGGCCACGACCTCCCCGACCTTGAGGGTGACCCGACCACTAGCCGGCCAGCCACCACAGCCCGCTGGAAAACACCGAGCCGAGAGCTCGGATGTTAGCCCAAACTTGGAATTCTCATCTGCTGAGCTGCCCCATCCCCGGTGGCCATTGTAGCTGTTCTTCTCTTGCCAAGAGCAGCTGATCCCAAGCCCTAACTCCCCCTGGGAGGCCCTCCACCCTCTCCTATTTAAACACCACCCCCTCTCGGCCATGGGAGGTGCTGAACCAGATCTTACTGAAACCCTGCCAAAATTGTTCCAGAACACTCTCCATACTTAGAGCAGTTGATCCCCAGTGAAAATTTGCCCTAATCCCCACCAACAGAACCCAATTTCTCAGCCAAAATTCCACTTAAAACCAGGACACTTCTCCACAGTGGATCAATCCTCAAATTGAATGTTCCTACACCTTCACCAGACCAAGGGAAGGAGTCCACCAGCAAAAGCCCCCTCTCGAGGCCACCCATCTGTTCCAGACTCCAAGCTTTGTGATCGGGCTTGGTCAAAATCATACCTAGGCGATTCACCATACCAGGAGACTTCATCCGGAGCTTCGTCGGGATCCAATCGAAGGTGACACAACCCTCAGATTGAAGCCACACTTCTCTGAGCAAAGGTATGAGCTAATTCTTCATCCCGAGCTTCTGGAGATTCTCCATTTCAAATGTTTTAATTTCAATGCTTGATCACCGTATAGATGTATTCGTCTCTTCAAGACGAATCCATAGAGCACAAGAACACGAAAATCCGTTGAGAAATGAGTGAGTTCTTAGGGTTTTAGTGTGGACAGCTCTCGGGTTAGGACGCTTGGGGACGATGAACGGATGCCGCTCATTCCATACACGCGTGGACGGACGGCCAGGATCTCACCGGATGAGGAGATGGAACGATACAGCGGGCCCCCGGAGCACTGAGTTGGATGGTGGCTCCAAATGGCAACGCGACACGTGGCGTTTCGGAGCTGTCGAGGATGGAGTGGCGCCGCGTGGATAAGTAGGAAATTAGGGTTTTTATTTATTTATTTAATTCCCTAAACTTCAAAAATGCATAACTTTGTGTAGGAAAATCAGAAAAATAAAATAAAAATACCCGCTTGCTCAGAGAACAGAGGAGAATAATGCGGAAAAGAAATCATTTAATTTCATCAAGTATTTTATTTTTAATGATTTATTTTCCCTCTGCATTGTTTTAATTCTCCATGCATATAGGAAATTCACCATGCCATGAGACCATAGGGCTTTTGAAGCCTCTGAATTTGGGAACATTCCCTGAATTTTCCAAAGTCAGAGGCCATCCCTATGAGAATTTATTGATTTCTCAAATTCATGTTGCTGTTTTGAGTATTTTAAATCCAATAATTAGCATGTTATGAAATAAATTATAGAAAAATTTGGTGATGTTTCTTATGACCAGAGGACCCTAGGAAAAATAGGTTTTGAATTAATTCACTTGGAATAACCCTAATTGGCGTAAACACTCAAAATAGGTCCTTAATTAATTAGAGCTAATCATACATCAAATTGGCTTGAAATCAATTCTCCACTGACCTTTAGGATCAGAGGAACCCACCATAAAAATTTGAAGTCAATTGGACTTGGTTAGCCCTACTAAATGGGTTGATTAAGCCATTTAGCCATTTTAAACTTTAAAAATTCATAACTTTCAAAATACTTTTCAAAAATTCACCAAATTGGTTTTGGAGCCTCTCTGATATTAGGGGAATTTAAGAAAAATAAAATTGCAATTTTCTAAAAAAGTTATATTTTTGCATTATTTTAATATTTTAATAAATAAAAAATAATAAAAATCACAAAAATAATAAAATTCACTAAAATGTCACATTTTGAATTCTAATCACTTCGGAACAAACCCCATATTTTTCTTAGGTCTATTTGATGAGATATTAAATTTTAAAGCGCTAAGGTAATTTTAAAATTAAAAAAATGTATTTTTTTAGCATTTCCACTAAAATAATTCTAAGAAAACAAAGAAAAATCAGAAAATTGTAAAAATTGATTCTCTGATTTCCTTGATATCAGAGAGATTTTTGAAAAATATAAAATTTATTTTTCAACCTTTATTTTATTTTTAAATTAATTAATACTCCAAAACTCAAAATAATTATAACAAAAATAATATAATTCAAAAAATCACCAAAATTGGTTCAAGTGGTCCTCTAGTCATTAGGAATGTCCCATAATTTTCTTAAGGACAGAAACTTTCCCTTGGTCATATTATTAAATTTTCCTTGGAAATCCCCATTTTCCACCAAAAATAATTACATAAATAAATTAAATACAGAAAAATCACATTTTCTCCTCTCATGTCTTTATTGACATATGAGTGAAGTCACATAAAAATTTCAAGTTCATTTAAGCTCAATTTAGTGAGTTATGGAATTATTAAGCTTGAAGGGCAAAATGGTAATTAAAGTTTTAACCTTTAATTAAAACTTTAGGCTTAATAAAATTAAAGAGTAAAATATCTGATCCTAATATGATTTGGATGATTGGAATTTAAATAATTAAAGAGTAGAAACCTACCAAACAATGTGAAAATAATTAAAATAAATCTTAATTAAATAATTGATTAAATTTGGAAGAATAATAAAATTGGAATTATTAAAATAGGGATATTATTAGGAAGAGATTTGTTCTTTAATTTAAGAATCCCTAAATTAATCATCTCCATAATATTTAATTCCTAATTAAAATGATAATCCAAGTTTAAGATTTAAAATGTTAAAAGACTTAATCATTAAATTAAATTAAAGTTAAATTATTTAAATTAAACCCTTTTAAAATTTCAATTAAATTAAAATTAAAAATAAGATTAAATTAAAATTTAAATTGAATAAAATTAAATAAAATTAAATTAAAACATATTAAATTAAATCAAATTAAACTAAATTAATTAAATAAAATTAAATTAAAACATATTAAATTAAATCAAACTAAACTAAATTAATTAATTAAAATTAAATTAAAACATATTAAATTAAATTAAATTAAATTAAATCAAATTAAATTAAATCAAATTAAATTAAATTAAATTAAAGTATATCAAATCAAACTAAATTGAATTAAATTAAGTAAAAAAATAAAATAAAATAAATAAATAAATAAAATCAAGTTAAAATTAAAATTAATTAAAATTAAATAAATTAAATTAAAATTAAAGTTAAACCAAAATTAAAGTTAAATTAAATTGAATAAAAAAAATAATAATAACATCACCTAAGACATAAAGAAATTCAAAATAAAGCAACTTGAACACTATTCCAAATTTAAACCCGATAACTGAAATTAAATTAAATTACAAACAATTTGAACACCAATTTGCCCTCGAAAGCTTTGGTTACCATAACTCCTAAACAGAAAGTTAAATGAAATATTACTTCACTTATAAGATATTCAAATGTCCTAGTTCACTGAGTAAGATAACAACAAAACTTAACTAAACCTCAGACGATTACTTCACCTGATTGATTAAATCCATTTGGACTTAAAACAATCCTATCAGTATTGAAAAGATGTTTAAGATTCTTCTTAAGCACTTCCTCAATACGATAGGATATTTATAAGAACAATTGGACTTAATTGTTCTTTGATGAAGAAAATCGTCCTCAAACTAAAATACAAGAACCTAGACGTCATAGGAAATGACTAGCTATAGGATTAGGAATTTGGTAGAAAACCATAACCCTTCCCTTAGCTTTACCTAGGAACTTGCTTAAATATTCTAATTTGTGTTTAAGTGTAGCTTGGGATGACGGGAAGACCCTCCGAGTACGCTTTTATTTTGTTGCAATTTACTTTATTGCAATTTATTTAATCGCTTCGCACTTACTTTTCTTGCATGATAAACAACTGTTGCATGAAAACCCACACTTTTAGGATAGTCCCTAAAACTGAAACCAAAACTAAATTAAAAGTCATTGCAAGATAAAATTCACCGCCACAACATTTCAAAATATAAAACAATTCAAAATTTAATCACAAACGTAACACAAAACTACAATTACAACTAAATTAAAACGTCTTGTTGGATGATCGGGAATACCTCGGATGATGTAACCTACGTGTTGCTAACGGGATTTCCCACGGTCTAAATGAAAGTGTGGAACTCATTCGGTTGAGTTTAGCAAATTCATCCGGATCTAAGTGAATCCGATAAAAATAACGATGTCAGAAGGATGGAACCGTGGGATCTTAACCGGTGTTGTTATAATCAATTTTAAGATTTGTTTTAAATAAAATATAAAAAACACTTGGAAATTAAGATTTTCTCTAAACCAAAAAACTTTTCTCATCTCCTGATTTATGACTTCTATAACTAAACCTCTGCAACAACAAGGAGCTCGGAGCATGGTGGGCAGCACGGCCATCGTCATCAGTAAAAACTGAGTCTACTTCAACAAAACTTTCTTAGAATTAAATAACTAACTCATAGGATTTCGAGGTAGTTTGTCTAGTGCAACATAAATCCTCAACTCTTCGTTAGGCATTTGCATGATCATGTCATGTAAATTAAGCCCTAACCAGTCTTAGGACTTCGAGGTAGTCGTTTTATACGACATAAACCCTCACATCTTCAAGGCTATTTGTATGATTTTATCACACAAATATAAGTCCAAATTAATCAAAATTGGCAAGATTGAAGTATCAGATAACATTAGGACTTTCTTAAATCCAAGCCAAACAATAGGATAGTTGAGAAATTACCGAAGTTCGCTTCGAATCTGTGATTTCTCCTACCTTTCTTCCTTTGAATCCCCAAAATTAAATATTTCAAACTTGATCCATTCCCTATTGAAATTCCAAAATTCAATCCTTTGAAAACTTAAACTTTGAAATTCTTGAAAGCAGAATTACTAATTATTATCGAGAGTTTTCTTAAGTGACTCCCATCATTTAAGATGTAATTAACTATAGGGGCTTGCCCTTATAGGGAATTTTAAGAACCCAGGTAATATAAACCCTGTTTAATGCTTTCATATTAAGCAGGGGAACTTGTCGGCTTATAAAATTGGTTCGCAGATCAAACGGATGTCACGAATCTTCTAGTTTATTTTATTGAGTCCCATTATCAAGCAGTGTGTCTATTCTTCGGGATAGATACACAGTTTGTGATGCGGTGCTCGTTTATATAAACTATTTGAGATGTGAGATCAGTTTGAGTTCATATCTTAAAATTTTCAAACTTAAAATTATTTTCAAAATCAAATGATACTTTCTAAATTATATATATATATTTAAATCAAATTTAAAATCTAAAATTCGCCGACAATTTCTATAGACGACCTCCTTTTCAAAAATACAACACTCAACCTAAAAATATGCCGCCAATTTCTGGCGACTCCGCTGGGGAAAATTCCTCTCTCCATTTTAATCGAACAATTCCGCTTTCAAAAATCGGTAGTGTATCCATGTTCCTAGTGGATCAAACTACCCTTCTTTCCGTTGGAATACTATGTTCATTTCTACCTTGGACAAGTATAGCCAACATTCTCTCGGATTTAGGAGCCACTGTTTAGAAACCCATAAACAGAGAGGTTTCGAGATCCTTTTACCTCATTTCTGAGGTGGGGTGGACCCCCAATAGGTATTGTTTAGGAGCGGTCTTGCGGGTTGAGAAGTTTCTGCAAGACTTTCTCTTCCTTTTCCAGTTCCTAATCAATTCCTTTTACCCTTCCTACAACTCTCCTTTTTTTATTAATTTTCCTTCCTAACGAATAAATCTTTCCGAAAAGACAATCTTCCTTTAATACCACAAATACACTAAGATAAACAGAAATGTGTTCGGACTCTTTGTTTTTTGTCATAAGTTATACGATAAGAAGAAGCACGATTCAGGGACTAACACTTGGAATCGCCCGCGGAAATGGAAGCCCCAAAGCCGATCTTCTCCTTCGTCAATGGACTCGACCTGGCCGTATTCAAGGACGAATTGCCTGACAATGAAATTATTCGATTCGGACAAGGGTTCGGGGACACCGACATCAAAATCCCCGACGCCACTCTCTTTTCACTCACAAGCAAAGTATCAGAAACTGAGAAGCCATTGATTGAGTTTAACCTCAAGTCAACTCACGAATTCCCTCCTCTGCAAAAGATTCCAACTGAGAGGAGTACTGCTGTCCACAGAAGGACTGTTGTTGCTACCCCCACTGGTCTAGTTGTCTCTGCACCTACCCCGGCTCCTGCCAAACTAAAGGGGAAGGAAATTCAAACTATGGTGAACCCGTTACCGTGGAGGGTACGGACCTTCTCGTGAGACCTTCGTTTTTGAAATCGGGTCCAGCTCTAGAATTCCATCGCTGACACAGACTCAAAGAAGGAACAGAAGTAGAAGGATAGCTAGAGAAGCCAGAGCTGCTGAAGTTGGTTTCTTGGAGGAAATCCCAGAACTGCCCGAGTATACACCGCTGCCTGAATACATACCACTTTTGGGAGGAAGTAGATTCCATCCCCTTTCCGCCGCAGAGGATGAAGAAAATGTTCGCAAGATTGCTGCCGCATTGCCTCAGCCCGTATATTACAACGATAGCCGTAAGAAAAGGGCCAGAACTATGCCATTTGCCCAACTGCAAACTTTGATAGAGAAGTTACCAAAGAAGGAAAGGTGCCCTGTATCAGAAATTTTAAGAAGGATAGGGCGGGTTCCAGTCAAATCTCGTCTTGGGCCGCGAGTAGAACCTGTTATCGCTGCGAAGAGCCAAATAAGAGAATGAAAGCTAGTCCGCCCGTCGTTGTTTCGGGACTACGGATTAGGGAGGATACCACCTTCCAGCATTTGGGCCGACGGACCATCCGGTCCTAGACCTTCTACCGCTAGAAGGATGGTATGGCGTCCCACTACCTGGACAATTAAGATTGAAAAAACAGCTCGAGAAGGAAAGTCTCGTCAGGAGACTTGAATCCGAAGAAAGTGCTACTTGCGAGTAAAGGGGACTCATGAGAAGGAAACCGGACGGTTATCACATGACAAGCTGCAAGGATGTACAGTAAAGACCGCTAGAAGATGCTATGGAAAAGCTAAGAACTGATATTCGGCGATTAGTAAGGGAAAGAGAAGAGAAATTCGGAGATGAGATTGATTCGTCAGAGTTCATGGATGATGAATATGCAGAAATTAACATGGTTGAAACACGAGCTTTGTCAGCTTCACAAGGTGCTCCTGCAGCCGCAGAAAGAGAGGAGCCGGAAGTAATGAGGAGGCAGCATCAAGAGAAAGATGATACGATCGCCCAAATGGCAAAAAGGATGGAAGAGATGGTTGTAGCCCTAGCCACTCTCCAAAGTCAAGTTCAACCTCAAAGAGAAACACCCCCAGAAGTCATTCACATTGTAGACGGAGGAAAGGAGATTACATTCGTCAACGGGGATGATCAATTAAAAAAGGATGCAACACAAAGCATGATTCCAGAAAAGGATATTAAGAGCATGGTGGAACAAGCGAAGTGCAGAAGCCTTGGCACAATCAAAGAGAGGGACATCCATTCGGATGGGTAGACCTTACCCCGAAGAATTCGACACTGTCCAATATCCGAAAGGCTTTGTACCACCTCTGTTCAAGACCTTTGATGGAACCGGAAACCCTCGGCAGCATGTTGCACATTTTCGTGCCAGTTGTTGCAATGCCGGCGAAAGTGATGCTTTACTCTTCAGACAATTTGTCAGCAGCTTGTCAGGTATTGCCTTTGATTGGTATGCAGAATTACCAAACGGTTCGGTGAAGACATTTTCAGAACTAGAGAACCTCTTCATCAAGCGATTTGCCGGAGCTCAGCACCACATCACTATAGGTGATTTAGTGGTAGAGAAGCAGAAGCCGAACGAAACCTTGGTGGATTACATACTTCGATGGAGAAATCTAAGTAAGAAGTGTGAGCTACAACTACAAGAACAGCATGCAGTCGGCATTTTACTTAAGAGCATTCATGGCCCGATAGCACTTCTCCTCAAGGGATTTACTATTAAGACTTTCGAGAAGTTGTTAAGCAAGGCCGGAAGCTTGCAAGAGGAGGTGAAGCAATTAAATTTCACCGACAAAACAGACAAACAGAAGCCCGTGAAAACTTTTGAAAAGAAGTCTGGGATCGTTGCAGCAGTCGATAAAGGCAAGAAACCGATACAAATATCGTCAGAACGGCCGCAACAACCTCAACAGAATTACCAGCAGCCCCGACCCAGCTATCAGTCATCTCAACAGTATGAACAACCGCCTCGTCCGCAACGTACGTTAAGGGAGCTTCGAGCGAGGAGTATCCGTTCAAGAATGAGGCAGATGCCGAAAATGTTCCGCAGATCGATGAAGACTCCGCATTTCCAACTACCAGAGCCTAAGAGACCAGAAGAAGTCGATAAGAAAGGTGATCCCAACTTTTGCCCTTACCACCGGATGCTTGGACACAAGATAGAAGATTGTATTACTTTCAAAAGTTGGCTCAACGACAATCTTCGGAAAGGGAATATAACGATCCCGAAAGAGTACATGAAGGAACCCCAGAAAGGAGGTTCCATCAATGTTATCTCGACGGATCTCATTGTTCCGATAGATCCCTATGCGACTGATGATGGATGGGCTACCGCCTGGACAAGGTCTTCGAAGAAGATTTTGGATCACATCCAAACCTCTTCGGTGCGAGCCTCAATTCAGAGTTCGAAACCTGTTAAGTCGACACTATCACTTGCGATGGAAGAACCACCTCAACAAGAGACAATTGAAGAGAAGAAGAAAATCGACGAAGAAGAGAAAACTGAGGCTCCTAAGGCTAGACTAGGGGCTGCTTATCCTAGGATAGTTGTTTCCGATTCGGGGGAGAAATCCCTTGAACCTCTGACTCTGTATGATTATCTGCTCACTCCGGTGGGATCTTATAATGATAAGGGTTATGGTGTTGGCTACGTTTTGACTGTTTCTAATGATTAAGTAACTAGCGACAATCCGAACATCGATTTCGATACAAATGACAATTCTCAAATCATACACAATCTCGATGATCACAATGGCAAAGAAGACATCCACCAAGCAGGCTACGAGAGTTCAACAAGCAATGAATCTATTTGCGAGTTTCAAGGAGCTCCAGTCACAATAGAATTAGAGCCTTCAGATTCTGAAGCTAATCCAGAAGAACCTGTCATTCCGATTCAGGAGGAGACACCAGCAAACTCAATACCAGATTCAGAAGAAATTACATAAGTCAACTTAAGAAGTGGAAGAGTTCTACCTCCGAGAATGGGTCCAAAGGACAAAGGAAAGCAGGCGGTTGTTCAGGAAGAACCAACCCCGGCAGAAGAAACACTCATTCTGGAAGAAATCGAGACACATGGAAATAAAGTGGATTACAACGTGCTAGCCCATCTTAGGAAACTACCGGCCAAACTGAGCATCTACGATGCTCTCATCTTATCAAAGGAGATGAGAGAAGCTCTGATCAAGGCCTTACTTCGATCCGTAAATTTGCTTAGCTCAAATGACTAGAGATTCCTTAGATGAGGTTTTCTCGTTAAAGAAACATCGAGGTGTTTCCTTCACGGTCAATGACCTACTACTTGGGACAGCAGACCACAACCTACCGTTGTACATTTCAGTTACATTTGGAAAGTTTACACTCTCCAGAGTATTGATGGGTCCAGGAGCATCAATCAATATAATGAATCTTCGAACACTAGCATACTTGGAAATTGATGCTCGCGAGCTTGAAGCAGACAAAATGTTATTAAGAGGATTCAACCAGAAAGGAGAAACAGCCCTCGGATCAATAACACTACTAATGAAGACTGGTGACTTAGCAAAGACAACCGCAAAATTTCACATAATTGATTTGGAAACGTCGTTCAACGCTCTATTGGGCCGACCATGGATACATGAAAACAGAATGGTACCATCATCCCTACACTAGTGCACCAAATACTACGATGGAGGGGAACAGTGCATCAAAGGTGACTTACAACCATTCTCCGTACATGAAATTGGAATCCATGAAGATGCAGCTTATTATGCACCCCCAAAGAAAACAATTTTCTCCGGAGATACCATAACAAATGAAGCAAAGGAAATTCGGGATGACGAAGAACCTGAAGTTCTAGTCCAACAGTCACTCACCACTCCCTTACGGCGAGATGGTGAAGGTTTCTCCACAACACGCATCCGAGGTTGAGGCCGGGGACGAGGTCGTGGCAGAGACGTTAGGACGATTGGACGAGAGGAAACCAGCCATCAATGTTGATTGGGAAGACGAGTTCCGAAGAAGAAAGAGAAATCAAGCAAGAAGCGACGACAATAAGTCGGAAGAAGCCGCAATTCAGGATCCCACTCGAAGATGAAAGGAATGAAGAATATAAATCGATGTACGAGAAGATTAACCACTATGTACATACTATGACCCTGACCCCGATTCATTCTAATAAGATCGAGGGTATGGTGGTCAAAGAGGTACGTAGCGGCGGTGCAAAGCCAATCAAATTCTACCGTGGTGCTCCTTCCTCCAAAGCCGAAAATAATGTACAATTTGAAGATGTCACTTCATCGAATTAATGGAATTACCTTTCGAGTGGTACTCTCCCCGTGTTCAAAATTTAATTCAGCGTGGTTTCTTACCTCGACAATGGACAAAAGGTCAATCACAACGTTTTGAAAAATTATGGAATAACTCCGGTCGTCCAACCAATTCAAAGCATGGTCTCGGATTCGGCACAGTAGGATCAGTTGACGATACTGAATTTTGCTTGGTTGTCACTTGCGAGTCTAATGAAAATTGCATTGAAACTACAGAAGAATTTGAAGATTTACAAATTGGAGATGCTCCACCAGAATTCGAAGAAGAGATTAAATCTACAATAGATGAGTTAACGGAAGTTAACTTAGGTACTAGCAAAGAGCCTAGACCCACCTTTGTTAGCTCCTTACTCAATAAAGAAGACTCCGAAGGAATAATCAAGTTATTAATGGAGTTTAAAGACTGTTTTGCTCGGAGCTACGATGAGATGCCGAGTTTAGCTCTCAGAGGTCGCAGTCCATAAGCTAGGAGTGGATCCTACTTTTGTCCCAGTCAGACAAGGTCCCAAAAGAATGCGTCTAGAAATCGAACAACAAGTCATAGCTGAAGTTAAAACGCTAATAGACGCTAAATTTGTCCTTGAAGAATCATACCCGACTTGGTTAGCCTAATGTGGTACCGATCGAAAGAAGAATGGTCAGATCAGAATTTGTGTGGATTTCAGAGATTTAAACAAGGCATGTCCAAAGGATGAATTCCCTCTACCGATCTCAGAATTAATGATTGACATTGCTTCGACACATGAAATATTCTCATTCATGGATGGATCTTCAGGATACAACTAGATAAAAATGGCTCTAGAAAATGAAAAACTTACGAGCATTCGAACGCCGATTGGAGTGTATTGCTAAACAAGTGATGCCATTCGGATCGAAGAACGCAGGAGCAACATACCGTAGAGCGATGACAAGAATTTTTGATGATCTCATCCACAATCAAGTCGAATGCTACGTGGACAATGTGGTCATCAAAAGCAAAGTAAAGGACAACCACCTATATGATTTGAGAATTGTTTTCGAACGATTGAGACAATTTAACCTTAAGATGAATCCCTTAAAATGCGACATTGGCGTCACCTCCGGGAAATTCTTATGATTCGTTGTCTGACATCGTGGAATTGAAATCAACCCGGAAAAGATTAAAGCTATCTTAGAAATGCCGCCTCCCAAAACCTTAAAGCAACTACGATCTTTTCAAGGGAAGCTGGCATATCTTCGACGCTATATCTCAAAATTGTCAGGTAGGTGTCAGCCTTTCACGGCATTAGTTAAAAAGGACGCCAAATTTATTTGGGAAGAGAAATGCCAGAAGGCCTTCGAGGACATTAAACAATATTTACTGACACCTCCTGTCTTAGCAGCCCCAGTCTCAGGTAGACCATTGATACTTTATACCGCGGCTTTAGACGACTCACTCGGAGCCTCGTTAGCCTGAGTCAATGATGAGGGTAAAGAAAATGCTCTTTACTACCTAAGCCATCGTTTACTTCCAACGGAAATAAGGTATCCCGCAAATGAAAAGCACCGTTCGGCCCCGATCTTTGCCGCTCAAAAGCTCGAGCATTACATGCTTTCTCATAAGGTCAACTCTGATCTCGAAATTTAATCCATTGCAATACTTGATGACTCGTCCAACGCTTTCCGGCAAACTTGCCAGATGGTCAATGATATTATTGCAATTCGATATAACTTTCGTGCCTCTTCGTGTCGTAAAGGGACAAGTCTTAGCAGACTTCCTCGCTGCACACCCTCTGCCGGCAGAATCTCCTCTCAATGATGATTTGCCAGATGAACAAATAATGAGCCTGGAAGACCCTGATGATCGACGTTGGGAATTATATTTTGACGGAGCATCTTCAGCACACAAAGATGAAGAATCGCAAGTGATAGTGCCCGTAAGGCGGGAATCGGACTAATCTTTATAACACCGGAGCGGGGATGTTAAGATACTCCTACCACTTGACAGAGCCGTGTACAAACAACGAAGCAGAATACGAAGCCCTCATAACAGGACTAGAATTAGCTATTCAAATGGGGATAACAGACATCAACATATACGGGGATTCGCAGCTAATCATTCAACAGATCGTCGGACAGCACAGGACTTTAAAGCCAACACTCGAGCAATACTTCCAGTATGCCATACAGTTGTTGGAACAGATTCCGAATGTGACGATCTACAAAATTCCTGAAAGAAAATGCTTTAAAGAGATGCGTTAGCTCGCTCGCAAAAGAATTTGTCTCGTTTGCAAGATGAGTCGAGAGAAGTGTCGGTTCACGGACATCAAGTCCTATCACAACTCAACATAGTACACAATACATAAATCATAAAAAGAAGAAGAATCACTGCAACAAAGGATGTAAAAACACGTAAGATCGGCGACAACCATTACATAGACTACCCGCAAACAGAAAACTACCGTGACGATAGGTCGCTAGACCCATCGTATCAAGAAAAGAACTCGTCCTACGCATTAATAAATAACACATTATACGAAGGTCTTTCGATCAAATGTGGCTAAGGTGCCTAAGCGGGTCCGAGGCCCATGAAATTGTTAAAGAGGTGCATTCAGGACTCGTGGCGCCCACCCAGCCGGGTCCGAAGATGAAGATGAAAATTAAAAGACTAGGGTACTACCGGCCCTCGATGATGACCGATCGCATGAAAATCGCCAAGAGCCGTCACCAATGCCAAGTGCACGGAGTAGTTCTACACTAACCTCCAAATGTGCTACATCCGACAATCGCGTCGCGGCCATTCGAATGTCGGGGCACATATATAGTGGGTCCAATAGAACCACCATCTTCGTAAGGACATCGCTTCATTCCCGCGGCTACGGATTACTTTTTCAAGTGGGCAGAGGCGGCTCCACTTAGAGAAGTGAAAGCACACCACGTGCTACGCTTTTCAAGAACCAAGTTGTCTACCGTTTCGGAGTGCCGCGCAGATCATCTCGTATAATGGGTCCGCATTTAGAAGCACACAAATCAACAATTTTGTCGTGAGACACGTAATCGTCCTGGCGATATTCAACAATTTACTACCCAAGAGCAAACGGCCTGGCTGAGGCTTTTAATAAAACTCTCGTTCAAATTTTAAAGAAAACCTTGGACGATAGTAAGAGAAATTGGCACGAGAAGTTATTAGAAGCCTTATGGGCCTACCGGACAATCTTCAGAACTCCTACTCAAGCTACATCTTATGCTCTGGTATATGGGTCCGAAGCGATGTTACCCTTAGAGGTTCAGCCTTCCTTCACTCGAATTGTAGCTTGCAAACAAAATCACGACGAAGAGAATGTCAAATTATGACTAGAAGAATCGGAAAGCCTCGGAAGGGAAAAGACTTGCAGCATAGCAGAACTTAGAACTATACCAAGCTAAGATGGTTCAAGCCCTTGACAGACCGGGTCCGCCCAAGAACCTTCAAAGTTGGTGACTTAGTTCTCGTTCTCAAGAGACCTATCCTCGCACACCGCAAGATAGGAGGAAAATTTGAACCCACTCGGGAAGGGCCGTTTGTGGTCGAGGCGATCTACTCGGAGACTCTTACCAACTAGTGAATTGCCAAGGAGAACGACATATGCTTCCGATCAATGGACGATACTTGAAAAAGTATTATGCTACCTGATGTTTCGAAGGAATGGATCTTTCATCCCTAGAAGCACGGGTGAAGTAATTACTTATGACTGGGTCCAAACCCAAAAATAATAAAAAAATGTGCTAAAATAAATAAAATCATGATAATAAAGTTTTCCTCGTTTTCTCTTCCATATCAAAATCTCTTTCCTGATCTTATCCCACTTCATTCCTGTTAAATTTAAAAATACAAGAAGTAATAAAAAAATGTCTTTAATAAATATTTTCTTAATGTTCTTGTTCTTAATACAGCCCCTGATCCTTTTCCTTGTCTTTTCGCAGGGAAATGTCGAACGGGCGGTTGGTCCTGAACTTTAGAAATGGCGTAAGCCTCGCACTCGACGAAAAGAGGGTGAAAGATGGAGCGATAATAGAGATCGACTCGCACTTCGCACCAGCAGCTCCGCAATACGAGGAAAGTGACCGGGTCCCGGCTGATCGAGAGGAACCGCCCAGCCGAGCAAGATGAAAGTGGGTGGCCCAAGCCACCAATCTAGCAAGAAGAAAAGGAAAACAAGCACCGAAGAAGACAAGAAAATCAAGTCCGTAGTCGCTACGCGAGAGGGCGAGCTTGTCGCCGCCGCGCCCACGGAGATTCGAGAAGTACGAAGAGCTACTCTCACAAAGAACCCAGCGAAGAAATAAAAATCGCCGTATCCGCAAGATGTTAACTAAACTAGCAACGGACCAACGCGGGCAGCTACACGCACGACATATACTTCAAGGACGCCAATTCACTGTGTACTCGAAGGAAGGAGGCCAGCCTCCGGTGATGACGAAGAAACCAGGGAAATCTTAAGAAGAACGAAGAAGGAAGGCTACAACGCCACCGGATAAAGCCACCGCAATGCATAACCTTGCTCGCAGAAGCAACCCCGGAGGATGTCCCGACGGGCACCATCCCCGAGGAGCCGAGGTATGCAGGAGAACGTGAAGGGATCGAGCCATATATCCCACAAGCACGTCACTGTGCCTCACCATTTGCAGCATTATTCCGGAATATGAGCTAGAAAGAATGCGGAATGTCAAGAAGAAAACTTTTGAATACTTCGAGAGAATCGGAGGCAGGAGGATCAATATACTAGAAGGCCTCGAGCTACATACAGATGTGTTCTCAGAATACGAACAACAACAAATCGTGGACTGTATCCGAGATTTGAAAAGAATGGGTCGAGCAGGCCGCCAAAGAGAAAACACTTACTCGGAACCCCGGAGATGGATTCCAGTGAAAGGTAGAATTACAATACAATGTGGATGCTGCTACAACTTCGCGGAAGACAGGAAGGGAAACCCACCGGGAATACTCCATCATGGCCAGGTGGATCCAATGCCATTAGTCATCAAAAGGATGGTAAAGAGAATGATAACATGGAGGGTACTGCCGGCAGATTACATACCCAACAGTTGCATCATTAACATTTACAAGAAGGGTGACCGCATACCCCCGCACATAGATCACCACGATTTTGTCGGACCTTTCGCACAGCTTTCTTTTCGAACAAGTGTAATATCATGTTCGTATCCGACCTCCGGATAGCGAGCCCGTGTGAGTTCCGAGGGCCAGCAAAATACCATTACCGGTAGGTTCCGTCATGATACCGAAGGGCAACGGAGCAGTATGTCGCTAAACATCGCATACCGGAGTACCCGTGAAGCGGATCTCGCTACTTTCGAAGGATGGATGACAGAAAGCTCCTTACCACTTCCACCGGACTCGGAGCTAGAGAGCCTCCGCCTTACAAGCCGTGAATTACATGGAAAATATCACACCTCCAACGTACATCCATACGACATCCTTGCCAAGGATGGCTTGGAAGGTGATGTTATCGACCATGTACCTCACTATTCGTACATGGATTTCGACGTATACCTTTTTGGATGGATCGGCAAAGATCATACATAGTCCGTTTTGAGTCTACATGGATTGTATGAGATGTATTCCGCATCGAGTTGTATGATGTATCTTCAACATGATTGGAATGAAAGTGACCATGTCACATTTTTAGCCTTCACCTCTTTTGTGCAAGTTTACTGAGAAACGCCATTAAAGTTAAATGAACTTCGAACAAAGAACAGAAAAGAAATAAAAAATATATATATAAAAGAAAACTTTCCTTAAAAATCTAAATAAAAAATGATGAACTCCAAGTTCACGATAAAATAAAATTTGAATCGTTAAAGGACAAACAAAATGAGCACAAATTTTAAATCAGATTTCAAATTCAACCTTCCAGATTTCAAATCAAATCTAAATCAACTTTCAAATTCAATCTTTCAAGATTTCAAATCAAACCTACATAAAATTCAAACTTTTGGGGTTGAGGATTTTACATCCGAGACTGCATTGCTTTAGGATTCTTTCCCTATCGCAATGAAATACATCAAAATTCAAACTCTTGGGGTTGAGGATTTTACATCCGAGACTGCATTTCTTTAGGATTCTTTCCCTATCGCAATGAAATACATCAAAATTCAAACTTTTGGGGTCGAGGATTTTACATCCGAGACCGTATCGCTTTAGGATTCTTTCCCTATCGCAATGAAATACATCAAAATTCAAACTCTTCGGGTCGAGGATTTTACATCCGAGATCGCATCGCTTTAGGATTTCCCTATTGCAATGAAATACATCAAAATTCAAACTTTTGGGGTCGAGGATTTTACATCCAAGACCGCATCGCTTTAGGATTCTTTCCCTATCTCAATGAAATACATCAAAATTCAAACTTTTAGGGTCGAGGATTTTACATCCGAGACCGCATCGCTTTGGATTCTTTCCCTATCGCAATGAAATACATCAAAATTCAAACTTTTGGGGTCGAGGATTTTACATTCGAGACCGCATCGCTTTAGGATTCTTTCCCTATAGCAATGAAATACATCAAAATTCAAACTTTTGGGGTCGAGGATTTTACATCCAAGACCGTATCGCTTTAGGATTCTTTCCCTATCGCAATGAAATACATCAAAATCAAATTCTCGTGGCCGAGGATTTTACATCCGATACCGTATCGCTTTAGGATTCTCTCCCTATCGCAATGAAATACATCAAAATCAAACTCTTGAGGTTAAGGATTTTACATCCAATACCGCATTACTCTGAGATCTCTCCTCATTGTAATGATTCAATTCAATTTTCTTTGAGGTTGAAGATGTTACATCTAAAACCACAAAATTCCAATTTTCATTCCAAGTTCAAATCCCTTCAAATTAATCTTGACAAAACTTCAATCTAAATTAAAACTCCAAATTGAAATCTAAGCTCACACATCAAAACTTAATCTAAAACAAAATAAAATCTAAATTAAAATTCCCCCAGGTCATGTGATTTGGGATTCACCTCCTTTCCCTTTCCCCAGCGAGAGTTCATCGATCTCCAGTCTCAGAGATATACTTGACACTCCCCAGCGGAAACTCTTCTACTTTGTCCTAAGTTTGTCACTTGGACATCTGTGTTGGTTTTGTTGATCTCTTCAGTCAACACCAATACGCGCGGTGTGCTCCGTCACTCACCACATTTATCGGGGTCCATTTGTTGACCTCATTTTCGATGAGGTCTTCTCTTCTTCTCTTTAGTACTTAGGATATAGCCTTAGGCTTTTCCTTTGACTATCCTAGAGGATTAGAATTGGGACCCACCACCTAGAATTTCCAACCACTTCTTAACTCCTTGCAATTTCCACAAACTTAACTGTAGACCCCTAATCACCTAGAGGGTTGAAATCAAATGTGGAAGTTTAAAGGATGAGTTCCTATAGGACTCTTTGGCCTTAGGACTACCCCCGCGTGGCTCTGGTCCGGTGAAGGGCCGACTTACACACACACTACACTTATACACTACACTTTCACACACCTCCTAAAACCACACCTATACCCAACTCGACCTCCCGACTCATGAAGGTGATTCACACTGACTGGCCCTTAACCCCTGTGCCCTCGCAAGCAGGGTTAGGAACAACATAATGAATGCCTCAAATAAGTCCCTTCATGGCTCATGTGGGCTTGATATGGCTTCATGGCTCAACCAAAATGATTTCATTCCACTTACAATTACTTAATCTTCATTATTCCAAATTTTCAATTTTTGACCCCCGGGACCCTACACCCGCCTAACCTACCCAAAGCCCTTGAAATTACCCAAATTTTTCAAATCACCCAAAATTCCTCAAAACCAATCCCAAACATTTCCACAATACTCAAATTGATCATTCATAGCCAAAAATATCAAAAATTCCAAAAATACCTCCCAATACCCTCCAAATACCCAAATACCCCTCTTGACCCAAAAATCCAAAAATTCAGAAAATTCCCAGAAAATTCCAAAAAATCCCAAATATTCCCAATTACATTTTGTTCAACTATACCATGGGACAATTTTGTCAATTTACACTACTTTTGTCAAAACCCCCAATTTGGTTCATTTTAACCCAAAATGAACCCAATGTCAAGCCAAACCTACCCAATTGACCCAAATTCTGGTCCAATTCAATTCTAAACTTCAATTCAACATTCCCAACACCAATCTAGACCAAATGCAAGTCCAATTTGATTGACATTTGAATCCAATTTCACTTTTGGCCTTATAGCCCAATTTGGACCCATGACCCAAACCTAATCCTAACTAACCCAATTCAACTCCAATTAACCCCAAACCTTTTCTAAACCTTCCTTAGCATCCCCACAAACAAAACACTAACATGATTTACCCAAAATTTAGACCCAAAACCCACTCAAATTCAACCCAAAGCTAAAAGGCCCAATTTTGATATAAACCCAAACCTAACCCAAATAAACCCAAACCCCAAAATCAAAACCCAACCAAAGCCAAAACTTTTTTGAAACACTCCCATAAACATTTCCCAACATTTATTTTACATCAATTTCAACCCTAGCCCAACATTGGCCCAAGTTAGCCCAATTTGACCTATATTGGCCCATTCACCAAAGAAGCCCAAATTCAACCCAATTCAAACCCAAATCACTCCCAACTTCGCTTCAAATCACTCATAACACATCCATGAGCTAAACCCAATATTTGTTTGGCCCAATCCTTCACAAATTTCCATCCACCAATTTGTTTTCAAACCTAAAGGCCCACTTTCCTAAACCATTCTAAAAGCTCATTTCCACCAAATACAAAAGCCCAAGATTGGCCCTAAAGCCCACATGGCAATTTCTTTTCATCATACCTTTAATTGATATCGCCCCTAAGTTTCAAAATCATCATTAAACCATTCCAAATCAAGCTTCATCCAAATTTCCACCAAAAATGCCAAGATTCCTAAAATCTACTTCCATGAAATCGACTAAGCTTTCGCCCCAAGCCAAATGGAGCCATGAAGCCATGCACAAGCCATATGCAAGCCATGGCAGCCCACTTTACACATCACCATGTAATTTTTGGCAAAGGGAGGGAGTCCTTTAATGATTCCCTTAAGGGTGATTAAGCCTTTTCATGACTCTTCTAAATCTTGATTAAACATAAATGTACTTAGATGGTGACTTCTCCCCACTAAGCTAGCCGACTTACCCGATTCCCTTAGCCCAAAAATCAGCCTCGAGGGTGAATCAAACCTAAATCCATGACTGGACCCATTCGGATCAAAAATTAGCTCCTCCCCCATTCCATCTAAATCAAGCCCTTTACACATGGCCAATCCCACCGATCGCACTAAGCCCCGCCCCCGACCTCCCCGACCTCGAGGGTGACTCGACCCCGGCCGGCCAGCCACCACAGCTCGCCGGAAACCACTGTGCCGAGAGCTCACATGTTAGCCCAAACTTGAATTCTCACTCCGCCGAGCCGCCCCATCCCCAGCGGCCATCAGTAGCTATTCTTCTCTTGCCAAGAGCAACCTGATCCCAAGCCCTAACTCCCCCGGAGGCCCTCCACCCTCTCCTATTTAAACACCACCCCCTCTCGGCCATGGGAAGTGCCGAACCGCATCTTACCGAAACCCCGCCAAAATTATTCCGAACACTCTCCATACTTAGAGCACTTGATCCCCAAAGGACAATTTGCCCTAATCCCCACCAACGTAACCCAATTTCTCAGCCAAAATTCCACCCAAAACCAGGACACTTCTCCACAAAGGATCAATCCTCAAATCGATTGGTCCTACACCTTCACTCGCACCAAGGGAAGGAGTCCACCACCTAAAGCTCCCTCTCCGAGCCACCCATCTATTCCGTACTCCAAGCTTTGTGATCTGGCTCGGTCGAAATCATACCTAGGTGATTCACCGCACCAAGAGACTTCATCCGGAGCTTGTCGGGATCCAATCGAAGGTGACACAACCCTCGCATCGAAGCCACACTTCTCCGAGCAAAGGTATGAGCTAATTCTTCATCCCGAGCTTCGGAGATTCTCCATTTCAAATGCTTTAATTTCAATGCATGATCACCGTATAGATGTATTCGTCTCTTCAAGACGAATCCATAGAAGCACAAGAACACTAAAATCCGTCGAGAAATGAGTGAGTTCTTAGGGTTTTAGTGTGGACGGCTCTCGGCGAGGACGCTCGGGACGATGAACGGATGTCGTTCATTCCATACACGCGCGGACGGACGCGCCATGATCGCGCCGACGAGGAGATGGAACGATACAGCCGGCCCCCGGAGCGCCGAGTCGGATGGCGGCGCCGACCGGCAACGCGACACGCGCGTTTCGTGAGCCGCCGAGGATGGCGTGGCGCCGCGTGGATAAGTAGGAAATTAGGGTTTTTTTTATTTATTTAATTCCCTAAACTTCAAAAATGCATAACTTTGTGTAGGAAAATCGAAAAATAAAATAAAAATACCCTCTCGCTCGAATGAACGTAGGAGAATAATGTGGAAAAGAAATCATTTAATTTCATCAAGTATTTTATTTTTAATGATTTATTTACTCCCGTGCATTGTTTTAATTCTCCATGCATATAGGAAATTCACCATGGCATGAGACCATAAGGCTTTTAAGCCTCTGAATTTGGGAACATTCCCTGAATTTTCCAAAGTCACAGGCCATCCCTATGAGAATTTATTGATTTTTCAAATTCATGTTACTGTTTCGAGTATTTTAAATCCAATAATTAGTATGTTATGAAATAAATTATAGAAAAATTTGGTGATGTTTCTTATGACCGTAGGACCCTAGAAAAAATAGGTTTTGAATTAATTCACTTGAATAACCCTAATCGCCTAAACACCCAAAATAGATCCTTAATTAATTAGAGCTAATCATACATCAAATTGGCTTGAAATCAATTCTCCACTGACCTTTAGGATCAGAGGAACCTACCATAAAAATTTGAAGTCAATTGGACTTGGTTAGCCCTACTAAATGGGTTGATTAAGCCATTTAGCCATTTTAAACTTTAAAAATTCATAACTTTCAAAATACTTTTCAAAAATTTACCAAATTGGTTTTGGAGCCTCTCTGATATCAGGGGAATTTAAGAAAAATAAAATTGTAATTTTCTAAAAAGTTAATTTTTTGCATTATTTTAATATTTTAATAAATAAAAAATAATAAAAATCACAAAAATAATAAAATTCATTAAAATGTCACATTTTAAATTCTAATCACTTAGGAACAAACCCCATATTTTTCTTAGGTCTATTTGATGATATATTAAATTTTAAAGCCCTAAGGTAATTTTAAAATTAAAAAAATGTATTTTTTAGCATTTCCACTAAAATAATTCTAAGAAATCAAAGAAAGATCAGAAAATTGTAAAAATTGATTCTCTGATTTCCTTGATATCAGAGAGATTTTTGAAAAATATAAAATTTATTTTTCAACCTTTATTTTATTTTTAAATTAATTAATACTCCAAAACTCAAAATAATTATAATAAAAATAATATAATTCAAAAAATCACCAAAATTTGTCCAAGTGGTCCTCTCGGTCATTATGAATGTCCCATAATTTTATTAAGGACAGAAACTTTCCTTGGTCATATTATTAAATTTTCCTCGAAATCCCTATTTTCCACCAAAAATAATTACATAAATAAATTAAATACAGAAAAATCACATTTTCTCCTCTCATGTCTTTATTGACATAAGAGTGAAGTCACATAAAAATTTCAAGTTCATTTAAGCTCAATTTAGTGAGTTATAGAATTATTAAGCTTGAAGGGCAAAATGGTAATTAAAGTTTTAACCTTTAATTAAAACTTTAGGCTTAATAAAATTAAAGAGTAAAATATCTGATCCTAATATGATTTGGATGATTGGAATTTAAATAATTAAAGAGTAGAAACCTACCAAACAATGTGAAAATAATTAAAATAAACCTTAATTAAATAATCGATTAAATTTGAAGAATAATAAAATTGGAATTATTAAAATAGAGATATTATTAGGAAGAGATTTGTTCTTTAATTTAAGAATCCCTAAATTAATCATCTCCATAATATTTAATTCCTAATTAAAATGATAATCCAAGTTTAAAATTTAAAATGTTAAAAGACTTAATCATTAAATTAAATTAAAGTTAAATTATTTAAATTAAACCCTTTTATAATTTCAATTAAATTAAAATTAAAAATATGATTAAATTAAAATTTAAATTGAATAAAATTAAAAAAATCAAATTAAAACATATTAAATTAAATCAAATTAAACTAAATTAATTAAATAAAATTAAATTAAAACATATTAAATTAAATCAAATTAAACTAAATTAATTAAATAAAATTAAATTAAAACATATTAAATTAAAATTAAATTAAATTAAATTAAATTAAATTAAATCAAATTAAATTAAATTAAAGTATATCAAATCAAACTAAATTGAATTAAATTAAGTAAATAAATAAATAAATAAATAAATAAAATCAAGTTAAAATTAAAATTAATTTAAATTAAATAAATTAAATTAAAATTAAAGCTAAACCAAAATTAAAGTTAAATTAAATTGAATAAAAAAATAATAATAACATCACCTAAGACATAAAGAAATTCAAAATAAAGCAACTTGAACACTATTCCAAATTTAAACCCGATAACCGAAATTAAATTAAATCACAAACCATTCGAACACCAATTTGCTCTCGAAAGCTTTGGTTACCATAACTCCTAAACTGTAACGTTAAATGAAATATTACTTCACTTATAAGATATTCAAATGTCCTAGTTCATCGAGTAAGATAACAACAAAACTTAACTAAACCTCTGACGATTACTTCACCTCGATCGATTAAATCCATTCGGACTTAAAACAATCCTATCGTATTGAAAAGATGTTTAAGATTCTTCTTAAGCACTTCCTCAATATGATAGGATATTTATAAGAACAATCGGACTTAATTGTTCTTCGATGAAGAAAATCATCCTCAAATCAAAATACAAGAACCTAGACGTCATAGAAATGACTCAGCTATGGATTAGGAATTTGGTAGAAAACCATAACCCTTCCCTTAGCTTTACCTAGGAACTCGCTTAAATATTCTAATTTGTGTTTAAGTGTAGCTTGGGTCGACGGAAAGACCCTCCAGTACGCTTTTATTTTGTTGCAATTTACTTTATTGCAATTTATTTAATCGCATCGCACTTACTTTTCTTACATGATAAACAACTGTTGCATGAAAACCCACACTTTTAGGATAGTCCCTAAAACTGAAACTAAAACTAAATTAAAAGTCATTGCAAGATAAAATTCAACGCCACAACATTTCAAAATATAAAAGAATTCAAAATTTAATCACAAACAGAACACAAAACTACAATTAAAACTAAATTAAAACGTCTTGTTGGATGATCGGGAATACCTCGGATGATGTAACCTACGTGTTGCTAACGGATTTCCCACTGTCTAAATGAAAGTGTGGAACTCATTCAACTGAGTTTAGCAAATTCATCCGGACTAAGTGAATCCGATAAAAATAACAATGCCGGAAGGATGGAACCGTGGGATCTTAACCGTATTGTTATAATCAACTTTAAGATTTGTTTTAAATAAAATATTAAAAACACTTGGAAATTAAGATTTTCTCTAAACCAAAACACTTTTCTCATCTCCTAATTTATGACTTCTATAACTAAACCTCTGCAACAACAAGGAGCTCGAAGCATGGTGGGCAGCACGGCCATCGTCATCGCAAAAACCGAGTCTACTTCAAAGAAACTTTCTTAGAATTAAATAACTAAGCCATAGGATTTCGAGGTAGTTTCGCCTAGTGCAACATAAATCCTCAACTCTTCGTTGAGCATTTGCATGATCATGTCATGTAAATTAATCCCTAACCGGTCTTAGGACTCCGAGGTAGTCGTTTGATACGACATAAACCCTCACATCTTCAAGTGCTATTTGTATGATTTTATCATACAAATATAAGTCCAAATTAATCAAAATCGGCAAGATCGAAATATCGATAACATTAGGACTTTCCTAAATCCAAGCCAAACAATAGTAATAGTTGGAAATTACCGAAGTTCGCTTCGAATCCGTGATTTCTCCTACCTTTCTTCCTTTGAATCCCCAAAATAAAATATTTCAAACTCGATTCATTCCCTTTCGAAATTCCAAAATTCAATCCTTTCGAAAACTTAAACTTTCAAATTCTCGAAAGCGCATCATCGATTATTATCGAGAGTTTTCTTAAGTGACTCCCGTCATTTAAGACGTAATTAACTATAGTGGGCTTGCCCTTATAGGAATTTTAAGAACCTGTGTAATATAAACCCCGTTTAATGCTTTCATATTAAGCAGGGAACTTGTCGGCTTATAAAATTGGTTCGCGTACCAAACGGATGTCACAAATCTTCTAGTTTATTTAATCGAGTCCCATTATCAAGCAAAGGTGTCTATTCTTTGGGATAGATACACAGTTTGTGATGTGGTGCTCGTTTATATAAACTATTTGAGATGTGAGATCAGTTTGAGTTCATATCTTAAAATTTTCAAACTTAAAATTATTTTCAAAATCAAATGCTACTTTCTAAATTATATATATATATATATATATATATATATATATCTAAATCAAATTTAAAATCTAAAATTCGTCGACAATTTCTGTAGGCGACCTCCTTTTCAAAAATACAACACTCAACCTAAAAATATGCCGACACCTTCATAAATTTAACATAATCAGGCATTTGTTCTAAAGCTTCAAAAAAAGAATATTTATTAACAATTTTTTCAAAATGTCTAAGAATTTAGTAAATCTTTTTCCTTTATCTTATTGCTTTAATCTTTGAGGAAATGGTGGAGGTGGTTTTCCAATAGTAATTTTCATAGGTTTCAGAGGAAAATCAGGATATAAACGTTCGTTTTCTCCATCTGTTTCTTCTTTTTCCTTTTCAACTACAGTTTCTTTTTGAACTCTTATTTCCAACTCTTTTCCACTTCTTAATTGAATAACTTTGATTTGTTCTTTTCTTTGATCTTTAGGATTTACTTCAACATTGCTAGATAAAGTACCAGCAGGTCTATTGCTTAGTGCTGAAGCAATTTTCCTTAATTATTTTTTTATGTTTTTTATAGCATTTTCGATTTTGTAATCGATTACCCATATTCAAAATTAATTCTTCCATGTGACAACTTCTTCTCATCGAATTGTGAATTATTATAAAAACCTCGGTGGATTAGAAGGTCCGTAATTAGAATTACCTCGATTATTTATATTTCCTAATCGGTTTATTGGATTGTTCCTCACCGATGATTAACATTATTATTTTGGTTATTCCAATTAAAATTTGGATGATTCTTCCAACTCGGATTATAATAATTTGAATAAGGATTATTTTGTCTATTATTCATTACATTTATAGTTTCATATGAAGATTGAGCATCTACAATTTGTCCTAATGAATTTTATTCTAACACTGGAGGTGTTTGAGAACGATTCATTCTGTATTAATCTATTTTCTTTGAAAGAGTATCAATTTGAGAAACTATCAACAACCTCAACCCGGTTATCAGCCAACCCAATAATATGGGCAACCGCCTCGCCCACAGCGTACGTTAAAGGAGCTTATAAATAGAGAATATCCATTCAAGAATGAGGCAAAGGCTAAAGATGTTCCGCAACTTGATGAAGACTTCGATTTTCGACTACCGTAACCCAAGAAGCCGAGGAAGTCAACAAGAAAGACCATCCCAACTACCGCCCTTACCACCGCATGCTTCGGACATAAGATAGAGGATTGCATCACCTTTAAAAGTCGGCTCGACAACAATCTCCGAAAGGGGAACATAACGATCCCGAAGGAATACATGAAAGAACCCCGTAAAGGAGGTTCTGTCAATGTTATTTCAACGGATCCCATTGTTCCGATAGCACCCTTACACGACCGATGATGGATGGAGTACCGCTCGATGAAGTCATCGAAGAAAATTTTGGATCGCATCCAAACCGCTTCGGCGCGTGCTTCAACTCGGAGTTTGAAACCCGTCGTCGCCGCTATCGCTCGCAATTAAAGAACCGCCCCAGAAGAAAAGATCATAGAAAAGAAGGAGATCATAGTAGAAGAAAGCGACCGAGGCTCCTAAGGCTGACTAGGGGCCGCTTAACCCGAGATGGTCGTTTCCGATTCTGGGAAAATTTCCTCGAACCTCTCGACTCCGTATGATTATTCGCTCGCTCCGGCGGGATCTTATAATGATAAGAGTTATGGCATTGGCTACGTTTTGACTGTTTCTAACGATTACGTAACTAACGACAACCAATCTAATCCTGATCCCGATTTCGATACCAATAACAATTCTCAAATCACACACAACCTCGACAATCACGATGACAAAGATGACATTCATCAAGAAGGCTACGAAAGTTCAACAAGTAATGAATCTATTTGTGAATTCAAAGGAACTCCAATCACCATAGAGTTAGAGCTTTCAGATTTTGAAGCGATTCCAGAAGAACCTGTCATGCCAATTCAAAAGGAGACACATGTAAACTCAAGCACTGCATTCGAAGAAATCACAGAACTCAATTTAAGGAGCGGAAGGGTTCTACCTCCGAGAATGGGTCCAAAAGACAAAGGAAAGCAGGTGGTTGTTCATGAAGAATCAACCCCAACAAAAGAATCGCTCTGTTGGGAAGAAACCGAGACACATGGTAACAAAGTGACTATAACGTGCTAGCCCATCTTAGGAAACTACTGGACCAAACCGAGCATCTACGACGCTCTCATCTTATCAAAAGAGATGAGGAAGCTCTAATCAAGGCCTTACTTCGATCCAGAGATTTGTTTAGCTCGGATGGCCGGAGATTCCTCAGACGAGGTTTCGCTCGTTAAAGGAACAACGAGGTGTTACCTTCACTGACAAAGGATCTACTACTGGGATGACTCGATCACAACCGACCGTTGTACATTTCAACTACAATCGAAAATTTACGCTCTCCGCAGTATTGGTGGATCCAGGAGCGTCAATCAACATAATGAATCTTCGGACGCTAAGATACTTGGAAATCGATGCTCGCGAGCTTCGAAGCGGACAAGATGTTACTAAGAGGATTCAACCGTAAAGGAGAAAGAGCCCTCGGATCAATAACACCGTTAATAAAGACCGGTGACTTAGCGAAGACAACCGTAAAATTCCACATAATCGACTCCGAGACATCGTTCAACGCTCTATCGGGCCGGCCGTGGATCCATGAAAACCCGATGGTACCATCGTCTCTCGCATCGTTGCATAAAATACTACGAAGGAGGAGAACAAGCGCATTAAAGGTGATTTGCAACCTTTCTCCGTACATGAGATTGGAATCCATGAAGATGCAACTTATTATGCACCTCCGAAGAAAACAATCTTCTCCGTAAACACCCGTCGACCTCATTTTCGATGAGGTCTTCCCTTCTTCTTTTAGTGCTTAGATCTAGCCTCAGTTTTTCTTTTCGACTATCTTAGAGGACTAGAATCGGGACCCGCCTTTTAGAAATTCAAACCACTTCTAAACTCCCCGCAAACTCCACAAACTCGACTATAGACCCCTAATCACCTAGAGGGTTGAAATCAAATGCGGAAGTTTAAAGGATGAGTTCCTATGTGACTCTTTCGCCTTAGGATCGCCCCGGTGGCCCGGTCTCGGTGAAGGGGCCGACTTACACTACACTTACACACTACATTTCCACACACTTCCTAAAACCACACCCATACCCAACTTAACCTCCCGACTCATGTAGGTGATTCACATGGATGGTCCTTAACCCCTAAGCCCTCAAGCTACAGGGTCGTGAACAACATAAATGAATGCCTCAAATGAGTCCTTTCATGGCTCATATGGGCTTGAAATGGTTTCATGGCTCAACCAAAACGATTTCTTTCCACCTAACTTCACCCAATCTTCAATTTCCCAAAATTTTCAATTTTTGACCCCCGAGTCCCTACACCTACTAAACCTACCCAAAACCCTTGAAATTACCCAAATTTTCGCAAAATTTCCAAATTACCCAAAATTTTCCAAAATCAATCCCAAACATCTCCACATCACTCAAATTGATCATCCATACCAAAAAATACCAAAGATTCCAAAAATACCCCCCAATACCCTCCAAATACCCAAAATACCCTTCTTGGCCTAAAAATCCAAAAATTCAGAAAATTCCCAGAAAATTCCAGAAAATCTTAAATATTTCCAATTTCATTTTGTCAAACTACACCATGGGCCAATTTTGTCAATTTACCCTACTTTTGTCAAAACCCCCAAATTGAACCATTTTAACCCAAAGTGAACCCAATGTTAAACCAAACCTATCCAATTGACCCAAATTCTGGTCCAATTCAATTCTAAACTTTAATTCAACATTCCCAATACCAATTTAGACCAAATCCAAGTCCAATTTGATTGACATTTGGATCCAATCTCACTTTTCGCCTTAAAGCCCAATTTGGACCCATGACCCAAACTTAACCCAAACTCACCCAATTCAACTCCAATTAACCTCAAATATTTTCTAAATCTTCCTTAACATTCCCACAAACAAAACCCTAACATGATTTGCCCAAAATTTGAACCCAAGTCCCACTCAAACTCAACCCAAGGTCAAAAGGCCCATTTTCGACCTAAACCCAAACCTAACCCAAATTCAACCCAATTCAAATCCAAATCACCCCCAATTTGTTTCAAATCACTCATGACACATCCATGAGCTAAACCCAACAATTATTTGGCCCAACCTCTTTACAAAATTCCCATCCATAAATTCATTTTTAAACTTAAGGGCCCATCCCTTAAACCCTCCTAAAAGCCCATTTCCTTCAAAATTCAAAAGCCCAAATCATCCTAAAGCCCACATGACACTTCCCCTCATCATCCATTCGATCAAAATCACCCCTAAGTTGCAAAATCATCAATTAAACCATTCCAAATCAAGCCACATGTCAAATTACCCCCTAAATGCCAAATATTTCTAAAACCCTTTTTCATGAAATAAGCCAACCTTTTCCCAAGCCAAATGGAGCCATGAACAAGCCATTCTCAAGCCACATGAAGCCATGAGGGCTTTGACTTGTCATTAGTCCATTTATGGCAAGAAGAGGGGGATCTTTCTTAAGCCTCCCTTAAGCCTTTTTTACCTTAAGCATGTCACACTCTAAACCATGCTTTGCCACCTAATCCTCGATGGAGACTCCACCACACATGGGAGGTCGACCCACCCGACCTCCTCAGCCCAAAACCAGTGTCTGGGGAGGTGCACCCAACCCATTTGCATGGGTTGACCAAAATAAGCTAAAATGGCCCCTTCCCCTTTCTACTTCGATTCAACCACTTTACACATGGCATTTGCCAATCGCCTACACTAAACCCTCACCCGACCCACCCGACCAAGATGGTGACCATCGCTCGGCCGGCCGGCCACCATGCCGCCGGAAAACACCATGGCCGAGAGCTCACATGTGAGCCAACATTGAAATTCTCACTCGCCGAGCCGCCCCATCCCCAGCTGGCTACCATGGCCGATCTTCTCCTCACCGCAGCAACTCGATCCCAAGCCCTAACTCCCTCGGGAGGCCCCCTCACCCAACTCTATTTAAACTCCACCCTCTCGGCCATGAAGAAGAAGAAGCACAAACCTTGCCAAAACTCGCCAAAATTGTTCCGTACCCTTCTCCATCCTTAGAGCACTCGATCCCCGATGAAATCCCCCCGCCATTTCTCCTCTCGTAAGCTCAATTTCGTAGTCAAATTCCACCCAAAACCAGGACACTTCTCCACAAGCGAGCCAATTCCCAAATCGATTGGCTCTACACCTTCACTCGCACCAAGAGAAGGTGTCCACCATCAAAAGCCCCATCTCCAGTGCCACCCAATTGCTCCAACCTCCAAGCTTTGTGATCGGCTTGGTCGAAATCATATCCGGACAATTCACTGCACTCAGAGACTTCATCCGGAGCTTCGCGGACCCAATCGAAGGTGCAACAACTCTCGCATTGAAGCCACACTTCTCCGAGCCAAGGTACGAGCTAACTCTTCATCCCGAGCTTCTGGATATTCTCCATTTCAAATGCTTTAATTTCAATGCATGTTAACCGTATAGATGTGTTCGTCTCTTCAAGACGAATCCATGTAGTATAAGAACGTAAAAATCCATCGAGAATCGAGCGAGATCTTGTGGATTTAGTGTGGACGGCTCTCGGCGAGAACACTGGGGACGATGAACGGATGCCGTCCATTCAATACACGCGCGCACGGACGGCCAGATCGCGCTCGGACCAGAGACGGCACGAGAACCGCGGGGCCCGGCCGCCGACTCGGTGGCGGCGTCGGAATCGGAGCGCGTCGCGCGGCCTTTCGGAGCCGCCGAGGATGCGCCGGCGCCGACTCGGATAAGTAGAAAATTAGGGATTTTCTAATTTATTTAATTCCCTAAACTTCAAAAATTCATATCTCTCGTGTAGAAAAATCAGAAAAATAAAATAAAAATACCCTCTCGCTTCAGCTGAAGAGAGGAGAATAATGTGGAAAAGAAATCACTTAATTTCATCAAATATTTTATTTTTTATAATTTATTTACTCTCTCGCATTGTTTTAATTCTCCATGCATTCATACAATTCACCATGGCATGAGACCATAGGGCTTTGAAGCCTCTGAATTTGGGAACATTCCCCGAATTTTCCAAAGTCGTAGGCCATCCCTATGAAGAGTTCTTGATTTTTCAAGTTCGAGTCATCGTTTTGAGTATTTTAATTCCAGTAAATAGCATGTTGTGAAATAAATTCTAGGAAAATTTGGTGATGTTCCTTATGACCAGAGAACCCTAGGAAAAATAAGTTTTGACTTAGTTCATTTAAAACAACCCTAATCGGCTTAAACACCCAAAATAGGTCTTTAATTAATTAGAATTAACCAGGCATCAAATTGACTTGAAATCAATTCTCCACTGAACTTTAGGATCAGAGGAACCCACCATAAAAATTTGAGGTCAATTGGACTTGGTTAGCCCCACTAATTGGGCTGATTAAGTCACTTAGCCATTTTAAGCTTTAAAAATTCATAACTTTTAAAATACTTTTCAAAAATTCACCAAATTGGTTTTGGAGCCTCTCTGATATCAGGGGAACCTAAGAAAATTAAAATTTCAATTTTCTAAAAAAGTTGATTTTTAATAATATTTTAATATTTTTAATAATTAAAAAATAAAAAATAATAAAAATCACAAAAATAATAAAATTCACCAAAATGTCACATTTTGAATTTTAATCACTTAGGAACCAATCCCACATTTTTCCTAGGTCTATTTAGTGAGATATTGAATTTTATAGCTCTAGGGTAATTTTAAAATTAAAAAAAATGTATTTTCTAGCATTTTCACTAAAATAATTATAATAAATCATAGAAAAATCAGAAAATTGCAAAATTTGTTTCTCTGGTTTTCTTGATATCAGAGAGATTTTTGAAAAATATAAAATCCATTTTTCAACATTTATTTTATTTTTAAATTAATTAACACTCCAAAACTCAAAATAATTATAATAAAGATAATATAATTCAAAAAATCACCAAAATTGGTCCAAGTGCTTCTCTGGTCATTAGAAATGTCCCCTAATTTTTTTAAGGACAGAAACTTTCCTTTGGTCATGTTATCAAATTTTCCTTGAAAATCTCTAGTTTCCACCAAAAATAATTATATAAATAAATTAAATACAGAAAAATCACATTTTCTCCTCTCATGTCTTTATCGACATATGAGTGAAGTCACATAAAAATTTCAAGTTCATTTAAGTTCAATTTAGTGAGTTATGAAATTATTAAGCTTAAGGGGTAAAATGGTAATTAAACTTTCAACCCTTAATTAAAACTTTAGGTTTAATAAAAAATCAACAAGTAAAACATTTGATCTTAATCTGATTTGGATGATTGAAATTTAAATAATTAAAGGGTAGAAACTCATTAAACAAATTTTAAAATAATTAAACTTTAATTAAATAATTGATTAAATTTGGAAGAATAATAAAATTGGAATTATTAAAATAAGGGATATTTATTAGGAAGAGATTTATTCTTTAATTTAAAAATCCCTAAACTAATTATATCATTAACATTTAACTCTTAATTAAAATGATAACTCAAATTTAAAATATTAAAATACTTAATTAAATCATTAAACTCTTTTAAAATCTCAATTAAAATTATAAATTAAATTAAATTAAAATTAAATTAAATAATTAAATTAAATTAAATTAAACAATTAAATTAAATTAAATTAAATTAAATTAAATTAAATTAAATAATTAAATTAAATTAAATTAAACAATTAAATTAAATTAAATTAAATTAAATTAAATTAAATTAAATAATTAAATTAAATTAAATTAAACAATTAAATTAAATTAAATTAAATTAAATAATTAAATTAAATTAAATCAAATCAAATTAATTAAACATCAAATCAAATTAAATTAAATTAAGTTAAATTAAAACTCAATTAAATTAAATTGAATTAAATATAACGCCACCTAAGACATAAAAGAAATTAAATATAAAGCAACTTTTTAACTTAAATCAAATCATTTAAATACTAATTTACCCTCGAAAGCTTTGATTATTATAACTCCTAAATGAAACATTAAATGAAGTGCTACTTCACTCATAAGATATTCAAATGTCTTAATTCACCTGGCAAGTTAACAAAACTTCAAAACCTCTGACGATTGATTCATTTATATAATTAAATTCATTTGGACTTAAAACAATCCTAGAAATATCGAAAAGATGTTTAAGATTCTTCTTAAGCACTTCCTCAATATGATAGGATATTTATAAGAACAATCGGACTTAATTGTTCTTCGATGAAGAAAATCGTCCTCAAACAAAAACACAAAGAACCTGAGACGTCATAGAGACTGACTCAGCTATAGGATTAGGAATTTGGTAGAAAACCATAACCTTTCCTTTAGCTTTACCTAGAACTTGCTTAAATATTCTAATCGTGTTTTAAGTGTAGCTTCAGATGACGGGAAGACCCTCCGTGTACGCTTTTATTTTATTGCAATTTACTTTCTGCAATTTACTTCCCCGCAATTTACTTTATCGTAGCATGCACTTTACTTTTCTCGCATGATAAAACAACCGTTGCATGAAAACCCACACCTTTAGGATAGTCCCTAAAACTCGAAACCAAAACTAAGTTAAAAGTCATTGCAAGATAAAATTCACCGCCACAACATTTCAAAATATAAAACAACTCAAAATTTAATCACAAACGTAACACAAAACTACAATTGCAACTAAATTAAAACGTCCCGTTGGATGATCGGAATACTCTCTGATGATGTAACCTACGTGTTGCTAACTGGATTTCCCACGGTCTAAATGAAAGTGTGGAACTCATTCAGTCGAGTTTAGCAAATTCATCCGGACTAAGTGAATCCGATAAAAATAATGATGCCGAAGGATGGAACCGTGGGATCTTAACCGGTGTCGTTATAATCAACTTTAAGATTTGTTTTAATCAAAATACAAAACACTTGGAAATTAAGACTTCTCTAAACCATAACACTTTTCTCATCTCCCGATTTATGATTTCTAAAACTAAACCTCTCGCAACAACAAGGAGCTTGGAGCATGGTGGGCAAGCACGCCATCGTCATCAACAAAACTTGAACCTACTTCAACAGAAACCTTCTTAGAATTAAACAACAAAGCCATAGGACTTCGAGGTAGCTTCGCCTAATGCAACATAAATCCTCAACCTCTTTGTTAGTGCATTTGCATTGCAAATTAAGCCCTAACCTGGTCTTAGGATTCCGAGGTAGTCGTCCGATACGACAATAAACCCTCACATCTTCTAGTGCTATTTGCTTCGATTTTATCATACAAATATAAGCCCTAATTAATTAAAATTGGCAAGATCGAAATACTAAATAAACATTAGGACTTTCCTAAATTCAAGCCAAACAATAGGATAGTCGGAAATTACCGAAGTTCACTTCGAATCGTTGATTTCTCCTACCTTTCTTCCTTCGGATTCACAAAACAAAAATGTTCCTAATTTGATCCATTCCCTATCGAAATTCCAAAATTCAATCTTTGAAAACCTTAAACTTTCAAATTCTTGAGAGCGTAATTATTTGTTATTATCGAGAGTTTTCTTAGGTGATTCCCGTCACTTAAGATGTAATTAACTATAGGGGCTTGCCCTTATAGGGAATTTTAAAGAACCTGAGTAATATAAACCCCGTTTAATACTTTCATATTAAGCGTGGAATTTGTCGGCTTATAAAATTGGTTCGTGCACCAAACGGATGTCACAAAACTTCTAGTTTATTTGATCGAGCCCCACCTCGCTAGCAGTGTGTCTATCCTTAGGGATAGATACACGGCTTGTGGTGCGGTGCTCATTTATATAAACTATTCTGGGATGCGAGATCGGCTTAATCTCATATCTTAAAACTTTCAAATTTAAAATTATTTTCAAAGTCAAATACTACTTTCTAAATTATATATATATATTTAAATCAAATTTAAAATTTAAATTCGCCGACAACTTCTGTTAGGCGACCCCCTTTTAAAATACAACACAACCTAAAAATATGCCGACAACACCGTGCCAAATGAAGCAAAAGAAATTCGAGACAATGAAGAACCTGAAGTTCTAGTCCAACAGTCACTCACCACTCCCTTACGGCGAGATGGTGAAGGTTTCTCCAGAACTCGCATCCGAGGTCGAGGCCGGTGACGAGGTCGTGGAAGAAACACTGGGACAACTGGACGTGAAAAGCCGATGATCAATGTTGATTGGGAGAACAGCTTTGAGGAAGAAGAGGAAGTCAAGAAAAAAGCAGCTACAATAAACCGAAAGAAACCACAATTCAAGATTTCTCTCGAAGATGAGAAGAACGAAGAATACAAATCGATGTACGAGAAGATTAACCACTATGTACACACTATGACCCTGACCCCGATCCAGTCTAATAAGATCGAGGGTATGGTGGTCAAAGAAGTACATAGCAGCGGTGCAAAGCCAATCAAATTTTACCGTGTCACTTCTTCTTTCAATACTAAAAATGATGTACAATTTGAAGATGTCACTTCTTCCGAATTAATGGAATTACCTTTTGAGTGGTACTCTCCCTGTGTTCAAAATTTAATTCAGCGTGGCGTCTTACCTCGACAATGGACAAAAGGCCGATCACAACAGTTCGAAAAATTATGGAATAATGCCGGTCAGCCTCCCAATTCAAAACATGGTCTCGGATTCGACACCGTAGGTTCAGTTGACGATACGGAATTTTGTTTGGTTGTCACTTGTGAACCTAATGAAGGCTGCTTGGAAGCTTCAGAGGACCTCGAGGATCTATCAATCGGAGACACTCCACCAGAATTCGAAGAAGAAATCAAATCTACAATAGATGAGTTAATGGAAGTTAACTTAGGTACTAGCGAAAAGCCTAGACCAACCTTTGTTAGCTCCTTACTCAATAAAGAAGATTCCGAGGAAATAATCAAGCTACTAATGGAATTCAAGGACTGTTATGTTTGGAGTTATGATGAAATGCCAGGATTAGCTCCAGAAGTCACAGTTCACAGGCTAGGAGTGGATCCTACTTCCGTTCCAGTCAGACAAGCTTCTAGAAGAATGCGTTTGGAAATTGAACAACAAGTCATAACTGAAGTTAAGAAGCTAATAGACGCTAAATTTGTCCGTGAAGAACAATACCCGACTTGGCTAGCCAATGTGGTACCAGTTAGAAAGAAGAATGGTCAGATCAGAATCTGCGTGGATTTCAGAGATTTGAACAAAGCATGTCCGAAGGATGAATTTCCACTACCAATTCCAGAGTTAATGATCGACATCGCTTCGACACATGAAATATTCTCTTTCATGGATGGATCTTCAGGATACAACCAGATAAAGATGGCACCAGAAGACGAAAAACTCACGGCATTCAGAACACCAATCGGAGTGTATTGCTACACAGTAATGCCATTTGGACTAAAGAACGCAGGAGCAACATATCAAAGAGCAATGACAAAGATTTTTGATGATCTCATTCACAACCAAATTGAGTGTTATGTGGACGATGTGGTCATCAAAAGCAAACTGAAGGGAGATCACCTGTATGATTTGAGAATTGTCTTCGAGCGACTAAGGCAATACAACCTTAAGATGAATCCCTTAAAATGCGCCTTCGGCGTCACCTCCGGGAAATTATTAGGATTTGTTGTCCGACATCGCGGGATTGAAATTGATCCGGAAAGATTAAAGCTATCTTAGAACCGCCTCCCAAAACCTTAAAACAGCTACGATCCTTTCAAGGGAAGCTGGCATATCTTCGATGCTTTATTTTTAACTTGCCAGGTAGGTGTCAGCCTTTCTCGGCATTAGTTAAAAAGGATGCCAAATTCGTTTGGGAAGAGAAATGCCAACGGGCCTTCGAGGACATTAAATAATACTTAATGACACCTCCTGTCTTAGCAGCCCCAGTCTCAGGTAGATCGTTGATACTTTATACCGCGGCTCTAGACGACTCCGTTGGAGCCCTGCTAGCCAAGGTCAATGATGAGGGAAAAGAAAATGCTCTCTACTACTTAAGCCGTCTTCTAATTCCGACAAAAGTAAAGTATCCTCCAATTGAGAAGCATTGTTTGGCCTTGATCTTCGCCGCACAGAAACTCGGGCATTACATGCTCTCTCATAAGGTCAACCTTATCTCAAAAGTTAATCCGTTGCAATATTTGATGACCCGTCCAACACTTCCTAGTAGACTTGCCAGGTGGTCGATGATACTATTGCAATTCGACATAACTTTCGTTCCTCTTCGTGCCGTAAAGGGACAAGTCCTAGCAGACTTCCTTGCAGTACACCCTTTGCAGGCAGAATGGCCTCTCAACGACGACTTGCCAGACGAGCAGATAATGAGCCTAGAAGACACTGATGATCGATGTTGGGAACTATACTTCGACGCGAGCGTCCTCGCACGTAAAGACAAAGAATTGCAAACGATAAGTGCCCGTGAAGGCAGGAATCGACTAATCTTTATAACACCGGAGCGGGGATGTTAAGATACTCCTACCATTTAACGTAGCCATGCACAAACAACGAGGCAGAATACGAGGCCCTCATAACGAGACTAGAACCGACCATTCAAATGGGAATAACAAATATCAACATCTACGGAGATTCTCGACTGATCATTCAATAAGTCACGTAACAATACGGAATCTTAAAGCCAAGACTCGAGCAATACTTTCGCATGCCATGAAACTCGTTGGAACAAATTCCGAATGTAACAATCTACAAGATCCCCGGAAGAGAAAATGCTCTCGCGGATGCGCTAGCTCGCCTTGCAAAAGAATTTGCCTCGCTTACAAGATGAGTCGCTTAAAGTGTCGGCTCAAGGACGACAGGTTCTATCACAGCTCGACATCAATATGATACAGAAATCAGAAAAAGCAGAGGAATCAGTTGCAACAGTGACGGAAAAAACAGAAGATTGGCGTCAGCCGCTAATAGACTCCCTCCAAACAGGGAACCAGATGATAAGTCATTAGCCCATCAAATCAAGAAAATAACTCTGTCTTACGCATTAATAAACAATACATTATACAGAAGGTCTTTTGATCAGATGTGGTTAAGATGCCTGAGCGGGTCCGAGGCTCGTGAAATTGTCAAAGACGTACATTCAGGACTTTGTGGTGCTCATCAGTCGAGTCCGAAAATGAAAATGAAAATTAAAAGACTAGGGTATTACTGGCCCTCAATGATGACCAATTGCATGAAGATCGCCAAAAGTTGTCACCAGTGCCAAGTGCACGGAGTGGTTCTACACCAACCTCCAAATGTGCTACATTCGACAATTGCGTCGTGGCCATTTGAGTGTTGGGGCACAGATATAGTAGGTCCGATAGAACCACCTTCTTCAAGAGGACATCGCTTCATCCTTGCAGCCTACGTACTACTTTTCTAAATTGGCAGAAGCAGTTCCACTCAGAGAAGTAAAGGCACACCACGTACTACAGTTTTTCAAAAATCAAGTCGTCTATCGTTTCAGAATACCGCGCAGAATCATTTCGGATAATGGGTCCGCATTCAAAAGCACAAAAATCAACAATTTTGTCAGAAGACATGGGATCTATTGGCGATACTCAACAATCTACTACCCAAGAGCAAACGGCTTGGCTGAGGCTTTTAATAAAACTCTCGTTCAAATTTTAAAGAAAATTTTGGATGACAACAAGAGAAATTGGCACGAGAAGTTGTTAGAAGCCTTATGGGCCTACAGAACGACTTTCAGAACTCCTACTCAGTCTACGCCTTATACTTTAGTCTACGGGTCCGAGGCAGTGCTACCATTGGAAGTCCAGCTTCCATCACTCACGATTGCAGTTGCAAACAAAATTACTACAGAAGAAAATGCCAGATTACGACTGGAAGAACTGGAAAACTTGGAAGGAAAAAGACTTGCAGCGTAACAAAATTTGGAACTGTACCAAGCTAAGATAATCCAGGCCCATGATAAACTGGTCCGCCCAAGAACTTTCAAAGTTGGTGACTTAGTTCTTGTTCTCAGAAGACCTATTCTTGCACATCGCAAGATAGGAGGCAAATTTGAACCGAGTTGGGAAGGGCCGTTTGTAGTTGAGGCAGTCTACTCAGGAGTCTCCTACCAACTTGTGAATTGCCAAGGAGAACAACAAATGCTTCCAATTAATGGATGATATTTGAAGAAGTATTACGCAACCTGATGTTTCAAAGGGTGGCCTCTAAAATAGAGTCTTATCCCTAGAAACACAGGTGAGGCAATCACTTTGTGACTGGGTCCGAACCTAAAAACATAAAAATGGATAAAATAAAAAAAATGTACTAAAAATAAAATATGTGAAAATCATAATAATAAAGTTTTATCCTTCCCTTCGAATAATATCTTTTTCCCGATCTATCTTTATCTTTTCCCGCTTTCCTTTAAAAATTAAAATTGGAATAGGTGAATAAGAATCTTCAGTGATAAATACTTTCTTAATGTTCTTGTTCTTAGTATGACTCCCCGATCCTTTCCTTGTTTTCTTCGCAGGAAATGTCAAACGAGCGGTTGGTCCTAAACTTTAAAAATGGCATGAGTCTCGCACTCGATGAAAAGAGGGTCAAGGATGGAGCAGTGATAGAAATTGATTCTGACTTCACACCAGCCAGGCTACAGTATGAAGAAAATGACTGGGCCTCAGTGGACCGAGAGGAGCTTCATAGCCAAAAAGTAATGAAGATGGTGTCGGCATATTTTCGGGTTGTGTGTTTTATTTTGAAAAGCGGTCGCCTACAAAAATTGTGCGGCGAATTTTTGATTTAATTTAAATAAATAATTTGAAAAGTAGTATTTGATTTTTGAAAATAATTTTAAATTTGACGATTTTAAGATATGAAATCAAATCGATCTCACATCCCAAATAGTTTATATAAACGAACACCGCACCACAAACCGTGTATCTATCCTAAGGGTAGACACACTGCTTGATGGTGGGGCTCGATTAAATAAACTAGAAGATTTGTGCCATCCATTTGGTCTGCGAACCAATTTTATAAGCCGACAAATTCCCCTGTTTAATATGAATGCATTAAACAGGGTTTATATTACCTGGGTTCTTTAAAATTCCTTATAAGGGCAAGCCCCTATAGTTAATTACATCTTAAGTGACGGTAATCACCTAAGAAAACTCTCAATAATAATCAGTAGTTCTGCTCTCAAAAATTTCAAAGTGTAAGTTTTCAAGGGATTGAATTTTGGAATTTCGATAGGGAATGGATCAAATTTGGAAGATTTTATTTTGGGATTTCAAAGGAAGAAAGGTAGGAGAAATTACGGATTCAAAGTGAACTTCGGTAATTTCCCGACTATCCTATTGTTTGGCTTGAATTTAGGAAAGTCCTAATGTTTATTTAATGTTTTCATCTTGCCAATTTTAGTTAATTTGGACTTATATTCATATGATAGAATCACACAAATAGACTTCGAAGTTATGAGGGTTTATGTCGTACCGAACGACTACCTCGGAATCCTAAGTCCTATGAGGGCTTAATTTGTAATGAAAATGCCTAACAAAAGGTCGAGGATTTATGTTACACTAGTGCAAACTACCTCGGAGTCCTATGGATCGGTTATTTAATTCTAAGAAGGTTTAGCCGATGTGGATTCAAGTTTCGCCGACGACGATGGCCGTGCCGCCCACCATGCTCCAAGCTCCTTGTTGTTGCAGAGGTTTAGTTATAGAAGTCATAAATCGAGAGATGAGAGAAGTATTTTGGTTTAGAGAAAATTTTAGTTTCCAAGTGTTTTTTGTGTTTTAATTAAAACAAATCTTAAAGTCGATTATAACGACACCGGTTAAGATCCCACGGCTCCATCCTTCCGCATCGTTATTTTTATCGGATTCACTTAGTCCGTATGAATTTGCTAAACTCAACCGAATGAGTTCCACACTTTCATTTAGACCGTGGGAAATCCCGTTAGCAACACGTAGGCTACATCATCCGAGGTATTCCCGATCATCCAACGATGACGTTTTAATTTAGTTGTAATTGTAGTTTTGTGTTCTATTTGTGATTAAATTTCGAGTTGTTTTATATTTTGAAATGTTGTGACGGTGAATTTTATCTTGCAATGACTTTTAACTTAGTTTTGGTTTCGGCTTTAGTGGACTATCCTAAAGGTGTGGGTTTTCATGCAAAAGTTGTTTATCATGCAATAAAAGTAAGTGCGATGCGATTAAATAAATTGCAATAAAATAAAAGCGTACCTGGAGGGTCTTCCCGTCATCCCAAGCTACACTTAAAACACAATTAGAATATTTAAGCAAGTTCCTATGTAAAGTTAAGGGAGGGGTTATGGTTTTCTACCAAATTCCTAATCCTATAGCTAGTCATTTCCTATGACGTCTAGGTCCTTGTGTTTTGTTTTGAGGACGATTTTCTTCATCAAAGAATAATTAAGTTCAATTGTTCTTATGAGTATATTATCATATTGAGGAAGTGCTTAAGAAGAATCTTAAACATCTTTTCAATATTGATAGGATTGTTTTAAGTCCAAATGAATTTAATCATACAAATGAATTAATCGTCCGGAATTCAAGTTTTGTTATCTTGCTCAGCTGAACTAGGACATTTGAATATCCTATAAGTGAAGTAGCATTTCATTTAACGTTCTGTTTAGGAGTTATGATAACCAAAGCTCTCGAGGGCAAATTGGTGTTCAAATGGTTTATGATTTAGCTTTAACTTCAATTAACGGGTTTAAATTTGGAATAGTGTTCAAGTTGCTTTATATTTAATTTCTTTATGTCTTAGGTGATGTTATTTAATTCAATTTAATTTAACTTTAATTTAATTTAATTTGGTTTAGTTTTAATTTTAATTTAATTTTGATTTTTTAATTTTAATTTTAATTTTAATTTTAATTTTAATTTTAATTTTAATTTTAGTTTTATTTGATTTTATTTTAATTTAATTTAATTTAATTTAATTTAATTTAATTTAATATGTTTTAATTTAATTTAATATTTTTTTAATTTAATTTAGTTTAATTTAATTTAATTTATTTATTTAATTTAATTTAATTTAATTTATTTATTTAATTTAAATTAAATTAATTTATTTATTTATTTTAATTTAATTTATTTAATTTGTTTGATTTAATTTAATTTAATCTTTAATTTAATTTTATTTTTAATTTTAATTTTATTAAAAATTTAAAAAGAGTTTAATAATTTAACTTTTTTAATTTAATTTTAATGATTAAATCCTTTAACATTTTAAAACTTAAATTTGAATTATCATTTTAATTAAGAATTAAATATTATTGAGATGATTAATTTAGGGATTTTTAAATTAAAGAATAAATCTCTTCCTAATAATATCCCTATTTTAATAATTCCAATTTTATTATTCTTCAAAATTTAATCAATTATTTAATTAAGGTTTATTTTAATTATCTTCAAATTGTTTAATAGGTTTCTACCCTTTAATTATTTAAATTTCAATCATCCAAATCAGATTAAGATCAAATATTTTATTTGTTTATTTTATTAAACCTAAAGTTTTAATTAAGGGTTAAAATTTTTAATTACCATTTTGCCCTTCAAGCTTAATAATTTCATAACTCACTAAATCGAGCTTAAATGAACTTGAAATTTTTATGTGACTTCACTCATATGCCAATAAAGACATGAGATGAGAAAATGTGATTTTTCTGTATTTAATTTATTTATGTAATTATTTTTGGTGGAAAATAGAAATTTCCAAGGAAAATTTAATAATATGACTAAGGGAAAGTTTTTGTCCTTAAGAAAATTATGGGACATTCCTAATAACCAGAGGACCACATGGACCAATTTTGGTTATTTTTTGAATTATATTATTTTTATTATAATTATTTTAAGTTTTGGAGTATTAATTAATTTAAAAATAAAATAAATGTTCAAAAATGAAATTTATATTTTTCAAAAATCTCTCTGATATCAAGGAAATCAGAGAATTAATATTTGCAATTTTCTGATTTTTCTTTGATTTATTATAATTATTTTAGTGAAAATGCTAGAAAATACATTTTTTAATTTTAAAATTACCTTAGGGCTTTAAAATTTAATATCTCATTAAATAGACCTAAGAAAAATATGGGGGTTTGTTCCCAACTGATTAAAATTCAAAATGTGACATTTTGGTGAATTTTATTATTTTTGTGATTTTTATTATTTTTTAATTATTAAAATATTAAAATAATACCAAAAAATCAACTTTTTTAGAAAATTGAAATTTTAATTTTCTTAAATTCCCCTGATATCAAAGGAGCTCCAAAACCAATTTGGTGAATTTTTGAAAAGTATTTTGAAAGTTATGAATTTTTAAAGTTTAAAATGGCTAAATGGCTTAATCAACCCATTTAGTAGGGCTAACCTAGTCCAATTGACTTCAAATTTTTATGGTGGGTTCCTCTTATCCTAAAGGTCAGTGGAGAATTGATCGCAAGTCAATTTGATATATGGTTAGCTCTAATTAATTAAGGAGCTTTTTTGGGTGTTTAAGCCAATTAGGGTTATTTTAAATGAACTAATCCAAAACCTATTTTTCCTAGGGTCCTCTGTTCATAAGAGACATCACCAAATTTTCCTAGAATTTATTTCACAACATGCTAATTATTGGATTTAAAATACTCAAAACAGTAACATGAATTTGAAAAATCAATAACTTCTCATAGGGATTGGCCTCGACTTTGGAAAATTCAGTGGAATGTTCCCAAATTCGGAGGCTTCAAAAGTCCTATGGTCTCATGCCATGGTGAATTTCATATATGCATGGAGAATTAAAACAATACAGAAGGAAATAAATCATTAAAAATAAAATACTTGATGAAATTAAATAATTTCTTTTCCACATTATTCTCCTCCGTTCACCGAGCAAGAGGGTATTTTTATTTTATTTTTCCGATTTTCCTACACAAAGTTATTGATTTTTGAAGTTTAGGGGAATTAAATAAATCAAAAATACCCTAATTTTCTATTTATCCACGCTGTGCCGCGTCAACCCTCGGCAGCTCCGAAAGGCCACGCGGCGTGTTCTCGGTTCGACGCCGCCATCCGACTCGCCGCTCCGGGCCCCGCCGTGTCGTTCCATCTCCCGATCCGACGCGATCCTGGCCGTTCGTCCGCGCGTGTATTAAATGAACGGCATCCGTTCATCGTCCCCAAGCGTCCTCACCCGAGAGCCGTCCACACTAAATCCCTAATATCTCACTCAATACTCAATGGATTTTCGTGCTCTTATGCTCTATGGATTCGTCTTGAAGAGACGAATACATCTATACGTGATCATGCATTGAAATTAAAGCATTTGAAATGGAGAATCTCCGAAGCTCGGGATGAAGAATTAGCTCATACCTTTGCTCGTAGAAGTGTGGCTTCAATCTGAGGGTTGTATAACCTTCGATTGGATCCCAGCAAGCTCCAGATGAAGTCTCCTTGTCTGATGAATCGCCTAGGTATGATTTCGACCAAGCCCGATCACAAAGCTTGGAGTCTGAAACAGATGGGTGGCCTGGAGAGGGGGCTTTTGCTCGGCGACTCCTTCCTCGGTCCGGTGAAGGTGTAGGACCAATCAATTCGAGGATTGATCCACCGTAGAGAAGTGTCCCGGTTTTGGGTGGAATTTTAGCTAAGAAATTGAGTTCTGTTGGTGGGGATTAGGGCAAATTGGCACTGGGGATCAACTGCTCTAAGTATGGAGAGTATTCTGGAACAATTTTGGCAGGGGTTCAGTAAGATCTGGTCCAGCACCTCTCATGGCCGAGAGGGGGTGGTGTTTAAATAGAGAGGGCGGAGGGCCTCCCGTGGAGAGTTATGGCTCGGGATCGACCGCTCTTGCAAGAGAAGAACAACCGCAATGGCCACTGGGGATGGGGCAGCTCAAGCAAGTGAGAATTCCAAGCTCGGGCTCACATGCGAGCTCTCGCCCGGTGGTTTCCGGCGGTCGTGGTGGCCGGCCGGCTAGTGGTCAGTCACCCTCAAGGTCGTGGAGGTCGTGGCTCGGGCTCAGTGGTACTAATCGCCATGGACATGTGTAAAGGAGCTGAATTGAAATGGAATGGGAGAGGAGCTAATTTTGGCTCGATTTGGTCAAGTCCACCTTTTGGGCTTGGTTCACCTCCCCATGGCCGATTCTGGGCCGAGGGAGGATCGATGAATCAGCCAGGAAAGGGTAGAGAAGTCACCATCCATGAATATTTCGATTAATCATGGATTAAGGTGAAGCATAAAAGGGTTAAAACCTTTTTAAGGGGGCTTAAAAGAGGCTCCTCATTTTGCCATTAATGGCTTCGATCACATGTCAAACCTTCCATGGCTTCATGTGGCTTGTCCATGGCTTCGCATGGCTTGTCTTCGGCTCTGGGAAAAGCTTGGTCAATTTCATGAAAATGGATTTTAGAAATTTTTGGTAATTTGATGGGAATTTGCATGAAGCTTGATTTGTAATGGTTTAATGATGATTTTGAAACTTAGGGGTGATATCAATTAAAGGTATGATGACAAGAAATTGCCATGTGGGCTTTAGGGCCAATTTTGGGCTTTTGTATTTGGTGGAAATGGGCTTTTAAAATGGTTTAGGGAAGTGGGCTTTTGGATTTTAAAATGGATTTTAGGATGAAATTTTGGCAAAGTCTTGGGCCAAATAATTGTTGGGTTTAGCTCATAGATGTGTCATGAGTGACTTGGAGCAAATCGGGAGTGATTTAGGTTCGAATTGGTCGAATTTGGCTCCTTCGGTGAATGGGCCAATATCGGTCAAATTGGGCTAACTTGGGCCAATGTTGGGCTAGGGTTGAAATTGATGTAAAATTAATGTTGGGAAATATTTATGGGAGTGTTTCAAAGAGGTTTTGACTTTGGTCGGGCTTTGATTTTGGGTTCGGGCTCATTCTGGGTTAGGTTCGGGTTTAGGTCAAAATAGGGCCTTTTAGCTTGGGGTTGAATTTGAGTGGGGTTTGGGCCTAAATTTTGGGCAAATCATGTTAGTGTTTTGCTTGTGGGAATGTTAAGAAGATTTGGAAAAGATTCGGGGTTAATTGAGTTGAATCGGGTGAGTTTCGGGTCATGGGTCCAAATCGGGCTTTAAGGCCAAAAGTGAAATCGGATCCAAATGTTAATCAAATTGGACTTAGATTTGGTCTAGATTGGTGTTGGGATTGTTGAATTGAAGTTTAGAATTGAATTGACCAGAATTCGGGTCAATCGGGTAGGTTTGGTTCGACATCGGGTTCACTTTCGGTTAAAATGGTCAAATTGGGGTTTTGACAAAAGTGGGGTAAATTGACAAAATTGGCCCATGGTGTAGTTGAACAAGATGAAATTGGGAATATTTGGGATTTTCTGGAATTTTCTACGAATTTGCTGAATTTTTGGATTTTTGGGTCAAGAGGGGTATTTTGGGTATTTGGAGGGTATTGGGAGGTATTTTTGGAATTTTTGGTATTTTTGGGTATGGATGATCAATTTGAGTAATGTGGGAATGCTTGGGGTTAATTTTGAGGAATTTTGGGTAATTTAGATATTTTGCAAAAATTTGGGTAATTTCAAGGGTTTTGGGTAGGCTAAGCGGGTGTAGGGTCCCGGGGGTCAAAAATTGAAAATTTGGGAAATTGAGGATCGGGTGAATATAAGTGGAATGAAATCATTTTGGTTGAGCCATGAAGCCATATCAAGCCCACATGAGCCATGAATGGACTCATTCGAGGCATCCACTATGTTGTTCCTAACCCTCTTACCAAGGGCTTAGTGGGTTAAGGACCATCCATGTGAATCACCTACATGAGTCGGAGGTCAAGTCAGTATGTGTGTGTGAAAGTGTAGTGTATAAATGTAGTGTGTGTGTAAGTCAGCCCCTTCACCGCACCGAGCCACCTGTGGTAGTCTTAAGGCCAAAGAGTCCTATAGGAACCCATCCTTTAAACTTCCACATTTGATTTCAACCCTCTAGGTGATTAGGGGTCTATAGTCAAGTTTGTAGAGTTTGCAGGGAGTTAAGAAGTGGTTTGAATTTCTAAGTGATGTGTCCTAATTCTAGTCCTCTAAGACAGTTAAAGGAAAAGCCTAAGGCTAGATCCTAAGTACTAAAAAAAAGAAGAGAAGACCTCATCAAAAATGAGGTCAACAGATGGGTGGCCCAAGTCGCCAATCCAGCAACAAGAAAAGAAAGACAAACATCGAGGAAAGCAAGAAAATCAAGTCAGTAAATGCCACGGCAGAGGGCAGGCTCGTCAGCGCCGCGCCCGTAGAAATTCAAGAAGTGAGGAGAGCTATGCTCACTGCTACTCAAAGAAGGAATAAGAATCACTGTATCTGCAAGATGTTGACTAAACTAGCAGCAGATAAACATGAGGAAACAACCACCTTCGCAGACACACACATTTCAAAGATACCGGTTCATCAGGAACCTGAAAAGAGAAAACAAACTCCCAGAACAACAGAAAGGATAAGGGAAACTCTGAGAAGATCAGAGGCAGAGAGATCGCCTCGATGCCGGACAGAGATACCATATCTGAAGAACCTTGTTGCGGAAGCAACCCCGGAGGATTTCCCGATAGAGACAATCCTCGAGGAGCCAAGGTATGCAGGAGAACGTGACGGGATTGAGCCATACATCCCGCAATACGTTACTAGGCCTCGTCACTTGCAAATAATCCCAGAATATGAACTAGAAAGAATGCAAAATGTTGAGAAGAAGACTTTCGAATACTTTGAAAGGATTGGAGGCAGAAGAATCAACATTTTGGAAGGCCTCGAGTTACGCACGTGTGTATTCTCGTAGTACGAGCAACAACAGATTGTGGATTGCATTTTAGAACTTCGAAGATGGGTCGAGCGAGTCGTCCGAGAGAAAAGACTTATTCGAAACCCCGTAAATGGATGCCGTGGAAAGGAAGAGTCACAATACAATGCGGATGTTGCTATAACTTCGCAGAGACTGTAAAAGGAAATCCACCGTGGATACTCCGTCACGGTGAGGTGTACCCAATGCCGAGAATAATTATAAGAATGGTGAAAATAATGATAACGTGGAGGGTACTGCCAGCAGACTGCATACCCAACAGTTGCATCATCAACATTTATTAGAAGGGTAACTGCATACCTCCACACATAGACCACCACGACTTTGTCAGACCTTTCTGCACAGTTTCGTTCGTCAACCAATGTAATATCATGTTCGGATCTGACCTCCGGATAGTAGGCCCGGGTAAGTTCCGAGGGCCGGTGAAGATACCACTTCCGGTAGGTTCCTTCATGATATTACAAGGAAATGGAGCAGACATCGCAAAACATTGTATACCGGGAGTACCAAATGGAGCGGATCTCCGTCACTTTTAGAAGGATCGACGACGTAAAGGCACCATACCACTTCCAGCCGCATCCGTAATCGAGAGTTTCCGCCCAACGAGCCGTGAGTTACACGGAAATAAGACACCTCCAATGAACATCCATGTGGCATTCCTACCAAGGATGGCTTGGAAGGTGATGTTATTGACCGTGTATCTCATCATTCAGACATGGATTTAACAGATACCTTTTTGGATGGATCAACAAGAATCATACATAGTCCATTTTGAGTCATGGATTGTATGAGAAATATTTCAGATTGAGTTTTATGATGTATCTTCAACAAGATTGGAATGAAAGTGACCATGTCACATTTTTCCTTCACCTCTTTTTGTGCAAATTGACTGGGAAACGCCATTAAAGTTAAATAAACTTCGAACAAAGAACAGAAAAGAAAAGGAAAATAAATAAGAACTCTCTTCATAAAGATCCAAACATTAAAAAGAATTTCAAATCTACATGAACACAAAATAAACAAAAAAAAAATGGGATTGTTAAAGAACAAACAAAACAAATCTAAAGCTCAAATTGAATTCCAGTTTAAGTCCATCTTTTCAAATCCTCCAATCCTTCTTCAAATCAAGATCTATTCCGGACCTCCTTTGAAACCCTCTCTCGGGATGATTTCAGAATCACGAAGAATTTTCAATTTGATTCGGATGGCATGGGTTCGTACCCTTCGCCAAGTAATCAGACTTTGATTGATTCCCATGGGATATGGAACACTTTCATATCTCATTTCAATCTCAGCATTTGGGATAGGCTTCCGCCCTACTCCCATCTCAGCAAATCTCAGCATTCGGGATAGGCTTCCGCCCAACTCCCATCTCGAAGAAATCTCAAGCATTCGGGATAAAGCTTCGCCCTACTCCCCTCTCAGCAAATCTCAGCATTCAGGATACGCTTCCGCCCTACTCCCATCTCAGCAAATCTCAGCATTCGAGAGAGGCTTCCGCCCTACTCCCATCTCATTTCAATCTCAGCATTCGGGATAGGCTTCCGCCCTACTCCCATCTCATCAAATCTCAGCATTCGGGATAGGCTTCCGCCCTACTCCCATCTCAGCAAATCTGAGCATTCTGGATAAGCCTCGCCCTACTCCCATCTCAAGAAATCTCGCATTCGGGATAGGCTTCCGCCCTACTCCCATCTCAGCAATCTCAGCATTCGGGATAGGCTTCCACCCTACTCCCATCTCAGCATTCTCAGCATTTGGGATAGGCTTCCACCCTACTCCCATCTCAGCATTCTCAGCACTCGGGATAGGCACAGTCCTACTCCTTTCTCAAGAATCTCAAAATTTGACCCTCTCAAGCAAGAAATTGAAATTATAAGCACTCGCATTTCGGATAGCTTTGTCCTATTCATCCTCAGCATTCGGGATAGTGCTCGATCCTAATCCTTCTCAAAGATACACAATCGGAGTAGGTTCAGCTCCCGCTTCCTTCTCAAAGATACAAATGCATTCGGGTGGGCCTTAGCCCTACTCTTTTCTCCTCATAAAATCAAAATTGAAACTCAAATCGAAATTCAAACTCAAAATTAAAACTTGAGACGTAAAATGAAACGAATCTAAGATCCAATGTCTTCAAATCTTTTGATCCGAAATTCACCTCCTTTTTCCCCAGCCGAGAGTTCTGGAATCTTCAGCTTCAGAGATTTACCTGATACTCCCCGATGGAAATTTCTTACACTTCGTCTTAAGTTTGTCACTTGGACATCTCGTTTTGGTTCGTTGATCTCTTCGTCAACGCCAATACGCGCGGTGTGCTTCGGTTAGCACACCACACCTATCGGGGTCCTTTTGTCGACCTCATTTTCGATGAGGTCTTCTCTTCCCTCTTTAGTGCTTAGGATCTAGCCTTAAGCTTTTCCTTTGACTATCATAGAGGACTAGAATTGGGACCCATCCTTTAGAAATTTAAACCACTTCTTGCCTACCTGCAAACCCCACAAGCTTGATTGTAGACCCCTAATCACTGTTGGCATTATTTTTAAGTTGTGTGTTGTATTTTGAAAAGGGGGTCGCCTAACAGAAATTGTCGGCGAATTCTTAATTTAATTTAAATAAATAATTTGAAAAGTAGTATTTGATATTGAAAATAATTTTTAAGTTTGAAAATTTTAAGATATGAAATCAAACTGATCTCACATCCCGAATAGTTTATATAAATGAGCACCGCATCACAAACCATGTATCTACCCTGAAGAATAGACACACTGCTCGGTGATGGGGCTCGATTAAATAAACTAGAAGATTTGTGACATCTGTTTAGTCTGCGAACCAATTTTATAAGCCGACAAATTCCCCTACTTAATATGAAAACATTAAACAGGGTTTATATTACATGGGTTCTTAAAATTCTCTATAAGGGCAAGCCCCTATAGTTAATTACATCTTAAGTGACGGGAATCACCTAAGAAAACTCTCGATAATAATCAATAATTCTCGCTCTCAAGAATTTCAAAGTTTAAGTTTTCAAAGGATTGAATTTTGGAATTTCAATAGGGAATGGATCAAGTTCGAAACATTTTGTTTTGGGAATTCAAAGGAAGAAAGGTAGGAGAAATCACGCATTCGAAGCGAACTTCGGTAATTTCCCAACTATCCTATTGTTTGGCTTGGATTTAGAAAGTCCTAATGCTTGTTTAATGTTTTGATCTCGCCAATTTTAATTAATTTGGACTTATATTTTTATGATAAAATCACACAAATAGCCTTGAAGATGTGAGGGTTTATGTTGTATCGAACGACTACCTCGGAATCCTAAAATCGGTTAGGGCTTAATTTGCAATGCAAATGCCTAACCAAAGGCCGAGGATTTATGTTGCACTGTGCAAACCACCTCGAAGTCCTATGGCTTCGGTTATTTAGTTCTAAGAAAGTTTTGTCGAAGTAGACTAAGGTTTTGCTCGATGACGATGGCCGTGCCGCCCACCATGCTCCGAGCTCCTCGTTGTTGCAGAGGTTTAGTTATAGAAGTCATAAATCGAGAGATGAGAAAAGTGTTTTGGCTTAGAGAAAATCTTAATTTCCAAGTGTTTTTTATGTTTTATTTAAAATAAATCTTAAACTCGATTATAACAACACCGGTTAAGATCCCACTGTTCCATCCTTCCGCATCGTTATTTTTATCGGATTCACTTACTCCGTATGAATTTGCTAAACTCAACCGAATGAGTTCCACACTTTCATTTAGACCGCGGGAAATCCCGTTAGCAACACGTAGGTTACATCTTCCGAGGTATTCCCGATCATCCAACAAAACGTTTTAATTTAGTTATGATCGTAGTTTTGTGTTCGTTTGTGATTAAATTTCGAGTTGTTTTATATTTTAAAATGTCGTGGCGGTGAATTTTATCTTGCAATGACTTTTAATTTAGTTTTGGTTTCAGTTTTAGGGACTATCCTAAAGGTGTGGGTTTTCATGCAATAGTTGTATATCATGCAAGAAAAGTAAGTGCGATGCGACTAAATAAATTGCAATAAGGTAAATTACAATAAAATAAAAGCGTACCCGGAGGGTCTTCCCGTCATCCTAAGCTGCACTTAAAACCCAATTAGAATATTTAAGCATTTAAAGCAAGTTCCTAGGTAAAGCTAAGGGAAGGGTTATGGTTTTCTACCAAGGTCCTACTCCTATAGCTAGTCATCTTCTATGACGTCTAGGTGTCGATATTTCGTTCGAGGACGATTTCCTTCATCAAAGAACAATTAAGTTCAATTGTTCTTATAAACATCCTATCATATCGAGGAAGTGCTTAAGATGAATCTTAAACATCTTTTCAATATTTCTAGGATTATTTTATGTCCAAGAGAATTTAATTATGCAAATGAATTAATCGTCCGGGAGTTCAAGTTTTGTTATCTCGCTCGTTGAACTAGACATTCGAATATCCTATAAGTGAAGTAACACTTCACTTAACACTCTATTTAGGAGTTATGACAACAAAAGCTTTCGAGGGCAAATTGGTGTTCAAATAGTTTGTGATTTAATTTAATTTCAGTTAACGGGTTTAAATTTGGAATAATGTTCAAGTTGTTTTACATTTATTTTTAAATTCTTTATGTCTTAGGTGATGTCATTTTTAATTTAATTTAACTTTAATTTAATTTAATTTGGTTTAGTTTTAAATTCAATTTAATTTGGTTTGATCTGATTTTAATTTTAACTTGATTTTATTATTTTATTTTAATTTAATTTAATTTAATTTAATTTAATTTAATTTAATTTAATTTAATTTGATTTAATTTAATTTAATTTGATTTAATTTAATTTAATTTAATTTAATTTAATTTAATTTTAATTTAATTTAATTTAATTTAATTTAATTTAATTTAATTTGATTTAATTTTAATTTAATTTGATTTAATTTTAATTTAATTTTAATTTTAATTTAATTGAAAGTTTAAAAGGGTTTAATTTAAATAATTTAACTTTAATTTAATTTAATGATTAAGACTTTTAGCATTTTAAATCTTAAATTTGGATTATCATTTTAATTAGTAATTAAATATTATCGAGATGATTAATTTAGGGATTCTTAAATTAAAGAACAAATCTCTTCCTAATAATATCCCTATTTTAATAATTCCAATTTTATTATTCTTCCAAATTTAATCAATTATTTAATTAAGGTTTATTTCAATTATTTTCAAATTGTTTAATGGGTTTCTACTCTTTAATTATTTAAATTTCAATCATCCAAATCATATTAGGATCGGATATTTTACTCTTTAATTTTATTAAGCCTAAAGTTTTAATTAAAGGTTAAAATTTTAATTACCATTTTGCCCTTCAAGCTTAATAATTCCATAACCCACAAAATTGAGCTTAAATGAACTTGAAATTATTATGTGACTTCACTCATATGTCAATAAAGACATGAGAGGAGAAAATGTGATTTTTCTGTATTTAATTTATTTATGTAATTATTTTTGGTGGAAAATAGGGATTTCCAAGGAAAATTTAATATTATGACCAAGGGAAAGTTTCTGTCCTTAAGAAAGTTATGGGACATTTCTAATGACCAGGGGACCACTTGGACCAATTTTGGTGATTTTTTGAATTATATTATTTTTATTATAATTATTTTAAGTTTTGGAGTATTAATTAATTTAAAAAAAAATAAAGGTTGAAAAATGAATTTTATATTTTTCAAAAATCTCTCTGATATCAAGGAAATCAGAGAATTAATTTTTACAATTTTTTGATTTTTCTTTGATTTATTAGAATTATTTTAGTAGAAATACTAAAAAATACATTTTTTTAATTTTAAAATTACCTTAGGGCTTTAAAATTTAATATCTCATTATAGGGACTTAAGAAAAATATGGGGTTTGTTCCTAAGTGATTAAAATTCAAAATGTGACATTTTGGTGAATTTTATTATTTTTGTGATTTTTATTATTTTTTAATTATTAAAATATTAAAATAATACAAAAAATCAACTTTTTTTAGAAAATTACAATTTTATTTTTTTTAAATTCCCCTAATATCAGAGAGGCTCCAAAACAAATTTGGTGAATTTTTGAAAAGTATTTTGAAATTTATGAATTTTTAAAGTTTAAATTGGCTAAATGGCTTAATCAACCCATTTAGTAGGGCTAACCATGTCCAATTGACTTCAAATTTTTATGGTGGGTTCCTATGATCCTAAAGGTCAGTGGAGAATTGATTTCAAGTTAATTTGATGCATGATTAGCTCTAATTAATTAAGGAACTATTTTGGGTGTTTAGGCCAATTAGGGTTATTCCAAGTGAATTAATTCAAAACCTTATTTTTCCTAGGGTCCTCTGGTCATAAGAAACATCACCAAATTTTTCTAGAATTTATTTCACAACATGCTAATTATTGGATTTAAAATACTCAAAATAGTAACATGAATTTGAAAAATCAATAACTTCTCATAGGATGGCCTCTCGACTTTGGAAAATTCAGTGTGAATGTTCCCAAATTCGTAGGCTTCAAAAGTCCTATGGTCTCATGCCATTGTGAATTTCCTATATGCATGGAGAATTAAAACAATGCAGAGGGTAAATAAATCATTAAAAATAAAATACTTGATGAAATTAAATGATTTCTTTTCCACATTATTCTCCCCTGTTCAATGAGCAAGAGGGTATTTTTATTTTATTTTTCTAATTTTTCTACACAAAGTTATGCATTTTTGAAGTTTAGGGAATTAAATAAATCAAGAAAATACCCTAATTTCCTACTTATCAACGCGGCGCCACGCCATCCTCGGCAGCCTCGAAACGCCGCGTGTCGCGCCGCCATTCGACGCCGCCATCCAACTCGCCGCTCCGGGCCCGCTGTATCGTTCCATCTCCTCATCCGGCGTGATCCTGGCCGTCCGTCCGCGCGTGTATGGAATGAACGGCATCCGTTCATCGTCCCCAAGCGTCCTCACCCGAGAGCCGTCCACACTAAAACCCTAAGAACTCACTCATTTCTCAACAAATTTTCATGTTCTTGTGCTCTATGGATTCTTCTTGAAGAGACGAATACATCTATACGGTGATCATGCATCGAAATTAAGGCATTTGAAATGAGAATCTCCGAAGCTCGGGATAAAGAATTAGCTCACACCTTTGCTCGTAGAAGTGTGGCTTCAATCCGAGGGTCGTGTCACCTTCGATCGGGTCCAAGCAAGCTCCAGCATGAAGTCTCCCGGTCTCGGTGAATCGCCTAGTATGATTTCGACCAAGCCCGATCACAAAGCTTGGAGTCCGGAACGATGGGTGGCCCGGAGAGGGGGCTTTGCTGGCGGACTTCTTCCTCGGTCCGGTGAAGGTGTAGGACCAATCAATTTGAGGTTTGATCCACCGTGGAGAAGTGTCCCGGTTTCGGGTGGAATTTCGGCCGAGAAATCGGGCTCGTTGCGTGGGATTAGGGCAAATTGTCACCTGGGATCAACCGCTCTAAGTATGGAGAGTGTTCTGGAGCAATTTTGGCAAGGTTTCGCAAGGTTCTGGTTCAAGCACCTCCCATGGCCGAGAGGGGGCGATGTTTAAATGAAGAGTGTGGAGGGCCTCCTGTGGGAGTTAGTGGCTTGGGATCACCGCTCTGGCAAGAGAAGAACAGCCTACAATGGCCATCGTGGATGGGGCAGCACAGCAGGTGAGAATTCCAAGCTCGGGCTCACATGCGAGCTCTCGGTCCGGTGGTTTCCGCGGCCGTGGTGGCCGGCCGCCAGTGGTCAGTCACCCTCAAGGTCGTGGAGGTCGTGGTCGGGCTTAGTGCGACTAATCGGGATCGGCCATGTGTAAAGGGCTTCGATTTAGATGGAATGGGGGAGGAGCTAATTTTGGGTCCAAATGGGTCCAAGTCATGGATTTAGGTTTGGTTCACCCTCCAAGGCCTCGATTTTTCGGCTAAGGGAATCAAGTAAGTCGCCTAGCTTAGCGGGGAGAAGTCACCATCTAAGTTCATTTATGTTTAATCAAGTTTTAGAAGAGTCATGAAAAGGCTTAATCACCCTTAAGGGAATCATTAAAGGACTCCCTCCCTTTGCCAAAAATGACATGGTGATGTGTAAAGTGGTCGCCATGGCTTCGTATATGGTTTGTGCATGGCTTCATGGCTCCATTTGGCTTCGGGCAAAGCTTACTCAATTTCATGGAAGTAGATTTTAGGAATCTTGGCATTTTTGATGGAAATTTGGATGAAGCTTGATTTGGAATGGTTTAATGATGATTTTGAAACTTAGGGGTGATATCAATTAAAGGTATGATGAAAAGAAATTGCCATGTGGGCTTTAGGGCCAATCTTGGGCTTTTGTATTTGGTGGAAATGGGCTTTTAGAGTGGTTTAGGAAAGTGGGCCTTTAGGTTTGAAAACAAATTGGTGGATGGAAATTTTGTGAAGTATTGGGCCAAACAAATGTTGGGTTTAGCTCATGGATGTGTTATGAGTGATTTCAAGCAAGTCGGGAGTGATTCGGGTTTGAATCGGGTTAAATCTGGGCTTCTTTCGTGAATGGGCCAATATAGATCAAATTGGGCTAACTTGGGCCAATGTTGGGCTAGGGTTGAAATTGATGTAAAATTAATGTTGAGAAATGTTTATGGGAGTGTGACAAAGAGTTTTCAAGTTTGGTTGGGCTTTGATTTTGGGTTTTGTGTTTATTCTGGGTTAGGTTTCGGGTTTAGGTCAAAATTGGGCCTTTTAGCTTTGGGTTGAATTTGAGTGGGCTTGGGTCTCAATTTTGGGTAAATCATGTTAGTGTTTTGGTTGTGGGGATGTTAGGGAAGGTTTAGAAAATGTTTGGGGTTAATTGGAGTTGAATTGAGTTAGTTTGGGTTAGGTTTCGGGTCATGGGTCCAAATCGGGCTTTATGGTCCAAAATGAAATCGGGTTCAAATTTCAATCAAATTGACTTGTATTTGGTCTAGATTGGAGTTGGGAATGTTAAATTGAAGTTTAGAATTGAATTAGACAAGAATTTGGGTCAATTGGGTAGGTTCGGTTCGACATCGAGTTCACTTTCGGGTTAAAATGGGTCAAATTGGGATTTTGACAAAAGTGGGGTAAATTGACACAATTGGCCCATGGTGTAGTTGGACAAAATGAAATTGGGAATATGTGGAATTTTCTGGAATTTTCTAGGAATTTTCTGAATTTTTAGATTTTTGGGTCAAGAGGGCTATTTTGGGTATTTGGGGGGTATTGTGAGGTATTTTTGGAATTTTTGGTATTTTTGGCTATGGATGGTCAATTTGAGTGATGTGTGAATGTTTGGGATTGGTCTTGAGGAATTTGGGTCATTTGGAGATTTTTGGAAAACTTTAAGGGTTCTTGGTAGTTAGAAGTGTGTAGGGTCCCCGGGTTAAAAATCGAAAATTTGGAAAATCGAAGATCGGGTAATGTAAGTGGAATGGAACCATTTTGGTTGGGCCATGAAGCCATATTATGCCTATATGAGCCATGAGAGGACTCATTTCGAGGCATTCACTATGTTGTTCCTAACCCTCTTACCAAGGGCTTAGGGGTTAAGGACCATCCATGCGAATCACCTACATGAGTCAGAGGTCAAGTCGGGTATGGGTGTGGTTTGTAGGAGGTGTGTGAAAGTGTAGTGTATAAGTGTAGTGTGTGTGTAAGTCGCCCTCACTGCACTGTGCCACCTGTAGGCGTCCTAAGGCCAAAGAGTCCTACAGAACTCATCCTTTAAACTTCCACATTCGATTTCAACCCTCTACGCGATTAGGGGTCTACAACTAAGTTTGTGGAGTTTGCAGGAGTTAAGAAGTGGTTTGAATTTCTAGGTGGTGGGTCACAATTCTAATCCTCTAAGATAGTCAAAGGAAAAGCCTAAGGCTAAATCCTAAGTACTAAAGAGAAGAAGAGATGACCTCATCAAAATGAGGTCAACAAATGGACCCCCAATAAGTGTGGTGAGCTAACCAAGCACACCGCGCGTGTCGGCGTTGACCGAAAAGATCAACAAAACCAACATAGATGTCCAAGTGACAAACTCGGGATGAAGTAGAAGAATTTCCGCCGGGAGTGTCAAGTATATCTCCGAGACTCGGAGATTCCCGAACTCTCACCTGTGGAAAGGAAAGGAGGTGAATCCCAAATCACATGACCTGGGGGAATTTCAATTTAGATTTTATTTTGTTTTAGTTTAAGTATTGATGCGTGAGCTCAGATTTTAGTTTAAGTTTTTATTTAAATTAAAGTTTTGTCAAAATTAATTTGAAGGGATTTGAACTTGAAATGAAAATTGGAATTTTGTGGTTTTAGATGTAACATCCTCAACCTCAAAAGAAAATCGAATTGATTGGATCGAGTCATTACAATGAGGAGAGATCTCGAGTAATGCGGTATTTCGATGTAAAATCCTTAACCTCAAGAGTTTGATTTTGATGTATTTCATTGCGATAGGGAAAGAATCCTAAGCAATGCAATTTCGATGTAAAATCCTCAACCCCAAGAATTTGAATTTGATGTATTTCATTGCAATAGGAAAGAATCCTAAAGCAATGCAAGCCTCGGATGTAAAATCCTCAACCCCAAGAATTTGATTTTGATGTATTTCATTGCAATATGGAAATAATCCTAAAGCAATGCAGTCTCGGATGTAAAATACTCAACCCCAAAAGTTTGAATTTTGATGTATTTCATTGCGATAGGAAAAAAATCCTAAAGCAATGTAGTCTCGGATGTAAAATCCTCAACCCCAAAAGCTTGAATTTGATATATTTCATTGCGATAGAGATAGAATCCTAAAGCAATGCAGTCTCGGATGTAAAATCCTTAACCCCAAGAATTTGAATTTGATGTATTTCATTGCGATAGGAAAGAATCCTAAAGCAATGCAAGCCTCGCATTTAAAATCCTCAACCCCAAGAATTTGAATTTGATGTATTTCATTGCGATAGGGAAAGAATCCTAAAGCAATGCAATCTCAGATGTAAAATCCTCAACCCCAAGAATTTGATTTTGATGTATTTCATTGCAATAGGGAAAGAATCCTAAAGCAATGCAGTCTCGGATGTAAAATCCTCAACCCCAAGAATTTGATTTTGATGTATTTAATTGCGATAAGGAAAGAATCCTAAAGCAATGCAGTCTCGGATGTAAAATCCTCAACCCCAAAAGTTTGAATTTTGATGTATTTCATTGCGATAGGGAAAAAATACTAAAGCAATGCAGTCTCGGATGTAAAATCCTCAACCCCAAAAGCTTGAATTTGATGTATTTAATTGCGATAGGGATAGAATCCTAAAGCAAGGCAGTCTCGGATGTAAAATCTTTAACCTCAAGAATTTGAATTTGATGTATTTCATTGTGATAGGGAAATAATCCTAAAGCAATGCAGTCTCGGATGTAAAATCCTCAACCCCAAGAATTTGATTTTGATGTATTTCATTGCGATAGGGAAAGAATCCTAAAGCAATGCAAATTTCGGATGTAAAATCCTCAACCCTAAGAATTTGAATACATATATTTCATTGCGATAGGAAAAAAATCCTAAAGCAATGCAGTCTCGGATGTAAAATCCTCAACCCCAAAAGCTTGAATTTGATGTATTTCATTGTGATAGGGATAGAATCCTAAAGCAATGCAAGTCTCTGATGTAAAATCCTTAACCCCAAGAATTTGAATTTGATGTATTTCATTGCGATAGGAAAGAATCCTAAAGCAATGTAGTCTCGGATGTAAAATCCTCAACCCCAAGAATTTGATTTTGATGTATTTCATTGTCATAGGGAAAGAATCCTAAAGCAATGCAGTCTCGAATGTAAAATCCTCAATCCCAAAAGTTTGAATTTTGATGTATTTCATTGCGATAGGGAAAGAATCCTAAAGCAATGCAGTCTCGGATGTAAAATCCTCAACCCCAAGAATTTGAATTTGATGTAATTGATTTTGCAAAGATTTATAGTGCGAAATTTTGGTGTTTCGAGAATTTCATGGAAGGAAATAGATTAGGAGGGAATATGTAGATGTTACGTATCACATTGAAAAGAGTTGATCGGAAGTTGCTGGGTTTGGATTGGATACAATTCCTCGCCATCAGATTCGATCTGTGTCAATGGAATCGACCGCTTTCATCCCAGACAAGGGAGAGAGTAGAACGGTTTGGATTTCGGATTTGGAAGATTAAATTTGAATTTGATTGAGATTTGATTTGAAATTTCGAAAGATTGAATTTGAATTTGATCGAGATTTGATTCGAAATTTGGAAGATTGAATTTAAAATTTGATTTAAAATTTGTGCTCGTTTTGTTTGTCCTTTAACAATTCAAATTTATTTTATCGTTCATTTAATGTTCATGTGAATTTGGCGTTCATCATTTTTTTATATTTTTAAGGAAAGTTTTCTTTTATTATTTTTTTTTGTTTCTTTTCTGTTCTTTGTTCGAAGTTCATTTAACTTTAATGGCGTTTCTCGACTAACTCGCACAAAAGAGGTGAAGGCCAAAAAACGTGACATGGTCACTTTCATTCCAATCATGTTGAAGATACATCATACAACTCGATCTGGAATACATCTTATACAATCCATGTAGACTCAAAACGGACTATGTATGATCTTTTTCGATCCATCCAAAAAAAGGTATCTGTCAGAAATCCATGTCTGAATAGTGAGGTACATGGTCAATAACATCACCTTCCAAGCCATCCTTGGCACGGATGCCGTATGGATGTACGTTGGAGGTGTGATATTTTCCACGTAACTCACAACTCGTAAGGCCGGAGGCTTTCTAGCTCGTGGTCCGGCTAGAAGTGGTAAGGTGCTTTCCCGTCATCCATCCTTTCGAAAGTAACCGAGATCCGCTCCACGGTACTCCCGTATGCAATGTTTAGCGACATCCGCTCCGTTGCCCTTCGCATCATGACGGAACCTACCGGTAATGGTATCTTTACCGGCCCTAGGAACTCACCCGGGCCTCGCTATCCGGAGGTCGCATCCGAACATGATATTACACTCATTCGTAAAAGAAACCGTGCGTAAAGGTCCGACAAAGTCGTGGTGATCTATGTGCGGGGTATGCAACTACCCTTCTTGTAAATGTTAATGATGCAACTGTTGGGTATGCAATCCGTCGGCAGCACTCTCCATGTTATCATTCTTTTTATCATCCTTTTGATGACTAATGGCATCGGATCCAACTCGGCCATGATGGAGTATTCCCGTGGGTTTCCCTTCCCGTATTCCGCGAAGTCAGTAGCAAGCATCCACATTGTATTGTAATTCTACCTTTCCCCGGCATCCATCTCTCGGGGTTCCGAGTAGGTGTTTTCTTCAGCGGCCTCGCTCGGCCCATTCTTTTCAAATCCCTGATGCGACTCCACGATTTGTTGTTGTTCGTATTCCGAGAACACGTCCGTATGTTGCTCCGAGCCTTCTAGTATATTGATCCTCCCCGCCTCGATTCTCTCGAAGTATTCAAAAGTTTTCTTCTCGACATTCTGCATTCTTTCTAGCTCGTATTATGGAATAATTTGCAAATGGCGAGGCCTGGTGACGTACTGTGGGATATACGGCTCAATCTCGTCACGTTCTTCTGCATACCTCGGCTCCTCGGGGATGGTGTCCATCGGGACATCCTCCGGGGTTGCTTCTGCAACAAGGTTATGCATTACTGGTGGCGTGGTAGCCTTCCTTCGTCTGTTCTCCTTAAGATTTCCCTGGTCTCTTCTGTTATCCTAGGAGCTGAACTCCTTCCTTCAGGTTCCTGGTGAACTGGTGTCCTTGAACTATATGCACTGGCAGTAGCAACTGCCTCGTCGCGCCGGTTCGCCGCTAGTTTGGTTAACATCTCGCGGATACAGCCGATTTTTATTTCTTCGCCGAGTCGTCGTGAGAGTAGCTTTTCGTACTTCCCGACTTCCGCGGGCGCGGCGCCGACGAGCCTCGCCCTCTCGCCGTAGCCACTGCGTACTCGATTCTCTCGTCCTCCTCGTGTTTGTTTTCCTCTTCGTCGTCGGGTTGGTGGCTTGGGCCACCCACTTTCATTACCGTCTGACCGGCGGTTCATCTCGGTCAACTGGGACCCAGTCACTTTCCTCGTATTGCAGGCCTACTAGTGCGAACTCTGAGTCAATCTCTATTATCGCACCATCTTTCACTCTCTTTTCGTCGAGTGCAAGGCTTATGCCGTTTCTAAAGTTCAGGACCAACCACCCGTTCGACATTTCTCTGCAAAAAGATAAGAAAAAGGATCAGGGGCTGTACCGAGAACAAGAACATTAAGAAAATGTTTATTAAATACAGTTTTTTTTATTACTTTTTGTATTTTTAAATTTAACAGGAATGAAGTGGGATAAGATCAGGAAAAAGATTTTGATATGGAAGAGAAAACAAGGAAAACTTTATTATCATGATTTTATTTATTTTTAGCACATTTTTTATTATTTTTGGGTTCGGACCTAGTCATAAGTAACTACTTCACCCGTGCTTCTAGGGATGATGAATTCATTCCTTCGAAACATCAGGTAGCGTAATACTTTTTCAAGTATCGTCCGTTGATCGGAAGCATATGTCGTTCTCCTCAGCAATTCACTAGCTGGTAGGAGCCTCCTGAGTATACTGCTTCAACCACAAACGGCCCTTCCCAAGTGGGTTCAAATTTTCCTCCTATCTTGCGGTGTGCAAGGATAGTCTCTCGAGAACGAGAACTAAGTCACCAACTTTAAAGGTTCTCGGGCGGACCAGTCCGTCATGGGCTCGAACCATCTTAGCTTGGTATAGTTCTAAATTCCGTTGCGCCGCAAGTCTTTTCCTTCCGTGCTTTCCAATTCTTCTAATCGTAATTTGGCATTCTCTTCGTCGTGATTTTTTTTGCAACCGCAATCCCGAGTGAAGGAAGCTGGACCTCTAAAGGTAACACCGCTCGGACCCATACACCGAGCGTAAGGTGTAGCTTCGAGTAGGAGTTCGAAGGTTGTCCGTAGGGCCCATAAGGCTTCTAATAACTTTTCGTGCCAACTTCTCTTATTATCGTCGAAGGTTTTCTTTAAAATTTGAATGAGAGTTTTATTAAAAGCCTCAACTGTGCCATTTGCTCTCGGATAGTAAATTGTTGAATACCGCCGCCGATTCCGTGTCTCCCGAAGAAATTGTTGATTTGCGTGCTTCGAATGCCGACCCATTATCCGAGATGATCCCGCGCGGCACTCCGAAACGGTAGACAACTTTGTTTTGAAAACCGTAAGCACGTGGTGTGCTTTCACTTCTCCGAGTGGAACTCGCCCGCCCACTTGGAAAAGTAATCCGTAGCCGCAAGAATGAAGCGATGTCCTTTTGAAGATGGTGGTTCTATTGGACCCACTATATCCGTGCCCCAACATTCAAATGGCCACGACGCAATTGTCTGGATGTAGCACATTTGGAGGTTGGTGTGAACCACTCCGTGCACTCGACATTGGTGACAACTCTTGGCGATTTTCATGCAGCCGGTCATCATCGAGGGCCGTAGTACCCTACTCTTTTAATTTTCATTTTCATCTTCGACCCGACCGGTGAGGGCCACAGCAGTCCCGAATGCACCTCTTTAACAATTTCACGGCCTCGGACCCGCTAGGCACCTTAGCCACATTTGATCGAAAGACCTTTCCGTATAACGTGTTGTTTATTAATGCGTAGGACGCAGTTCTTTCTCGATCCGATGGGCTAGCGACCTATCGTCCGGTAGTTTTCCCTGTTTGCAGTGCAGCTCATTAATGGCCGTCGCCAATCTTCTGTGTTTTCTCGCCACCGTTGTAACCGATTCTTCTTCTTTTCTAATTTGTGTATTGTGTCTATGTCAAGCCGTGATAGGACCCGACGTCCGTGAACCGACACTTCCACCGATTCATCTTGCAAGCGTGCAAATTCTTTTGCGAGACGGGCTAACGCATCTGCTAAAGCGTTTTCTTACCTGGGAATTTTGTAGATCGTCACATTCGGAATCTGTTCCAACAACTGCATGGCATACTGGAAGTATTGCTCGAGTCTTGGTTTTAGAATTCTGTACAGTCCGACGATCTTTTGAATGATTAACTGCGAATCCCCGTAGATGTTGATGTCTGTTATCCCCATTTGAATAGTTAACTCGAGCCCCGTTACGAGGGCTTCGTATTCTCGCTTCGTTGTTTGTACACCGGCTCCGTCAAGTTGTAGGAGTATCTTAACATCCCCCGCTCCGGTGTTATAAAGATTAGTCCGATTCCCGCCTTACCGGCACTATCATTTGTGATTCTTCGTCTTTGTGTGCCGAAGATGCTCCATCGAAATATAATTCCCAACGTCGATCATCGTGGTCTTCCGAGCTCATTATTTGTTCATCCGGCAAATCGTCATCGAGAGGAGATTCGCCTACAGAGGGTGTGCAGCGAGGAAGTCCGCTAAAACTTGTCCCTTTACGGCACGAAGAGGCACGAAAGTTATATCGAATTGCAATAATATCATCGACCATCCGGCAAGTCCGCCGTAAAGCGTCGGACGAGTCATCAAGTATCGCAATGGATTAAATTTCGAGATCAGGTCGACCTTATGAGAAAGCATGTAGTGCCCGAGCTTTTGAGCGGCAAAGATCGGGCCAAACAATGCTTTTCAATTGCGGGATACCTTATTTCCGTCTGAAGTAAACGACGGCTTAGGTAAGTACGAGCATTTTCTTTACCCTCATCATCGACCCGGCTAACAGTGGCTCCGAGTGAGTCGTCCAAAGCCGCGGTATAAAGCATCGCCAATCAACCTGAGACTGGGGCTACTAAGACAGGAGGTGTCATTAAATATTGCTTAATGTACTCAAAGGCCTTCTAGCATTTCTCTTCCCAAATAAATTTGGCGTCCTTTTTAACTAATGCCGAGAAAGGATGACACCTACCTGACAAGTTTGAGATAAAGCGTCGAAGATATGCCACCTTCCTTGAAAAGATCGTAGTTGCTTTAAGGTTTTGGGAGGCGGCATTTCTAAGATAGCTTTAATCTTTTCTAGGTCGATTTCAATTCCACAATGTCGGACAACGAATCCTAAGAATTTCCCGGAGGTGACGCCGAAGGCGCATTTTAAGGGATTCATCTTAAGGTTAAATTGTCTCAATCGTTCGAAAAAATTCTCAAATCATACAGGTGGTTTTCCTTTACTTTGCTTTTGATGACCACATCGTCCACGTAGCATTCGACTTGATTGTGGATGAGATCATCAAAAATTCTTGTCATCGCTCTCCGGTATGTCGCTCCCGCGTTCTTCAGTCCGAATGGCATCACCGTGTAAAGAATATACTCCGATCGGCGTTCCGAATGCCGTAAGTTTTTCATCTTCTCGGAGCCATTTTTATCTCGTTTGTATCCCGAAGATCCATCCATGAATGAGAATATTTCATGTGTCGAAGCAATGTCGATCATTAATTTTGGGATCTGTAGAGGGAATTCATCTTTTGGACATGCCTTGTTTAAATCTCTGAAGTCCACACAAATTCTGATCTGACCATTCTTCTTTCTAACTGGTACCACATTGGCTAACCAAGTCAGGTATTTTTCTTCGCGGACAAATTTAGCGTCTATTAGCTTTTTAACTTCAGTTATGACTTGTTGTTCGATTTCTGGACGCATTCTTCCGGGACCTCGTCCGACGTGACGAAGTAGGATCCACTCCAAGCTTATGGACTGCTACCTCTGGAGCTAAACCTGGCATCTCATCGTAGCTCCAAGCAAAACAGTCTTTAAACTCCATTAAAAACTTTATTATTCCTTCGGAGTCCTCTTTATTGAGTAAGGAGCTAACAAAGGTAGGTCTAGGTTCTTCGCTAGTGCCTAAGTTAATTTCCGTTAACTCATCTATTGTAGATTTGATCTCTTCTTCGAATTCTGGTGGAGCGTCTCCAATTTGTATATCTTCAAATTCTTCTGTAGTTTCCATGCAGTTTTCATTATACTCGCAAGTGACAACCAAGCAAAATTCAGTATCGTCAACCGATCCTACCGTGCCGAATCCGAGACCATGCTTTCAATCGGGTGGACAACCGGAGTTATTCCATAATTTTTCAAAATGTTGTGATTGGTCTTTTGTCCATTATCGAGGTAAGAAACCACGCTGAATTAAATTTTGAACACAGGGAGAGTACCACTCAAAAGGTAATTCCATTAATTCTGATGAAGTGACATCTTCAAATTGTAAATTATTTTCAGTTTTGGAAGAAGGAGCACCACGGTAGAATTTGATTAGCTTTGCATCGCCGCTACGTACCTCTTTGACCACCAAACCCTCGATCTTATTAGAATGGATCGGGGTCAGGGTCATAGTATGTACATAGTGGTTAATCTTCTCGTACATCGATTTATATTCTTCATTCTTTTCATCTTCGAGCGGGATCCCGAATTGCGGCTTCTTCCGACTTATTGTCGTCGCTTCTTGCTTGATTTCTTTTTCTTCTTCGAACTCGTCTTCCCAATCAACATTGATAGCTGGTTTCCTCTCGTCCAACTCGTCCTAACGTCTCTACCACGACCTCGTCCCCGCCTCGACCTCGGATGCGAGTTGTGGAAAAACCTTCACCATCTCGCCGTAAGGGAGTGGTGAGTGACTGTTGGACTAGAACTTCAGGTTCTTCGTCATCCTGAACTTCTTTTGCTTCATTCGTTATGGTATTTCTAGAGAAGATTGTTTTCTTCGGAGGTGCATAATAAGCTGCATCTTCATGGATTCCAATTTCATGTACGGAGAATGGTTGTAAGTCACCTTTGATGCACTGTTCCCCTCCATCGTAGTATTTGATGCACTGATGTAGAGATGATGGTATCATCCGATTTTCATGTATCCATGGTCAGCCCAAGAGAGCGTTGAACGACGTTTCGAATCAATTATGTGAAATTTTGCGGTTGTCTTTGCCAAGTCACCTGCCTTCATTAGCAAGGTTATTGATCCGAGGGCTCTTTCTCCTTTCGCGTTGAATCCTCTTAATAACATTCTCGTCTCGCTTCAAGCTCGCGAGCATCAATTTCCAAGTATGCTAGCGTCCGAAGATTTATTATATTGATTGACGCTCCTGGATCCACCAATACTCTGGAGAGTGTAATCTTCCCAATTGTAACTGAAATGTATAACGGTCGATCGTGGTCTCGTCGTCCCAAGTAGTAGGTCATTGTCCGTGAAGGTGACACCTCGTCGTTCCTTTAACGAACAAACCTCATCTAAGGAATCTCCGGCCATTTGAGTTAAGCAAATTTCGAGATCAAGTAAGGCCTCGATCGAGCTTCTCTCATCTCCTTCGATAAGATGAGAGCGTCTTAGATGCTCGCTTGGCCGGTAGTTTCCTAAGATGGGCTAGCACGTTGTAGTCCACTTTATTTTCATGTGTCTAAGCTTCTTCTCGAATGGGTATTTCTTCGCCGGGGTTGGTTCTTCCCGAACAACCACTCGCTTTCATTTGTCCTTTGGACCCATTCTCGGAGGTAGAACTCTTCCACTTCTTAAGTTAACTTCGTAATTTCTTTTGAATCTAAGTATTGAGCTTGCCGGCGTTTCCTCCCGAATCGGAATGACGAGTTCTTCCGGATTAGCTTCGAGTCTGAAGGCTCTAACTCTATTATGACTGGAGCTCCTCGAAACTCGTAAATAGATTCATTGCTTGTTGAACTCTCGTAGCCTCCTTGGTGGATGTCTTCTTTGTCATTGTGATCGTCAAGATTATGTATGATTTGAGAATTGTCATTTGTATCGAAATCGATGTCCGGATTGTCGCTAGTTATGTAATCGTTAGAAACAGTCAAAACGTAGCCAACGCCATAACCCTTATCATTATAAGATCCCACCGGAGTGAGCAGATAATCATACATAGTCAGAGGTTCGAGGGATTTCTCCCCCGAATCGGAAACAACTATCCTAGGATAAGCAGCCCCTAGTCTAGCCTTAGGAGCCTCGGTCTTCTCTTCTTCATCAATTTTCTTCTTCTCTTTAATCGTCTCCTGTTAAGGTGGTTCTTCTATCGCAAGTGATAGTGCCGACTTGACAGGTTTCGAACTCTGAATTGAGGCTCGCACCGAAGCGGTTTGGATGTGATCCAAAATCTTCTTCGAAGACTTTGTCCAAGCGGTAGTCCATCCATCATTAGTCGCATAGGGATCTATCGGAACAATGAGATCCATCGAGATAACATTGATGGAACCTCCTTTCTGGGGTTCCTTCATGTACTCCTCGGGATCGTTATATTCCCTTTCCGAAGATTGTCGTTGAGCCAACTTTTGAAGGTAATACAATCTTCTATCTTGTGTCCAAGCATCCGGTGGTAAGGGCAAAAGTTGGGATCACCTTTCTTGTCGACTTCTTCGGGTCTTTTAGGTTCTGGTAGTTGGAAATCTGGAGTCTTCATCAGACTGCGGAACATTTTCGGCACTGCCTCATTCTTGAACGGATACTCCCTGCTTAGAAGCTCCCTTAACGTACATTGCGTACGAGGCGGTTGTTCATACTGTTGAGATGATGGATAGCTGGGTCGGGGTTGCTGGTAATTTTGTTGAGGTTGCTGCGGCCTTTCTGACGATATTTGTATCGGTTGCTTGCCTTTATCGACAACTGCGACGATCCCGGACTTCTTTTCAAAAGTTTTCACGGCTTCGTTTGTCCTGCTTTGTCTGGTGAAACTTAATTGCTTCGCCTCCTCTTGCAAGCTTCCGACCTCGCTTAACAACTTCTCAAAAGTCTTAATAGTAAATCCTCGAGGAGAAGTGCTATCGGGCCATGAATGCTCTTAAGTAAAATGCCGATCGCATGCCGTTCTTGTAGCCGTGGCTCACACTTCATACTTAGGTTCCTCCATCGAAGTATGTAGTCCACCAAGGTTTCGTTGGGTTTCGCTTCTCTACCACTAAATCACCTATAGTGATGTGGTGCCGAGCTCCGGCAAATCGCTTGATGAAGAGGTTCTCTAATTCCGAAAATGTCTTCACCGAACCGTTTCGATAATTCCGCATACCAATCAAAGGCGATTCCCGATAAGTCGCTGATAAATTGTCGGAAGAGTAAAGCATCACTTCCGCCGCATTGCAACAACCGGCACGAAAATGTGCAACATGCCGTCGAGGGTTTCCGGCTCCATCAAAGGTCTCGAACCGTAGGTGGTACGAAGCCTTTCGGATATTAGACAATGTCGAATTCTTTAGGGTAAGGTCTACCCGTCCGAATGGATGTCCCGCTCTTTGATTGTGCCAAGGCTTCTGCACTCGCTCGTTCCACCATGTTCTTGATATCTTTTTCAAGAATCATGCTTCGTGTTGCATCCTTTTTAACTCGATCATCCTCGTTGACTCGACGTAATCTCCTTTCCTCCGTCTACAATGTGAATGACCTCCGGGGTGTCTCTCTGGGGTTGCACTTGACTCGGAGAGCGGCTAGGGCTGCGACCATCTCTTCCATCCTTTTTGCCATTCGGGCGATCGTATCATCCTTCTCTGAAGTCGCTTCCTCATTACTTCCGGCTCCTCTCTTCGCGGCTGCGTGGAGCACCTTGTGAAGCCGACGAAGCTCGCGTTTTAACCATGTTAATTTCTCGCATACTCATCATCCATGAACTCGACGAATCAATCTCATCTCCGAATTTCTCTTCTCTTTCCCTTGCTAATCGCCGAATATCGGCTCTTAGCTTTTCCATAAGATCTTCTAGTGGTCTTTTTGTACATCCTTGCAGCTTGTCATGTGATAACTGTCGGGTTTCCTTCTCATGAGTCCCCTTTACTGCGGTAGCTCTTTCTTCGGACTCAAGTCTCCTGACGAGACTTTACTTCTCAGGTTGTTGTTTCAATCTTAATTGTCTAGTAGTGGGATGCCATACCATCCTTCTAGCAAGAAAGGTCTAGGACCGGATGGTCCTGTCACCCAAATGCTGGAAGGTGGTATCCTCCCTAATTTGTAGTCCTGAAACAATGACAGGTGGACTAGCTTTCATTTTCTTATTTGGCTTTTCTGCAACGATAGCAGGTTCTACTCGTGGCCCAAGACGGGATTTGACTGGCACCCGCCCTATCCTTCTTAAAATTTCTGATACAGGGCACCTTTCCTTCTTTGCTAACTTCTCTATCAAAGTTTGCAGTCGAGCAAATGACGTAGTTCGGCCCTTTTCTTACGGCTATCGTTGTAATATACGGGCCGAGGCAATGCGGCAAAGAATCTTGCGAACATTTTCTTTATCCTCTCATGCAGAAAGGGGATGGAATCTACTTCCTCCCAAAAGTGGTATGTATTCAGGCAGCGGTGTATACTCGGGCAGTTCTGGGATTTCCTCCAGGAAAGCAACTTTAGCAGCTCTGGCTTCTCTAGCGATCCTTCTACTTTTGTTCCTTCTCTGAGTCCGTGTCATCGATGGAATTCTAGAGCTGGATCCGATTTCAAAAATAGAAGGTCTCACAGGAAAGTCTGTACCCTCCACGGTAACAGGATCAACATAGTTCTGAATTTCCTTCCCTTTAGTTTGGCAGAGCCGGGTAGGTGTAGAGACGACTAGACTCGGTGGGGGTAGCAACAACGAGTCCTTCGTGGACAGCAAGATTCTCTCAGCTGGAATTTTTGCAGAGGAGGGAATTCGCGAGTCGACTCGAGGTTAAACTCAATCAACGGCTTCTCGCTTCTGGTACTTTGCTTGTGAGTGAAAATAGAGTGACGTCGGGGATTTTAATGTCGGTGTCCCCGAATCCTTGTCCGAATCGAATGATTCCATTATCGAGCGGCTCGTCCTCGAACACGACCGAGTCCGAGTCCGTCGACGAAGGAGAAGATCAGCTTTAGGGCTTCCATTTCGCAGGCGTATTCTAAGTGTTAGTCCCTGGATCGTGCTTCTTCTTATCGTATAACTTATGACGAAAAAGAAAGAGTCCGAACACATTTCTGTTTATCTTAGTGTATTTGTGGTCTTACAGGAGATTGTTTTTTTTTCGGAAAGATTTGTCTGTTAGGAAGGAGAATTATTAAAAGAAGAAGAGTTGTAGGAAGGGTGAAAGGAATTGACAAGGAACTGGAAAAGGAAGAGAAAGTCTTGTAGAAACTTCTCGACCCGCAAGACCGCTCCTAAACTAATACCTATTGGGGGTCCACCCCACCTCAGAAATGAGGTAAAAGGATCTCGGAACCTCTCTGTTTAGGGGTGTTTAAACAGTGGCTCCTAAATCTGAGAGAATGTTAGCTATACTTGTTCAAGGTAGAAATGAACATAGTATTCCAATGGAAAGAAGGGTAGTTTGATCCTCTAGGAATGTGGATACACTACCGATTTTTGAAAGCAGAATTGTCTAATTAAAATGGAGAGAGGAATCTTTCCTCACGTGAGTCGCGTAAATATGTCAGCATTATTTTAAAGTTGTGTGTTGTATTTTGAAAAGGGGTCGCCTAACAGAAATTGTCGGCAAATTCTTAATTTAATTTAAATAAATAATTTGAAAAGTAGTATTTGATTTTGAAAATAATTTTAAGTTTGAAAATTTTAAGATATGAAATCAAACTGATCTCACATCCCGAATAGTTTATATAAATCAGCACCGCATCACAAACCATGTATCTACCCTGAAGAATAGACACACTGCTTGGTGATGGGGCTCGATTAAATAAACTAGAAGATTTGTGACATCCGTTTGGTCTGCGAACTAATTTTATAAGCCGACAAATTCCCCTACTTAATTTGCAAACATTAAACATGATTTATATTACCTGGGTTCTTAAAATTCCCTATAAGGGCAAGCCCCTATAGTTAATTACATCTTAAGTGACGGGAATCACCTAAGAAAACTCTCGATAATAATCAATAATTCTGCTCTCAAGAATTTCAAAGTTTAAGTTTTCAAAGGATTGAATTTTGGAATTTCAATAGGGAATGGATCATGTTTGGAACATTTTGTTTTGAGAATTCAAAGGAAGAAATGTAGGAGAAATCACAGATTCTAAGCGAACTTCGGTAATTTCCCAACTATCCTATTGTTTGACTTGGATTTAGGAAAGTCCTAATGCTTGTTTAATGTTTTGATCTCGCCAATTTTAATTAATTTGGACTTATATTTGTATGATAAAATCACACAAATAAATTTCTGAAGATATGAGGGTTTATGTCGTATCGGACGACTACCTTGGAATCCTAAAACCGGTTAGGGCTTAATTTGCAATGCAAATGCCTAACAAAAGGTCGAGGATTTATGTTGCACTAGTGCAAACCACCTCGAAGTCCTATGGCTTCGGTTATTTAATTCTAAGAAAGTTTTGCTCAAGTAGACTCGAGTTTTCATCGATAACGATGACCGTGCCGCCCACCATGCTCCGAGCTCCTTGTTGTTGCAGAGGTTTAGTTATAGAAGTCATAAATCGAGAGATGAGAAAAGTGTTTTGGTTTAGAGAAAATCTTAATTTCCAAGTGTTTTTTATGTTTTATTTAAAACAAATCTTAAAGTTGATTATAACAACACCGGTTAAGATCCCATGGTTCCATCCTTCCGGCATCGTTATTTTTATCGAATTCACTTAGTCCAGATTGAATTTGCTAAACTCAACCGAATGAGTTCCACACTTTCATTTAGACCGTGGGAAATCCCGTTAGCAACACGTAGGTTACATCATCCGAGGTATTCCCGATCATCCAACAAGACGTTTTAATTTAGTTGTGATTGTAGTTTTGTGTTCTGTTTGTGATTAAATTTTGAGTTGTTTTATATTTTGAAATGTTGTGGCGGTGAATTTTATCTTGCAATGACTTTTAATTTAGTTTTGCTTTCAGCTTTAGGGACTATCCTAAAGGTGTGGGTTTTCATGCAACAGCTTGTTTATCATGCAAGAAAAGTAAGTGCAATGCGATTAAATAAATTGCAATAAGGTAAATTGCAATAAAATAAAAGCGTACCCGGAGGGTCTTCCCGTCATCCCAAGCCGCACTTAAAACACAATTAGAATATTTAAGCATTTAAAGCAAGTTCCTAGGTAAAGCTAAGGGAAGGGTTATGGTTTTCTACCAAGGTCCTACTCCTATAGCTTAGTCATCTCCTATGACGTCTAGGTGTCGATATTTTGTTTGAGGACGATTTCCTTCATCAAAGAACAATTAAGTTCAATTGTTCTTATAAACATCCTATCATATCGAGGAAGTGCTTAAGATGAATCTTAAGCATCTTTTCAATATTTCTAGGATTATTTTAAGTCCAAGAGAATTTAATTATACAAATGAATTAATCGTCCGGGAGTTCAAGTTTTGTTATCTTGCTCAGTGAACTAGGACATTTGAATATCCTATAAGTGAAGTAACACTTCACTTAACGCTCCGTTTAGGAGTTATGACAACAAAAGCTTTCGAGGGCAAATTGGTGTTCAAATGGTTTGTGATTTAATTTAATTTCAGATAACAGGTTTAAATTTGGAATAGTGTTCAAGTTGCTTTACATTTATTTTTAAATTCTTTATGTCTTAGGTGATGTCATTTTTAATTTAATTTAACTTTAATTTAATTTAATTTGGTTTAGTTTTAATTTCAATTTAATTTGGTTTGATGTGATTTTAATTTTAACTTGATTCTATTATTTTAATTTAATTTAATTTAATTTAATTTAATTTAATTTAATTTAATTTAATTTAATTTAATTTAATTTAATTTAATTTGATTTAATTTAATTTAATTTGATTTAATTTAATTTAATTTAATTTAATTTAATTTGATTTGATTTAATTTAATTTGATTTAATTTAATTTAATTTAATTTAATTTAATTTTAATTTAATTTAATTTAATTTAATTTAATTTAATTTGATTTAATTTTAATTTAATTTGATTTAATTTTAATTTAATTTTAATTTTAATTTAATTGAAATTTTAAAAGGGTTTAATTTAAAAAATTTAACTTTAATTTAATTTAATGATTAAGTCTTTTAGCATTTTAAATCTTAAATTTGGATTATCATTTTAATTAGTAATTAAATATTATTGAGATGATTAATTTAGGGATTCTTAAATTAAAGAACAAATCTCTTCCTAATAATATCCCTATTTTAATAATTTCAATTTTATTATTCTTCCAAATTTAATCAATTATTTAATTATGGTTTATTTCAATTATTTTCAAATTGTTTAATGGGTTTCTACTCTTTAATTATTTAAATTTCAATCATCCAAATCATATTAGGATCAGATATTTTACTCTTTAATTTTATTAAGCCTAAAGTTTTAATTAAAGGTTAAAATTTTAATTACCATTTTGCCCTTCAAGCTTAATAATTCCATAACACACTAAATTGAGCTTAAATGAACTTGAAATTTTTATGTGACTTCACTCATACGTCAATAAAGACATGAGAGGAGAAAATGTGATTTTTCTGTATTTAATTTATTTATGTAATTATTTTTGGTGGAAAATAGGGATTTCCAAGAAAAATTTAATAATATGACCAAGGGAAAGTTTCTGTCCTTAAGAAAGTTATGGGACATTCCTAATGACCATAGGACCACTTGGACCAATTTTGCTGATTTTTTGAATTATATTATTTTTATTATAATTATTTTAAGTTTTGGAGTATTAATTAATTTAAAAATAAAATAAAGGTTGAAAAATGAATTTTATATTTTTCAAAAATCTCTCTGATATCAAGGAAATCAGAGAATCAATTTTTACAATTTTCTGGTTTTTCTTTGATTTATTAGAATTATTTTAGTGGAAATACTAAAAAATATATTTTTTTTAATTTTAAAATTACCTTAGGGCTTTAAAATTTAATATGTCATTATAGGGACTTAAGAAAAATATGGGGTTTATTCCTAAGTGATTAAAATTCAAAATGTGACATTTTTGTGAATTTTATTATTTTTGTGATTTTTATTATTTTTTAATTATTAAAATATTAAAATAATATAAAAAATCAACTTTTTTAGAAAATTACAATTTTATTTTTCTTAAATTCCCCTGATATCGAGAGGCTCCAAAACCAATTTGGTGAATTTTTGAAAAGTATTTTGAAAGTTATGAATTTTTAAAGTTTAAATTGGCTAAATGGCTTAATCAACCCATTTAGTAGGGCTAACCATGTCCAATTGACTTCAAATTTTTATGGTGGGTTCCTCTGATCCTAAAGGTCAGTGCAGAATTGATTTCAAGTCAATTTGATGAATGATTAGCTCTAATTAGTTAAGGACCTATTTTGGATGTTTAGGCCAATTAGGGTTATTCCAAGTGAATTAATTCAAAACCTTATTTTTCCTAGGGTCCTCTGGTCATAAGAAACATCACCAAATTTTTCTAGAATTTATTTCACAGCATGCTAATTATTGGATTTAAAATACTCAAAACAGCAACATGAATTTGGAAAATCAATAACTTCTCATAGGGATGGCCTCTGACTTTGGAAAATTCAGGGAATGTTCCCAAATTCAGAGGCTTCAAAAGCCCTATGGTCTCATGCCATGGTGAATTTCCTATATGCATGGATAATTAAAACAATGCAGAGGGTAAATAAATCATTAAAAATAAAATACTTGATGAAATTAAATGATTTCTTTTCCACATTATTCTCCTCTGTTCACTGAGCAAGAGGGTATTTTTATTTTATTTCTCTGATTTTTCTACACAAAGTTATGCATTTTTGAAGATTAGGGAATTAAATAAATCAAGAAAATACCCTAATTTCCTACTTATCCACGCGGCGCCACGCATCCTCGGCAGCTCCGAAACGCCGCGTGTCGCGCTGCCATTCGACGCCGCCATCCAACTCAGCGCTCCGGGGGCCCACTGTATTGTTCCATCTCCTCATCCGGCGTGATCCTGGCCGTCCCTCCGCGCGTGTATGGAATGAACGGCATCCGTTCATCGTCCCCAAGCGTCCTCACCCGAGAGCCGTCCACACTAAAACCCTAAGAACTCACTCATTTCTCAACGGATTTTCATGTTCTTGTGCTCTATGGATTCGTCTTGAAGAGACGAATACATCTATACGGTGATCATGCATTGAAATTAAGGCATTTGAAATAGAGAATCTCCAGAAGCTCGGGATAAAGAGTTAGCTCATACCTTTGCTCAGAGAAGTGTGGCTTCAATCTGAGGGTTGTGTCACCTTCGATTAGGTCCAAGCAAGCTCCAGATGAAGTCTCCTGGTATGGTGAATTGCCTAGGTATGATTTCAACCAAGCCCGATCACAAAGCTTGGAGTCTGGAACAGATGGGTGGCCTAGAGAGGGGGCTTTTGCTGGTGGACTTCTTCCCTTGGTGTGGTGAAGGTGTAGGACCAATAAATTTGAGGATTGATCCACTGTGGAGAAGTGTCCTGGATTTGGGTGGAATTTTGGCTGAGAAACTGGGCTCTGTTGGTGGGGATTAGGGCAAATTGTCACTGGGGATCAACTGCTCTAAGTATGGAGAGTGTTCTGGAGCAATATTGGCATGGTTTCTGTAAGGTCTGGTTCAGCACCTCCCATGGCCGAGAGGGGGTGGTGTTTAAATAGGAGAGGGTGGAGGGCCCCCAGGGGGAGTTAGGGCTTGGGATCAGCTGCTCTTGGCAAGAGAGGAACAGCTACAATGGCCACTTTGGATGGGGCAGCTCAGCAGGTGAGAATTCCAAGTTTGGGCTCACATGCGAGCTCTCCGCCCGGTGGTTTCCGGCGGCCGTGGTGGCTGGCCGGCCGTGGTCGAGTCACCATCAAGGTCAAGGAGGTCGTGGTCGGGGCTTAGTGCAGTCAATCGGGATCGGCCATGTGTAAAGGGCTTGATTTAGATGGAATGGGGGAGGAGCTAATTTTGGGTCCAAATGGGTCCAAGTCATGGATTTAGGTTTGGTTCACCCTCCAAGGCTTGATTTTTGGGCTAAGGGAATCGAGTAAGTCAGCTAGCTTAGTGGGGAGAAGTCACCATCTAAGTACATTTATGTTTAATCAAGGTTTATAAGAGTCATGAAAAGGCTTAATCACCCTTAAGGGAATCATTAAAGGACTCCCTCCCTTTGCCAAAAATGACATGGTGATGTGTAAAGTGGTCGCCATGGCTTGCATATGGCTTGTGCATGGCTTCATGGCTCCATTTGGCTTGGGGCAAAGCTTAGTCAATTTCATGGAAGTAGATTTTAGGAATCTTGGCATTTTTGAAGGAAATTTGGATGAAGCTTGATTTGGAATGGTTTAATGATTATTTTGAAACTTAGGGGTGATATCAATTAAAGGTATGATGAAAAGAAATTGCCATGTGGGCTTTAGGGCCAATCTTGGGCTTTTGTATTTGGTGGAAATGGGCTTTTAGAATGGTTTAGGAAAGTGGGCCTTTAGGTTTGAAAACAAATTGGTGGATGGAAATTTTGAGAAGGATTGGGCTAAACAAATGTTGGGTTTAGCTCATGGATGTGCTATGAGTGATTTGAAGCAAGTTGGGTGTGATTTGGGTTTGAATTGGGTTGAATTTGGGCTTCTTTGGTGAATGGGCCAATATAGATCAAATTGGGCTAACTTGGGCCAATGTTGGGCTAGGATTGAAATTGATGTAAAATTAATGTTGAGAAATGTTTATGGGAGTGTGACAAAGAGTTTTCAAGTTTGGTTGGGCTTTGATTTTGGGGTTTGGGTTTATTTGGGTTAGGTTTGGGTTTAGGTCAAAATTGGGCCTTTTAGCTTTGGGTTGAATTTGAGTGGGGTTTGGGTCTTAATTTTGGGTAAATCATGTTAGCGTTTTGGTTGTGGGATGTTAGGGAAGGTTTAGAAAATTTTTGGGGTTAATTGGAGTTGAATTGAGTTAGTTTGGGTTAGGTTTGGGTCATGGGTCCAAATTGGGCTTTAAGGTCCAAAATGAAATTGTGTTCAAATGTCAATCAAATTGGACTTGGATTTGGTCTATATTGGTGTTGGGAATGTTAAATGAAAGTTTAGAATTGAATTGGACCAGAATTTGGGTCAATTGGGTAGGTTTGGTTTGACATTTGGTTCACTTTGGGTTAAAATGGGTCAAATTGGGGATTTTGACAAAAGTGGGGTAAATTGACACAATTGGCCCATGGTGTAGTTGGACAAAATGAAATTGGGAATATTTGGAATTTTCTGGAATTTTCTGGGAATTTTCTGAATTTTTAGATTTTTGGGTCAAGAGGGGTATTTTGGGTATTTGGAGGGTATTGGGAGGTATTTTTGGAATTTTTGGTATTTTTGGTTATGGATGGTCAATTTGAGTGATGTGTGAATGTTTGGGATTGGTCTTGAGGAATTTGGGTCATTTGGAGATTTTTGGAAAATTTTAAGGGTTCTGGTAGGTTAGAGTGGTGTAGGGTCCCGGGTTAAAAATCGAAAATTTGGAAAATTGAAGATTGGGTAAATGTAAGTGGAATGGAACCATTTTGGTTGGGCCATGAAGCCATATTAAGCCTATATGAGCCATGAGAGGACTCATTTGAGGCATTCACTATGTTGTTCCTAACCCTCTTAGCCAAGGGCTTAAGGGTTAAGGACCATCCATGTGAATCACCTACATGAGTCAGGAGGTCAAGTTGGGTATGGGTGTGGTTTTAGGAGGTGTGTGAAAGTGTAGTGTATAAGTGTAGTGTGTGTGTGTAAGTCAGCCCTCACCAGACCAGGCCACCTAGAGCAGTCCTAAGGCCAAAGAGTCCTACAGGAACTCATCCTTTAAACTTCCACATTTGATTTCAACCCTCTACGTGATTAGGGGTCTACAGTCAAGTTTGTGGAGTTTGCAGGGAGTTAAGAAGTGGTTTGAATTTCTAGGTGGTGGGTCCCAATTCTAATCCTCTAAGATAGTCAAAGGAAAAGCCTAAGGCTAGATCCTAAGTACTAAAGAGAAGAAGAGAAGATCTCATCAAAAATGAGGTCAACAAATGAACCCCCATATGTGTGGTGAGCTAACCAAGCACACCGCGCGTGTTGGCGTTGACCGAAAAGATCAACAAAACCAACATAGATGTCCAAGTGACAAACTCAGGATGAAGTAGAAGAATTTCCGCTGGGGAGTGTCAAGTATATCTCTGAGACTGGAGATTCCTGAACTCTCACTGTGGAAAGTGAAAGGAGGTGAATCCCAAATCACATGACCTGGGGAATTTCAATTTAGATTTTATTTTGTTTTAGTTTAAGTTTTGATGCGTGAGCTCAGATTTTAGTTTAAGTTTTAATTTAAATTGAAGTTTTGTCAAAATTAATTTCAAGGGATTTGAACTTGAAATGAAAATTGGAATTTTGTGGTTTTAGATGTAACATCTTCAACCTCAAAAGAAAATTGAAATAATTGGATTGAATCATTACAATGAGGAGAGATCTCGGAGTAATGCTGTATTTGATGTAAAATCCTTAACCTCAAGAGTTTGATTTTGATGTATTTCATTGCGATAGGGAAAGAATCCTAAAGCAATGCAGTCTCGGATGTAAAATCCTCAAACCCAAGAATTTGATTTTGATGTATTTCATTGCAATAGGGAAAGAATCCTAAAGCAATGCAGTCTCGGAGGTAAAACCCTTAACCCCAAGAATTTGATTTTGATGTATTTCATTGCAATAGGGAAAGAATCCTAAAGCAATGCAGTCTCGGATGTAAAATCCTCAACCCCAAAGTTTGAATTTTGATGTATTTCATTGCGATAGGGAAAAAATCCTAAAGCAATGCAGTCTCGGATGTAAAATCCTCAACCCCAAAAGCTTGAATTTGATGTATTTCATTGCGATAGGGATAGAATCCTAAAGCAATGCAGTCTCGGATGTAAAATCCTTAACCCCAAGAATTTGAATTTGATGTATTTCATTGTGATAGGGAAAGAATCCTAAAGCAATGCAGTCTCTGATGTAAAATCCTCAACCCCAAGAATTTGAATTTGATGTATTTCATTGCGATAGGGAAAGAATCCTAAAGCAATGCGAGCCTCGGATGTAAAATCCTCAACCCAAAGAATTTGATTTTGATGTATTTCATTGCAATAGGGAAAGAATCCTAAAGCAATGCAGTCTCGGATGTAAAATCTTCAACCCCAAGAATTTGATTTTGATGTATTTCATTGCAATAGGGAAAGAATCCTAAAGCAATGCAGTCTTGGATGTAAAATCCTCAACCCAAAAAGTTTGAATTTTGATGTATTTCATTGCGATAGGAAAAAAATCCTAAAGCAATGCAGTCTCGGATGTAAAATCCTCAACCCTAAAAGCTTGAATTTGATGTAGTTCATTGCGATAGGGATAGAATCCTAAAGCAATGCAGTCTCGGATGTAAAATCCTTAACCCCAAGAATTTGAATTTGATGTATTTCATTGCGATAGGGAAAGAATCCTAAAGCAATGCAGTCTCGGATGTAAAATCCTCAACCCCAAGAATTTGATTTTGATGTATTTCATTGTCATAGGGAAAGAATCTTAAAGCAATGCAGTCTCGGATGTAAAATCCTCAACCCCAAAAGTTTGAATTTTGATGTATTTCATTGCGATAGGGAAAGAATCCTAAAGAAATGCAGTCTCGGATGTAAAATCCTCAACCCCAAGAATTTGAATTTGATATAATTGATTTTGCAAAGATTTGCAGTGCGGAATTTTGGTGTTTCGAGAATTTCATGAAAGTTGTAAAAGACTTTCATGGAAGGAAATAGATTAGGAGGGAATATGTAGATGTTACGTATCGCATTCAAAAGAGTTGATCGGAAGTTGCTAGTTTGGATTGGATACAATTCCTCGCCATCAAATTCGATCCGTGTCAATGGAATCGACCTCTTTCATCCCAGACAAGGGAGAGAGTAGAAAGGTTTGGATTTCAGATTTGGAAGATTGAATTTGAATTTGATTGAGATTTGATTTGAAATTTGGGAAGATTGAATTTGAATTTGATTGAGATTTGATTTGAAATTTGGAAGATTGAATTTAAAATTTGATTTAAAATTTGTGCTCATTTTGTTTATCCTTTAACAATTCAAATTTATTTTATCGTTCATTTAATGTTCATGTGAATTTGGCGTTCATCATTTTTTTATATTTTTGAGGAAAGTTTTCTTTTATTCTTTTTTTTGTTTCTTTTATGTTCTTTGTTCGAAGTTCATTTAACTTTAATGGCGTTTCTCAGTCAACTTGCACAAAAGAGGTGAAGGCCAAAAACGTGACATGGTCACTTTCATTCCAATCATGTTGAAGATACATCATACAACTCGATCTGGAATACATCTTATACAATCCATGTAGACTCAAAACGAACTATGTATGATCTTTGTCGATCCATCCAAAAAAAGGTATCTGCCAGAAATCCATGTCTGAATAGTGAGGTACATGGTCAATAACATCACCTTCCAAGCCATCCTTGGCAAGGATGCCGTATGGATGTACGTTGGAGTTGTGATATTTTCCATGTAACTCACAGCTCGTAAGGCCGGAAGGTTTCTAGCTCTGGGTCTGGCTGGAAGTGGTAAGGTGCTTTCCTGTCATCCATCCTTCTGAAAGTAATTGAGATCCGCTCCACGGGTACTCCTGGTATGTAATGTTTAGCGACATCTGCTCCGTTGCCCTTCACTATCATGACGGAACCTCACCGGTAATGGTATCTTTACCGGCCCTCGAACTCACTCGGGCCCGTTATCCGGAGGTCGCATCCGAACATTATATTACACTCGTTCGTAAAAGAAACCGTGCGTAAAGGTCCGACAAAGTCGTGGTGATCTATGTGCGGGGGTATGCGACAACTCTTCTTGTAAATGTTAATGATGCAACCGTTGGGTATGCAATCCGCCGGCAGTACCCTCCATGTTATCATTCTTTTTACCATCCTTTTGATGACTAATGGCATTGGATCCACCCGGCCATGACGGAGTATTCCCGTGGGTTTCCCTTCCTGTCTTCTCGCGAAGTCGTAGCAAGCATCCACATTGTATTGTAATTCTACCTTTCCCCGGCATCCATCTCCGGGGTTCCGAGTAGGTGTTTTCTCTTAGGCGGCCCTGCTCGGCCCATTCTTTTCAAATCCTGGATGCGATCCACGATTTGTTGTTGTTCTTATTCCGAGAACACGTCCGTATGTAGCTCGAGGCCTTCTAGTATATTGATCCTCCCCGCCTCGATTCTCTCGAAGTATTCAAAAGTTTTCTTCTCGACATTCTGCATTCTTTCTAGCTCTTATTCTAGAATAATTTGCAAATGGCGAGGCCTGGTGACGTACTGTGGGATATACGGCTCAATCCCGTCACGTTCTCCTGCATACCTCGACTCCTCGGGGATGGTTTCCATCGGGACATCCTCCGGGGTTGCTTCTGCAACAAGGTTATGCGTTACTGGTGGCTTTATCTGGTGGCGTGGTAGCCTTCCTTCTTCTGTTCTCCTTAAGATTTCCCCGGTCTCTTCGTTATCCTAGGAGCCGGCCTCCTTCCTTCGTGTTCCCGGTGAACCGGTGTCCTCGAAGTATATGCACCGGCAGTAGCAATCGCCTCGTCGTGCCTGGTCCGCCGCTAGTTTGGTTAACATCTCGCGGATACGGCAATTTTTATTTCTTCGCCGAGTCGTCGTGAGAGTAACTTTTCATACTTCCCGAATTTCGTGGGCGCAGCCGCCGACGAGCTCGCCCTCTCGCCGTAGTGACTACGTACTTGATTCTCTTGTCCTCCTCGTTGTTTGTTTTCCTCTTCTTGTTGTCGGGTTGGTGGCTTGGGCCACCCACTTTCATTACTATCCGATCGGGCGGCTCATCTCGGTCAACCGGGACCCGCCTACTTTCCTCTTATTGCGTAGCTCCGCCGGTGCGAACTCTAAGTCAATCTCTATTATCGCTCCATCTTTCACCCACTTTTCGTCGAGTGCAAGGTTTACGCCATTTCTAAAGTTCGAGACCAACCGCCCGTTCGACATTTCCCCGCGAAAAGACAAGGAAAAGGATCGAGGGTCGTACCGAGAACAAGAACATTAAGAAAATGTTTATTAAAGACAGTTTTTTTTATTACTTTTTGTATTTTTAAATTTAATAGGAATGAAGTGGGATAAGGTCAGGAAAGAGATTTTGATATGGAAGACAAAACAAGGAAAACTTTATTATCATGATTTTATTTATTTTTAGCACATTTTTTATTATTTTTGGGTTCGGACCCAGTCATAAGTAACTACTTCACCCGTGCTTCTAGGGATGAAGAACTCATTCCTTCGAAACATCAGGTAGCGTAATACTTTTTCAAGTATCGTCGGTTGATCGGAAGCATATGCCGTTCTCCTCGGCAATTCACTAGCTGGTAGGAGCCTCCTGAGTATACTGCTTCAACCACAAACGGCCCTTCCCAAGTGGGTTCAAATTTTCCTCCTATCTTGCAGTGTGTAAGGATAGGTCTCTTGAGAACGAGAACTAAGTCACCAACTTTAAAGGTTCTTGGGCGGACCGATCCGTCATGGGCTTGAACCATCTTAGCTTGGTATAGTTCTAAATTCTATCGCGCCGCAAGTCTTTTCCTTCCGTGCTTTCCAATTCTTCTAGTCGTAATTTGACATTCTCTTCTCGTCGTAATTTTTTTTGCAACCGCAATCCCGAGTGAAGGAAGCCTGGACCTCTAAAGGTAACACTGCCTCGGACCCATACACCAGAGCGTAAGGTGTAACTTGAGTAGGAGTTCTGAAGGTTGTCCAGTAGGCCCATAAGGCTTCTAATAACTTTTCGTGCCAACTTCTCTTATTATCGTCCAAGGTTTTCTTTAAAATTTGAACGAGAGTTTTATTAAAAGCCTCAATGTGCCAGGCCGTTTGCTCTCGGATAGTAAATTGTTGAATACCGCCAGTTAATTTCGTGTCTCCCGATGAAATTATTGATTTGCGTGCTTCGAATGTCGACCCATTATCTGAGATGATCCTGAGCGGCACTCCGAAATGGTAGACAACTTGGTTTTTGAAAAACTGTAGCACGTGGTGTGCTTTCACTTCTCTGAGTGGAACTACCTCTGCCCATTCTGAGACGGGCTAACGCATCTACTAAAGCATTTTCTTTCCTAGGAATTTTGTAGATCGTCACATTCGGAATCTGTTCCAACAACTGTATGGCATACTAGAAGTATTGCTCGAGTCTTGGCTTTAGAATTCTGTACAGTCCGGTGATCTATTGAATGATTAACTCGTGAATCCCCGTAGATGTTGATGTCTGTTATCCCCATTCGAATAGTTAATTCCGACTCCGTTATGAGGGCTTCGTATTCCGCTTCGTTGTTTGTACACAGCTCTATCAAGTGGTAGGAGTAACTTAACATCCCCCGCTCCAGTGTTATAAAGATTAGTCCGATTCCTGCCTTATCGGGCACTATCATTTGTGATTCTTCGTCTTTGTGTGCTGAAGATGCTCCGTGGAAATATAATTCCCAACGTCGATCATCAGGGTCTTCCAGGCTCATTATTTGTTCATCTGGCAAATCGTCATTGAGAGGAGATTCTGCCGGCAGAGGGTGTGCAGTGAGGAAGTCTGCTAAGACTTGTCCCTTTACGGCACGAAGAGGCACGAAAGTTATATCGAATTGCAATAATATCATTGATCATCTGGCAAGTCTGCCGGAAAGCGTTGGACGAGTCATCAAGTATTGCAATGGATTAAATCTCGAGATCGAGTTAACCTTATGAGAAAACATGTAGTGCTCGAGCTTTTGAGCGGCAAAGATCGTGGCCAAACAATGCTTTTCAATTGCGGGATACCTTATTTCCGTCGGAAGTAAACGACGGCTTAGGTAGTAATGAGCATTTTCTTTACCCTCATCATCGACCCAGGCTAACAGGGCTCCGAGTGAGTCGTCCAAAGCCGCGGTATAAAGTATCGCGGTCTACCCGAGACTCGGGGCCGCTAAGACAGGAGGTGTCATTAAATATTGCTTAATGTCCTCAAAGGCCTTCGACATTTCTCTTCCCAAATAAATTTGGCGTCCTTTTTAACTAATGCGATAAAAGCCGACACCTACTCGACAAGTTTGAGATAAAGCGTCGAAGATATGCCGCCTTCCTTGAAAAGATCGTAGTTGCTTTAAGGTTTTGGGAGGCGGCATTTCTAAGATAGCTTTAATCTTTTCCGGGTCGATTTCAATTCCACGATGTCGGACAACGAATCCTAAGAATTCCCGGAGGTGACGCCGAAGGCGCATTTTAAGGGATTCATCTTAAGGTTAAATTGTCTCAATCGTTCGAAAACAATTCTCAAATCATACAGGTGGTTTTCCTTTACTTTGCTTTTGATGACCACATCGTCCACGTAGCATTCGACTTGATTGTGGATGAGATCATCAAAAATTCTTGTCATCGCTCTTCGGTATGTTGCTCCCTGCGTTCTTCGGTCCGAATGGCATCACCGTGTAGTAATATACTCGATCGGCGTTCGAATGCTCGTAAGTTTTTCATCTTCTCGGAGCCATTTTTATCTCGGTTGTATCCCGAAGATCCATCCATGAATGAGAATATTTCATGTGTCGAAGCAATGTCGATCATTAATTCTGGGATCGGTAGAGGGAATTCATCTTTTGGACATGCCTTGTTTAAATCTCTGAAGTCCACACAAATTTGGATCTGACCATTCATCTTCCTAACTGGTACCACATTGGCTAACCAAGTCGGGTATTGTTCTTCGCAGACAAATTTAGCGTCTATTAGCTTTTTAACTTCAGATATGACTTGTTGTTCGATTTCTAGACGCATTCTTCTCGGGACCTTGTCCGACCGGGACGAAGTAGGATCCACTCCTAGCTTATGGATCGCGACCTCCGGAGCTAAACTCGGCATCTCATCGTAGCTCCAAGCAAAACAGTCTTTAAACTCTATTAATAACTTGATTATTCCTTCGGAGTCCTCTTTATTGAGTAAGGAGCTAACAAAGGTAGGTCTAGGTTCTTCGCTAGTGCCTAAGTTAATTTCCGTTAACTCATCTATTGTAGATTTGATCTCTTCTTCGAATTCTGGTGGAGCGTCTCCAATTTGTAAATCTTCAAATTCTTCTGTAGTTTCCATGCAGTTTTCATTAGACTCGCAAGTAACAACCAAGAAAAATTCAGTATCGTCAACCGTATCCTACCGTGCCGAATCCGAGACCATGCTTTCGAATTGGGTGGACGACCGGAGTTATTCCATAATTTTTCAAAATGTTGTGATTGGCCTTTTGTCCATTGTCGGGGTAAGAAACCACGCTGAATTAAATTTTGAACACGGGGAGAGTACCACTCAAAAGGTAATTCCATTAATTCTGATGAAGTGACATCTTTAAATTGTACATTATTTTCAGTTTTGGAAGAAGGAGCACCACGGTAGAATTTGATTGGCTTTGCATCGCCGCTACGTACCTCTTTGACCACCATACCCTCAATCTTATTAGAATGGATCGGGGTCAGGGTCATAGTATGTACATAGTGGTTAATCTTCTCGTACATCGATTTATATTCTTCATTGTTTTCATCTTCGAGCGGGATCCTGATTTGCGGCTTCTTCCGACTTATTGTCGCTGCTTCTTGCTTGATTTCTTTTTCTTCTTCAGAACTGTCTTCCCAATCAACATTGATAGCTGGTTTCCTCTATCCAACTGTCCTAACGTCTCTGCCACGACCCCGTCCCCGGCCTCGACCTCGGATGCGAGTTGTGGAGAAACCTTCACCATCTCGCCGTAAGGGAGTGGTGAGTGACTGTTGGACTAGAACTTCGAGTTCTTCGTCATCCCGAACTTCTTTTGCTTCATTCGTTATGGTATTTCCGGAGAATATTGTTTTCTTCGGAGGTGCATAATAAGCCGCATCTTCATGGATTCCAATTTCATGTACGGAGAATGGTTGTAAGTCACCTTTGATGCACTCGTTCCCCTCCATCGTAGTATTTGATGCACTGATGTAGAGATGATGGTACCATCCGGTTTTCATGTATCCATGGTCGGCCCAGTAGAGCGTTGAACGAAGTTTCTGAATCAATTATGTGAAATTTTGCGGTTGGCTTTGCCAAGTCACCGGTCTTCATTAGCAGTGTTATTGATCCGAGGGCTCTTTCTCCTTTCTGGTTGAATCCTCTTAATAACATTCTCTCTGCTTCAAGCTCGCGAGCATCAATTTCCAAGTATGCTAGCGTCCGAAGATTCATTATATTTATCGACGCTCCCGGATCCACCAATACTGCGGAGAGTGTAAACTTCCCAATTGTAACCGAAATGTACAACGGTCGATTGTGGTCTGCTGTCCCAAGTAGTAGGTCATTGTCCGTGAAGGTGACACCTCGCTGTTCCTTTAACGAACAAACCTCATCTAAGGAATCTCCGGTCATTTGAGTTAAGCAAATTTCAGGATCAAGTAAGGTCTTGATCAGAGCTTCTCTCATCTCCTTTAATAAGATGAGAGCGTCGTAGATGCTCAGCTTGGCCGGTAGTTTCCTAAGATGGGCTAGCACGTTGTTGTCCACTTTATTTTCATGTGTCTCGGCTTCTTCTCAAATGGGTATTTCTTCTGTCTGGGGTTGGTTCTTCTTGAACAACCACCGCTTTCCTTTGTCCTTTGGACCCATTCTCGGAGGTAGAACTCTTCCACTTCTTAAGTTAACTTCTGTAATTTCTTCTGAATCTAGTATTGAGTTTGCTGGTGTTTCCTCCTGAATCGGAATGACAGGTTCTTCTGGATTAGCTTCAGACCCCATTGATTGAGCTCAATTTTGGAGCTCAATTCTCGACTCCGAAACCGGGACATCTCTAAAACCTCTACCAAATCCAAATTAAACTCACCCACACCCGCACATGACCAAGAGAAGGAGTTCCCCGTTGAAAGCCCCCTCTCCGAGCCACCCATTTGCTCCAGCCTCCAAGTTTTGAAATCGACTATGGACACTTTCATACCTAGACAATTCCCCAAAGCCAGAGACTTCATCTAGAGCTTCCTTGGGTGCAATCGAAGGTGACACAACTCTCTGATTGAAGCTACACTTCTCAGAGCAAAGATATGGATCATTCCTTCCTCCCGAGCTTCCAGTGATTCTCCATTTTGTTTTACTTAATTTCATAGCATGTAAACCATATGGATGTGTTCGTCTCTTCAAGACGAATCCATAGAGCATAAGAACACGAAAATCCGTTGAGAAATGAGAGAGTTCTTAGGGTTTTAGTGTGGACGGTCACGGGTGCACACCGGTCATGGATGATGACTGTGCACCGTCCGATCGAGGGTGTATCAAGTGAACGGTCCAGATTGCGCCGGACCAGAGAATGTTACATGAATCGCGGGCCCCTCGAGCATTGAGTCGGATGGCGATGGAGAATGGGAGCGCGACGCGTGGGCTTTCGAAGCTGCCGAGGTTGACGCAGCGCCGCGTGGATAAGTAGAAAAATATGGAATTTTTTATTTATTTAAATACCCAGAACTTATAAAATCCATATCTTTGTGTAGAAAAATCATAAAAATAAACTAAAAATACATTCTTGCTCAGTGAATAGAGGAGAATAAAGTGGAAAAAAATCAAGTTATTTTAATGAGTATTTTATTTTTAATTAATTATTTACTTATTTTAGTATTTTGATTCTTCATTTACATAGACAATTCACCATGGTATGAGACCATAGGGCTTTTGAAGTCTCTGATCTTAGGAACATCCCTTGAATTTTTCAAGGTCAAAGGCCATCTCTATAGAAAGTTATGTATTTTTCAAGTTTAGATCACTATTTTTGGTATTTTAATTCCAATAATTAACATGTTGTTCAATAAATTTCAAAAAAATTTGAGGAAGTTTCTTAAGAATAGAGGACCCTAGGATAATTATATCTTGGGTTAATTCATTAAGAATAATCTTAATTGCCCCAATTACTCAAAACTAAACTTTAATTAATTAGGGTTAACCACACATTAAAATAATTTGAAAACAATTCTCCACTGATCTTTGAGATCAGAGGGACCTCACATAAAAATTTGAAGTCAATTGAAAATGTTTAGCCCCACTAAATGAATTAATTAAGCCATATGATCAAAATTAAACTTAAAAAATTCATAACATCAAAAATACATTTCAAAAATTTACCAAATTGGTTTTGTGGGCTCTCTGATATTAGAAGAGTCTATAAACATTAAAATTGGAATTTTCTAAAATTTTTCATTTTTAATGGTATTTTAATATTTAAATAATTAAAAAATAATAAAAATCACAAAAATAATAAAAATCATAAAAATGTCACATTTTGACTCCTAATCACTTAGGAATAAACCAAATATTTTTCCTAAGTCTCAAAGTAAAGATATTGAATTTTAAATGCTTAAAACAATTTTTAATATTAAAAAATGTATTTTCCAACCTTTTCACTAAATTAATTCCAATAAATAAAAAAAATCAGAAAATTGTAAAATTTATTTCTCTGAACTCCTTGAGGTCAGAGAGACTTAAGAAAAATATAAAATTCATTTTTAAATTTTAATTTTATTTTAGAATTAATTAATACTCTAAAACTCAAAATAATTATAATAAATAAAATATAATTCAAAAAAAATCCCCAAAATTGGTCCAAGTGGTCCTCTGGTCATTAGGAACATCCCATAATTTTCTTAAGAATAGAAACCTTTCCTTGGTCATGTTATTGAATTTCCATTGAAAATCCCTATTTTTCACTAAAAATAATTATATAAATAAATGAAATTCAGAAAAATCACATTTTCTCCTCTAATGTCTTAATTGACGTATGAGTGAAGTGACATAAAAATTTCAAGTTCATTTGAACTCAATTTAGTGAGTTATAAAATTAATAAGCCTAAAAGGGCAGAAAGGTAATTAAAGAATTTAAACTCCTTTATTAAAATTTTAGAGGGTAAAATATTTGATTTTATCTTTCTTGGATGATTGAAACTTTGGGAAATTAAAAGGGTAGGAACCCATTAATCACTTTTAATAAACTAAAAAAAGATAAAACTTTAATTATTTAAATAAATTTAAATATAGGAAGATTAATGAAAATTTAAATTATTAAAAATAGTGGATATAACTTGAGAGGATATTAATTCTTTAATAAAAAAATCCCTAAATAAATCACTTCAATAATATTAAGATTAAAATGATAATCCAAACTAAGTATATTAAAAAAATTAAAAATAAATAACCCTTAAATTAAAGGAAAGCTCAAAATACTAAGTGGTTTAACAATTAAATCAAATTAAATTTAAATTAAATTAAATTAAATTAAGTAAAAATTAAATTAAATTAACATTTTGAAAATTAAATTAAGTTAAATTAAATTTAAAATATTGAAATTAATTTAAATTAAATTAAATTAAATTAAGTTAAATTCAATTAAATTAAATTTAAATTATATTAAATTAACATCTTTCAATAATAAAAGTAAAACAAATTCAAAATATTAAGATCACTTAATGTATAAAGATTTAAACCGAGAAAATAATTTGAACACTATTCCAAACTTAAAATTATTAATTAAAACCTCATAATTAAACTAAATCACTGAGCAAGAAGGAAAATCTTCGATTAAGAATGGTTAAATTCTTTAACAAATCAACTTGCCCCTAAAGGCTTTAACTGTTATAACTCTTAAACGGAGTATTAAGTGAGATGTCACTTTACTTATAGGATAATCAAACATCTTAATTCACTGAGCAAGAAGGTAAATCTAAACTGAATTATGGATGATTAATTCATCTGTGCAACTAAATTTACTTGGACTCAAAATAATCTCGAAAATGTTGAAAATATGTTAGGACTCGTCCTAAACACTTTCTCAATATGATGAGATGTTTTAGAAGAATAATTGAATTTATTGTTATTTGATGAAGAAATTCATCCATAAACAAAATACGAGAACCTAGTACGTCATAAGAGATGACTAGATATAGGATTAGGACTTTGGTAGACAACCAAAACCTTCCCTTAGCTTTACCTGAGTACTTGTTATAAATATTTAAATGCCTTAACATGTGTTTTAAGTGTAGCTTGGGATGACGGGGAGACCCTCCAGGTACGCTTTTATTTTATTGCAATTTACTTTATTGTAAATAACTTACAGGCACTGTACTTTACTTTTTCTTGCATGTTAAACAAGATTGTTGCATGAAAACCAAAACCTTTAGGATAGTCCCCAAAACTGAAACCAAAACTAAATTAAAAGTCACCATAAAATAAAATTCACCGCCACAACATTCCAAAATATAAAACAACTCAAAATTTAATCACAAACATAAAAACAAAACTACAATTGCAACTAAATTAAAACGTCTCGTTGAATGATCGGGAATACCTCGGATGATGTAACCCACGTGTTGCTAACGGGATTTCTCATGGTCTAAATGAAAGTGGGGAACTCATTCAGTTGATTTTAGAAAATTCATCTGGACTAAGTGAATTCGATGAAAATAACGGTGTCGGGATGACGGAACCGTGGGATCTTAATCGGTTCTGTTTAAACAACTTTAAGATTTGTTTTAATTAAAATATTAAAAAATATTTGGACTTTAAGATTTTTCTAAACCAAAACACTTCTCTCATCTCCTGATTTTCACCTTCTAAAACTAAACCTCCGTAACAACAAGGAGCTCGGAGCATGGTGGGCAAGACGACCATCGTCATCGGGAAAACACGGGTCTACTTCAACAAAACTTTCCTTATAATTAAATAACCAAGCCATAGGATTTCGAGGTAGTTTGTGAAGTGCAACATAAATCTTCAACTTTTCGTTAGGCATTTGCATAATCATGTTATGCAAATTAAGCCCTAACCGGTCTTAGGACTCCGAGGTAGTCGTTCGGTACGACATAAACCCTCACATCTTCGAGGCTATTTATGTGATTATATCATACAAATATAAGTCCTAATTAATTAAAATTGGCAAGATTGAAACATTAAATAATTTTCCCTTTTTGAATCCAAACAATAGGATAGTTTGGGAAGTTTCCAAGATTCTTCTTGGATCCTCAGCTTCTCCTACTTTTCTTCCTTTAGATTCCCAAAATAAATTGTTCCAAATTTGAGCTAATCCCTTTTGAAATTCCAAAATCCTTTGAAAACCACAAACCTTGAAATTCTTGAGAGCAAAACCACTGATCATTATCGAGAGTTTTCTTAAATGATTCCCTTCATTTAAGATGTAATTAACTATAGGGGTTTTCCATTATAGGGAACTTTAAGAACCCAGGTAATATACACCCTGCTTAATTCCTTTGTATTAAGCAGGGGAACCTGTCGCTTATAAAATTGGTTCACAGACCAAACATATGTCACAAATCTTCTAGTTTATTTAATCGAGCCCCATCATCAAGCAGTGTGTCTATTCCTCGGGATAGATACACGGTTTTTGATACGGTGCTCGTTTATATAAACTATTTGGGATGTGAGATCGGTTTGATTTCATATCTTAAAATTTTCAAACTTAAAGTTATTTTCAAAATCAAATACTACATTCTAAATTATATATATATATATATATATATTAAATTTAAAATTTAAAATTCACTGACAACTTCTGTAAGCGACCACTTTTTAAAATTAAACTTACAACCTAAAAATATGTCGACAGCCATTTATGTATATTTTTTATGATATTTTGCTTTAAAAGAAGGTATTTGAATGTTTTGGTTTCGGTACTTGGAAAGAACATTTAGAGAAAATAAGGAAAAAATTGAGCAAAAATGGGCAAATATAGGTGGTGCTATAGCGCTACCGCCGACACTAATAGCGTCGGTCTCAAGCCGGATGGGCGCTACAAGCATCCTAGCATCGGCGGTATAGCGCCGTAAACTAATTATCTTAAAGATCCATTGAATTTAGCTGAATTTTGGAGAGGCGCTTGAAGCAACCCTTGGTTATTTTTTGTTCTCTTTTAAATGAGATTCATTTGGCTAAATTTAGAGAACTTTTGAGCCTCAAAAGTTCAATTGGGCAGCAATAGATAATTAAGATTTTCTTATTTTGTGTTTATATGTGAGTGTGAGTGTGTTTTAGTGTGTTAAAGTTTAAAGATTTCTAAATGAAACTCCAAAAGTTTGCTTGAGGATAATACATGAGGCAATTTGTATCTGTGTTTAAGTTGTTGTAAGACTTGGATTTCAATGCAAACGTTTTGCTTTTGTTTAATCTCCATGATTTATGAATCGTTCCCTCTCTTTCTCATTGCATATGTGAATTAATGTTGTAGGATGAGAAAGATTCAAAGAATTCTTTTACTCTTAAAATTATGATGGTAATTTCACTCGAATCTTCATTTACTTTGCAAACTAGTCACTTATGAGGTTACAATCCATTGAGAAACAGAATGACACTGGAGGCTATGATTTCACCCAACTAATGAATACCACGCTTCATTCTAGCTAGAGCCATGGCGATCACCTAAGGGGAGTGAAAATGAATAAGGAGATAAGTTTTGATGGGTGTAGAATTGGTAAGTTCTAGAGTGAAAGACTAGATTCTTATCAATTTGGCTTAAGGTTTAGTACCCAGACACTAGGATTCAACCATCATAGTGGCATGGGCTTGGGGGCATCTAGAGGTGAGAGGCTAGATAGTTCTGATGCAGAATCAACATGTTAAGTAATCATTCTTAAGTTAGTTAAAGTTCTTTGCTAGCACCGAGAGAGAGTAAAGCATAAGGTATGCTTCTATTTTTCACAATACACCAATTTTGTCTTAAGTCACTTGAATCCTACATAGGTTAAAATCTCTTTACAAGGAGAAAAGTTTTCCATAATATCCAAACTCGTTGTTATATTTTATTAAACTGTTACACTTAGTTGTTACTTTGTTTTGACTTTTACTTGTAATTTTTAATAAGCATATAAATATAGACTTCTTATATGTTTAATTTACAATTTAAATATAAATTTTGTAAGTTGATTTTAAAAGTTACAGCTTTCCCCATGGGATCTATACCGAGGTTTTTAAGGAGAATCCTATATTATTTGAAACGATACGTCTATTTGTGTAGCACCCCTAGTGTGAAAATTTATTATATAGTTCATAAATCATTACATTCATTCATAGTAGCTGCTAGATATAATTTGAGACATATTTCTGGCAAACTTTTGGAGATTAAAAATACATGTAATTGTGGGTTGGGTCACACGATGAGAATGCAAGTGAAGAACATCTTCAAGAGAGCAAACGAGATCTACAAAAGCAAAACTTTCATTAGCATTAAATAACATAACCCATAGGATTTCGAGGTTGTCCACCTAGTGAGACATAAATCCGCACCTCATCTTTAAGCTTTTGCACAACCCTGTTGTGCAATATAAGCCCTAACTCTTTTATGACCTCGTGGTCTTCGTCTTATGCGACAAAAATCCTCATATCTTCCAGGCTATTTGCATGATCAGATATCGTGCAGATGTAAGTCCTAAATAATGAAATGGCTGAAGTAAACATTAAATAATTTTGTTTCCAAAACATAAAGCCCAAAAATAGGATAGCTTGGGAAGTTATCGAGGTTTATCTCGAGGTCTCGCGACTTCCCTACTTCTCATTCCTTTGAACTCCGATAATAACTGCTCCTATTTGAAACATTCTCTATTTTCTTTTTTGTGTACAACCTTGCAAACTAGATCCTTGAACTTCTTGAAGACAATAACTCTAATCATTATTAAGAGTTTCCTTAAGTGACTTCAGTCATTTAAGATGTAATTAACTATAAGGGGTTGCCTCTATAGGGAATAAAAGAACCTAGATAAAATAAACACTCGCTTAATCTTCAATATTAAGTAGGGAACCTATCAGGCACCCAAAAGATTCACAGACCAAATGGATGTCATAAATCATATAGTTTATATAATCGAGCACACTGTCAAGTAGTATGCATATCTTTTGAGATAGTGTATTACTTGTAGTGTTAAGCCAATTACTTAAACTATTGAGAATATAAGATCTATTTAATCTCTTTTTTTTTCAAAATTAAGATGCTACTTTAAAATTAAAAAATATATATCTGTATTAATATAAATGATTTTCAAAAGCAACTGACATCTTTCAAATGAAAACTAACATCCTCCTCCTCAGGACTCTCTACCGGCTCATCTCGAATTAAAATAAAAATTCCCTCTGGTCAAAGTACTTAGGGTTAACCAAGCCACGACAAATGAATTATTGAATTACATACTCCACCCCAAGTTTAAAGCAATCTGCCCCGCCATCCTCATACTATTCTTTGGAGACCGACGAAGATAATTTCTTTTTCAGCTCAGCACTTTCCTTCTATAGACTGACTATGGACCTCACGAACTTGTAGAATTTGAGCTTCAGAAGGTCCTGATTGTCACGAGCCCTTCACCTTCAATGAATCATCCTTCTTCTGGGCTTCCTCTAGTGACTGCTCCACCTCAAGCAAGGCCATACCTAAATAATGGGGGCTTTATGCCATAATTAACTGCCACAGGCCCATGTTCTAGAGAATCTCTTGACAACCGAAGTCTCCCATTTCATGACTGAGTTATCCGAACCACTACGGATTCAACAAGGCCGGGAGTAGTTCTCGGTGACATCTCGCTCATGGTGTAACAATCATAGGATTGATCTAGCATACCGAATCGCTTGCTAACAACCTCTCATATCCTCTCGACACACTTGGGTATGGGGTACCACATGGACTCCCTCTTTCTTTCATGGAAGTGCGGGGGGTGAAGTTTTTACTCACTTCAACAACTCCTTTCCATGACGACGTACCCCTATTCCCTAACATGATGATAGGACCTTGCTCTTTGGGGATGAAGTCGACTCCCTCGATGAAGAACTGGACGTAGAAGAATGGATGGCTTGACTTACCTTGTTCTTCTTGGACAAAGAAACAAATGAAGAACCATCGACTTGATGGTTCGATAGAGCGGCAATGGCCAGCGACGTACCAGCCCGCAAACCGGCGACAAACGAAGAGGGAGCTGTGGCTGCAAGTCTGTCTAGTGTACCTTTAGAAATGGAATCCCTCTCATCACCTTTCCCTGCATTAATAAAGTGAGAAGAATGTTTTTGAGGGATATCAGTGAGCTTTCCAGCAAGATAGTCTTGAATAACAAACATGAAAGACAAGGTATTTCGCTACTGCATTGTAAGGGGATGGATCCTTGTCTCCTATAAGATTAATTGACTCCTAGGGATGTTTTTTCTTCCAGAGCTTACTATTCAGTTTTTCTTTCATCACACTCACCTACAATTTCATGATCGCACCACATTACTTCTGGAATCTCACTTGCCAATGCTTGAGTAACCATCACCTCTAAAGTATGTTGCGGGATTGAGGAACAGGTAGTCAACATCTCCTTGACGAGCTGTAAGCTCTCTGAGAGAGATCCTGACTTGGACACCAAGCATCCTATTAGCTCGTTCTGAATCCTCCAAGCATCAGAACAAGAACCTACCAAGAACTTATTCTTCCAGTCCTTTATTTTGCTCTTGACTCCTGTCAGCTCTTTCATCACTGAAAGCATGGAAAAACCCTCTCGGTTGACCATAAATAGAAAAAATACATGATGAGATCGAAATTCCATGAAATACACTCCAATAGATAGAAAAGAACCAACGTCATTCTCACGACTATGGAGTTTGGCATTACTTGCAATGGAATAATCCCATATGTGTTATAGATGCTCTGAAGCTCATTACACAAAGGCAACTGGAGGTCATATTTGAACTAGTCTTGGTAAGGGAACAATTCATAACCTAGAAGGTCTGTCACCTGCACCGACCCCTACAACTTTTGAAGGGTGATGTTACCTTGCAGAATATACCTTGTCTACAATTCCTTCACATCATTCTCCATTAAAAACACAACACCCTTAATGGAATCAAAGAGGTTGGAAGAGTACTTTGGGACCATTGTAGAAAATCTAAGAAGGGCAAAAGAATGAAACAAGAAAAGAAGAAAAGTCAAAAGCTCAGATGTAGAAATCGAGATACATAAAGTAAGAAATAACGATTACGCGACCTATTTATAAGGCAGAGATGAAAAATGAAGCGTCATAAAATGAAGAGTACCATCTCAAACATGTTTTAGATTTTATTTAAATGTCTTTTCATTTTCAAATAACTTTATTACATTCTAAAATAAAATGTTTTGTGAGCGAGTCTTCTAAGGCCTCAGGCGGGAGGACCATCGCCCCTCCGGTCCTAAGATATTTCATTCAGCGGCTTTGTGGTAAATTTTCGACAGGTTGGTCAACTTTTGAAGTGCTCTGAGAGCTATGAACACCTCGACAAAGCCATCCTGTAAAGCAGCAACCACTCCTACAGTGCAGCCAAGACAGAGCCCATAAACAGCTGAAACCTTCTGCACATAATTAATGACCAAGCCCCGGATCGACCCCATCGATGAACCCGACACTTGGCACCAATGACTTGGTCCCTCCGGTCCGTTGTCCATGGCTCCAAGGGAAGGCGCTCAATGCTCCATTCACTCCTGTCCAATACTAGCAACAGGCAAAGGAGTAGAAGAATGGTATCTTTTTGAAAAGGCTACCAGTAAGAATCTCATAAGCTCGGTCTGCAGATCGAACACTGCAGTAACATACTCCGCAACATATTTCGATTGCTTATCATCTTGGTGACCCTCTAATTTAACCAATTCATATGCATATGAAAAATGTGAAGGAACTATTAAAAAATGGTGACGGCTAAAATAATATTTACATACTCATAAATTTGTCTATTGAGCAGACTGTCTCTAGATATCTTTCCCCTTCTTTTTTTGTGAGGTGCCATTGCCTTCTTGCTGTAGAGACTAGGAAGAGGCACAAATCTCATTCCATCTGACCTTTTTTCAACCTCCTCGATGCGTTCAATAAGTAGGGCGTGCTAGGGCACGTAGCTCGCACCCATGCTCGGGAATCACTTGTCTCCCGACGAGAAACCGTCGACACCGCCTCTTAGTGGTCCCAATATGAGTCGGCCTGGATCGCTTTTCATTCCTAACCTTTATCTTCTTTACGTAAGCTAAGGGCTCGTAGCCCATCTTCTCCAAAAATCTTGGGGTCTACATGAAACTCCCTCCGATCGTGGGTCATAACTCAAATCGGCGGATTAGGGAAAAATAACGACAACAAATGTAATACCAAGTATAAAACCTTATTTATAGAGCATATTGGACACAAAATCTGAGGATAGTTTCTTTGAATACTAATAATTTCCCTGTCCTTATCGTACTTGTTAATGTCAAGGATCAAGAAAATTCAGGGAACTAATATGTGTGCACCACAACTCTCAGCAGGAATTTCAAAGCATTCGAATGGCCAAAATGATAGTCAGACAACCAAGGCATCCTACCATCCCACTACCAAACACGCGGTGAAGAATTGATCAACACACCATGGGAAGAGATTTGAACGACAAGCAATGCTGACAGTCTCGATCGATCGGAAAACGGGAGACAATATTTGATCACAACTAATCAGTCAACCGGACTTTACTGCGGAAGATGAGATTGGCACTAAGGGTCTGTTTGGGGCAGCTGCAGCTTATTCAGCTTATCCGGATAAGCAGCTGATCCGGATAAGCTGTCTGTCTGTTTGGTTTGAGCGTTTCATGAACAGCTTATTTGCAATTGTTTGTGGATAAATGACTCATGCCCCCGAAATGAATAAGTTGTTGAGTTGTTTGGTTTTCGCAGTTTGAAAATAGCTTATATCGTCGCCGTTTGTAGAAAAAAAAAAACAATTTACGCTCTTTTTTATTAATAAAATTTTATTTAAGTATAAAATCTTTTTTCAAATTTAACAATAAATATTTTTATATATAAAATTTTACATTTACATATAAAATCTTATTTTAAAAAAGTATATATTCTTTTCAAACATATTATAAATTTATTTATTTTCTTTCCTTATGATCGTATGTAGCAGGAAAGGAAAACCTATTTTCTCCATATATTTCAATCATTTGCAATAAATTTTGCATTTTTTGTGTGCTGTTTTAGTGCAGAAAAGAACTCTCACTGTTCAAAGCCCGAGTTCTCAGAGGAAGAAGTGAATCTCATTTTAAGGATGTATAAACTTGTTGGAGAGAGGTCTGTAGGCCATTTTCTATCTAATTATAGCATAAAATTTGATTTTTTTTTGTTCGTGTTTTGGTGCCTTGATTGAATATTTTCGAGTGGACTTTGATTCGTCGGGAGAATCCCGTGAAGATCACTGAGGAGATTGAGAAGTACTCGGAACTCAAAAGAGTATAGTGGCAAGCAGTATTAGCCGAGATATGTGGGAATTTAAAGTAAAACTCTAGAATATCTTCTAAATATTTTTTAGGAATGATCCATCAGCGAGTTGTATGTATTGATATTTATGACATATATGAAAGTTAGATTACTCGTTTCATTAATAAATTTATATATTCCAATGTTTGTTGAATGGTGTTTGAAAATAATAAGAGTTGTATTAAATTTAACACTTAATTCAGAAATAAGGAAGAAAGTTGGAAAAAGAAAAAGTTTATAAAATGTTAGATGCATCATAGGATAACTATAAATGAATCAAGTAAATTTTTTTTTTGAATGCATATCAGATATCAAGAGATCAAATATATCCCTACAAAAGCAAATCTTTCTTGTTTGAATTTTTTCATGGATAAATAATGCCTTCATTGTTTGAAACATGTTCTTTTGCTTGTAATGAATATTTTCCCAGCTTAGAGATACCAAAACAGACTTTATGATCCCAATGTTTGGATGGTGCTTTTCTTAAACATTTTAGAAAAGCTCGATCCCAATATACCTAAGAAGATTTTTTTATTTAATGGACAAATGATTGTTTTGCTCAGGTTTGGGGACATGAAGCTTCAGAATCCAGAAAATAATGTGTGTATGCAAGCAAATCTGATCCAACATTAGATAATTCAAAACAAGATAATAACATAACAGTTCATAATTGTGATGCTCCCTTCACTCAACAAAAATTTTAGAATGCCCAATTAAAACCCAAATACATATTGCAACTACAAATAGTAAAAGGATTACAACGTTCAATTTAAAATGCAAAAGGTACATGTTAGGAGAACCGTTGTTTGGTTGTTGCACGATCGATTGCTCAACAACATTATGCAGTTCAGAGCCACTCGAGGGTGAAGTGATGCACTCCAATTGTGATAACGTGGAACCCCATGCAACGTTGTCAGATTGGGATAATGTCGAATCCGAAGGTGTGTCTGCCCACCTAAAAAACTTGCAGTCCTCCAGTCTCTGCTTCCACCTTCGGCAACAATAGAACTGTCGTCCATAGCTACGTTCCTTGAGTGACGTAAGTAACAAGGACGTTAGCCCGCAGTGGCACATTACTTGTCCGAATTTTCCAGAGTACCTGGAACTCATTGTCATGCGGAGAGAATAAAGACAGTGTACATACATCTGGATATGGCTTTAGATAACCAGCTTTTAATGCATTAGCATAAGAATGCATAAGTATCATGCAATTTACAAAAAAAAGTTAACAGGCACAACAATTTATATCTAGGTTCTCCTATTTATTATTGAGTTAATTGAAAGTATAAGAACCTGAAAGCCCCAAGTATAAGAGCCTGAAAGCTATATGGAAAAATGCATTGCAAGAAATATATTTTATATTTCGAAAATAAAGAACCTGAAAGCAGAACAAAGCTATATGGCAAATTGCATTGCAAGACATATATTTTATATTTCGAAAATAAAGAACCTGAAAGCATTTGTTCTGCTTTCAGCATTTGTTCTGCTTTCAGGTTGCAATAACTGCAATAACTGCAGCAAAAACATAGAATGGGATTTCTCCAAAGGAACAGGGTGAAAATATTTGAACCTCTTATATCCTGTCAAGATATTGAAAAAAGAAAGTCAACCTACATCCTCTGATAATGCATCTTCCTAACATGACACCACATTTCAATACATTAAAACATGAGAATAGTGATAAAAAAAGGGACATTTATATATGTATGCAAGAATTCTTATATATTTACATATGTAACACCTAAGGTTTGATATTTACATTCATACCACTCAAATCCTGAACATCACATAAAAAAACCATTATTACTAACTTTTAAAAATAAAATACACCTTTTCATGCATAAGTTTATGAAACAAAAGTGTTATAAATGTAAATATTAAACTTTGGGTGTTGGATTTATAAATAAATAAGATTTGTGTGGTATGTTGTAATGTTAATCTTCCTAAAAAAATGCACTTTCTTCATCAGCTTACCATTTTGAAAAGGAAAAAGCTCCGCCACAGTTGACAAACTAGCACTATACTCTAGAGATTCTATAAAAGGTAAAGAAAATTTAACAGAAATTTATATGTAAACAAAAAAGACTTTTATTCCTTTGAGAAAAACTAACACTCGTTAAATGAGCATAAGCCATAACAACTAGTTTTTGATCAATCATATGCAACTCTACTAATTGAGGTGAAAGCTCATATGCAATAAATGTTAGATAAAAAATGCCAACGAGTGAACAAATTTTCCCACCGGATGGATTGGTGTGGTTTCCTGCACCTATGACACCAAAAATTCTCGGTAAACAATAAAGTCTTATGTTTGTTTATTCTTCAAGGATATACTTTTAGAAATGAAAATGTGATTAAACAAAAAAAAACACTTGCAAACCTTAGTAAAGTAATATAGTTACAAAACAGTTAGCAGTATATTAATCTTAGTAAATTAATGCAGTATGCTAAAGTATTCTAAAAGTAAACAGCTATACAAAAATTAAATGAGATGAAGGAAAATAAATCAATAATCAATTAACAGAAATGGAATGAAAACCAACCAATTGTTGAAATACATCATTCCTAGCAACGAAATCCGTCTCACAATTAAGCTCAATAATGGCGGCCCTGTTATCAGATTCTGCCAATGCAAGTAAACCCTCAGCAGCAATCCTAGATGACTTTTTTGAAGCAAGAAATAGGTACAACAATTTATCTCTAGGTTCTCCTATTTAATCCACTTCAATGTTTAGAATTTGAATTTCATGAATTCAGCATTGGAAGAGGGTTTTGGATGATGACTTATATTTTTATATTTAGGAAATTATTGAATAAGAGTAAACAAATTTCATTAACAATAAGTTCAAATAACAAAAACAGCGATATTCAAATAACTCTTCAGAGGGATCAAATAGCGAAGAATGATGGTTTAACAAAGCCCAATCTTCACCTCACCATATCAAAATACTGAAGAATGATGGTTTAACAAAATAATTGAATTAACATGATCGAAATACTTCTCCAAACAGAAATAGGAAGCAAACATAAAGTTAGAAATTAGAACATTGTCCGATAAAAAACTACATGTCAATGTAAGTATCAACGAACACAAAAGTTCGGGACATGAAAACACTCAAAGCCGTAAAGTGCCATCGTGGATAATGTCGTTTGCTATTTGCTCCCTCAAATTTGTCATCTTCAATGCACCTTCACCATCTTCGTTGTGTGCTTCAAGCGACGTCATGTCAAGTTGTGGTAAGTTACGTCCCACATGAAATTCAAATGCTTCGGGTGGAATCGTTGAGAATCTTGTTCAACCTCTGCAAATTCTGCATCCGATCTTGAGTGATGTCGTTGGATGAAGATGTGTAGTGCCATTGTGGCCACTACTATCTTCACCTGTTTTGGAAATGGGTGTCAGCATATTTTTAGGTTGTGTGTTTTATTTTGAAAAGGGGGTCGCCTAGCAGAAATTTTCGGCGTTAAATTTAATTTATATATATATATATATATATATATATATATATATATATATATATATATATATATATATATATATAAATTTAGAAAGTAGCATTTGATTTTGAAAATAATTTTGAATTTGAAAATTTTAAGATATGAAATCAAACCGATCTCACATCCCAAATAGTTTATATAAATGAGCGCCACATCACAAGCCGTGTATCTATCCCGAAGAATAGACACACTACTTGATGATGGGGCTCGATTAAATAAACTAGTAGATTTGTGACATTCGTTTGGTCTACGAACCAATTTTATAAGCCGACAAGTTCCCTCGCTTAATACAAAGAAATTAAGCGGGGTTTATATTACTCAGGTTCTTAAAATTCCTATAAGGGCAAGCCTCTATAGTTAATTACATCTTAAATGACGGGAATCACTTAAGAAAACTCTCGATAATAATCAATAATTCTGCTCTCAAGAATCTCAAAGTTTAAGTTTTCAAGGGATTGAATTTTAGAATTTCAATAGGGAATGTATCAAGTTTGGAACATTTTATTTTGGGAATTTAAAGGAAGAAAGGTAGGAGAAAATATAGATTTTAAACGAACTTCGGTAATTTCCCGACTATCCTATTGTTTGACTTGAATTTAGGAAAGTCCTAATATTTATTTAATGTTTTGATCTTGCCAATTTTAATTAATTAGGACTTATGTTCGTATGACATGATCATACAAATAGCCTCGAAGATGTGAGGGTTTATGTCATATCGAACGACTACCTCGGAGTCCTAAGACAGGTTAGGGCTTAATTTGCAATGCAAATGCCTAACAAAAGGTTGAGGATTTATGTTGCACTAGGCAAACTACCTCGAAGTCTTATGGTTTGGTTATTTAATTCTAAGAAAGTTTTGCTGAAGTAGACTCAAGTTTTGCTGACGACGATGGTCGTGCTGCCCACCATGCTCCGAGCTCTTTGTTGTTGCAGAAGTTTAGTTTTAGAAGATTGTAATCAAACGAGAAGAGAAGAGTTTGGTTTTAGAAATCTTAAAGTCCAAGTTTTTTTTTTAGTGTATTAATTAAAACAAATCTTAAAGTTGATTATAACAACACCGGTTAAGAGCCCACGGTTCCATCCTTCCGGCATCATTATTTTTATAGGATTCACTTAGTCCAGATGAATTTGCTAAACTCAACTTAATGAGTTCCACTATTTCATTTAGACCGTGGAAAATCCCGTTAGCAACACGTAGGTTACATCATCCGAGGTATTCCCGATCATCAACCAAAACGTTTTAATTTAGTTGTAATTGTAGTTCTGTGTTCTGTTTGTGATTAAATTTTGAGTTATTTTATATTTTGAAATATTGTGGCGGTGAATTTTATCTTGTAATGACTTTTAATTTAGTTTTGGTTTCAGTTTTAGGGACTATCCTAAAGGTGTGGGTTTTCATGCAACAGGTTGTTTATCATGCAAGAAAAAGTAAAGTGCATTTGCAATAAAGTAAATTGCAAGGAGGTAAATTGCAATAAAACAAAAGCGTACCTGGAGGGTCTTCCCGTCATCCCAAGTTGCACTTAAACACAATTTAGGATATTTAATCATTTGAAGAAAGTTCCTAGGTAAAGCTAAGGGAAGGGTTATGGTTTTCTACCAAGGTCCTACTCCTATAGCTAGTCATCTCCTATGACGTCTAGGTTCTTATGTTTTGGTTTGAGGACGATTTTCTTCATCAAAGAACAATTAAGTTCAATTGTTCTTATAAACATCCTATAATATTGAGGAAGTGCTTAAGACGAATCTTAAACATCTTTTCAATACCTCAAGGATTGTTTTAAGTCCAAGAGAATTTAATTATAAAAAATGAATTAATCATCCAGGAGTTCACGTTTTGTTATCTTGCTCAGTGAACTAGGACATTTGAATATCCTAAGAGTGAAGTAATACTTCACTTAACACTTCGTTTAGGAGTTATGACAACATGAGCTTTTGAGGGCAAATTAATGTTCGAGTGATTTGTGATTTAATTTAATTTCAATTAATCGATTAAGTTTGGAATAGTGTTCAAGTTGTTTTAGATTTGTTTTGAATTCTTTATGTCTTAGGTGATGTTATATTTAATTCAATTTAATTTAATTTAATTTTAGTTTAATTTAATTTGGTTTAGTTTTACTTTCAACTTAATTTTATTTAATTTAATTTAGTTTTAATTTTATTTTTTTAATTTAATCTAATATGTTTTAATTTAATTTAATTTAATTTAATGTGATTTAATTTAATTTAATTTAATTTAATTTAAATTTAAATTTAATTCAATTTAATTTAATTTAATTTAAATTTTATTTTAATTTTATTTTAATTTTAATTTTAATTTAATATTTTATTTTTTATGCTTTAAGGATGATTTAATTTTAATTGTTAAAATATTAATTTAATTGAAATCTTAGAAGGATTTAATTTAAATGTTTTAACTTTAATTTAATTTAATGATTAAGTCTTTTAGGATTTTCAATCTTGAATTTGGATTATCATTTTAATTAGGAATTAAATATTATTTAGGTGATTAATTTCGGGATTTCTAAATTAAAGAACAAATCTCCTCCTAATAGTATCCCTATTTTAATAATTCCAATTTTTTTAATATTCTTCCAAGTTTAATTAATCATTTAATTAAGGTTTATTTTAATTATTTTCAAATTATTTGGTAGGTTTCTACCCTTTAATTTCCTAAGTTTCAAACATCCAAAATCAACTTAGTATCAAATATTTTACCCACCCTTTTAATTAAACCTAAAATTTTTAATTATAGGTTAAAATTTTAATAACCATTTTGCCCTATAAACTTACTAATTTCATAACTCACTAAATTGAGCTTAAATGAATTTTAAATTTTTATGTGACTTCACTCATATGTCAATCAAGACATTGGAGGAGAAAATGTGATTTTTCTGTATTTGATTTATTTATATAATTATTTTTGGTGGAAAATAGGGATTTTCAAGGAAAATTTAGTAATATGACCAAGGGAAAGTTTCTGTCCTTAAGAAAATTATGGGACATTCCTAATGACCAGAGGACCACTTGGACCAATTTTGGTGATTTTTTTAATTATATTATTTTTATTATAATTATTTTGAGTTTTGGAGTATTAATTAATTTAAAAATAAAATAAAGGTTGAAAAATGAATTTTATATTTTTCAAAAATCTCTCTGATATCAAGGAAACTATAGAACAAATTTTTATAATTTTTTAATTTTTCTTTGATTTATTAGAATTATTTTAGTGGAAATGCTAGAAAATACATTTTTTTATTTTTAAAATTACCTTAGGGCTTTAAAATTTAATATCTCATCATAGAGACTTAATAAAAATATGGGGTTTGTTCCTAAATGATTAAAATTCAAAATGTGACATTTTGGTAAATTTTATTATTTTTGTGATTTTTATTATTTTTTAATTATTAAAATATTAAAATAATGCAAACAATTAACTTTTTAGAAAATTGTAATTTTAATTTTCATAAATTCCCCTGATATCAGAGAGGCTCCAAAACCAATTTGGTGAATTTTTGAAAAGTATTTTGGAAATTATGAATTTTTGAAGTTTAAGTTTGGCTAAATGGCTTAATCAACCCATTTGATAGGACTAACCAAGTCCAATTGACTTCAAATTTTAATGGTAGGTTTCTCCGATCCTAAAGGTCGATGGAGAATTGATTTCAAGTCAATTTGATGTATGATTAGCTCTAATTAATTAAAGTTCCATTTTGGGTGTTTAAGCCAATTAGGGTTATTCCAAGTGAGTTAACTCAAAACCTATTTTTCCTAGGTTCCTCTGGTCATAAGAAACCTCTCCAAATTTTCCTAGAATTTATTTCACAATATGCTAATTATTGGAATTAAAATACTCAGAATAATGACCTAGAATTGAAAAATCAATAACTCTTCATAGGGATGGCCGATGACTTTGGAAAATTCAGGGAATGTCCCCAAATTCAGAGGCTTCAAAGCTCCTATGGTCTCATGCCATGGTGAATTGTATACATGCATGGAGAATTAAAAATGTGCAGAGAGTAAATAAATTATTAAAAATCAAATACTCAATTAAAATAAATGATTTCTTTTTCCACATTATTCTCCTCTGTTCACTGAGCAAGAGGGTATTTTTATTTTATTTTTAGGATTTTCCTACACAAAGTTATGAATTTTCTAAGTTCTGGTAATTAAATAAATAAGAAAAATCATATTTTCCTACTTAAGTGACGCGGCGCCAGCTCAACCTCGGCAGCTCCGAACGCACACGCGTCGTCCCCTGATTCGGCACCGCCATCCGACTCAGCACTCCGGGGCCCACGGTTCATGTACCATCGCGCTCGTCCAGCTCGATCCGTACCGTCCGCTCGATACACGCTCGATCCGATGGCTCCCGCTCATTGTCTACGACCGGTGTGCACCCGTGACCGTCAACCTTCTAACCCTAATTTCTCACTCGATTCTCAACGGATTTTTGTGTTCTTATGCTCTATGGATTTGTCTTAAAGAGACGAACACATCCATACGGTAAACATGCATTAAAATTGATTCAAATTAAATGGAGAATCTCTGTAAGCTCGGGAAGAAGAGTGAGTCCATACCTTTGCTGAGAGAAGTGAAGCTTCGATCTGAGAGTTGTGTCACCTTCGATTGGATCCAAGCAAGCTCCAGATGAAGTCCCTTGGCCTGGTGAATTGTCTAGGTATGATTTCGACTACGGTGCGATTACAAAGCTTGGAGTCCGGAACGGATGGGTGGCTCTGAGAAGGGGCTTTTGCTGGTAAACTTCTTCTCTTGGTCCGGTGAAGGTGTAGGACCAATCAATTTGGGGATTGGCTCACCGTGGAGAAGTGTCCTGGTTTTGGGCTTGGATTTCAACTCTGAAATTGAGCTCACAGAGAGGAAATGGCAGGGGGATTTCAGTGGGGATCAAGTTCTCTATGTGTGGGGAGTAGTCTGGAATGATTTTGGCAGAGTTTCTTTAAGGTTAGTTTAGCACCTCTCCATGGCCGAGAGAGGTGGTTTTTAAATAGGAGAGGCTGGAGGGCCTCCCAGGGTGAGTTAGGGACTGGGATCGACTGCTTCGGCAAGGGAAGAACAGCAGCAATGGCCACTGGGCATGGGGCAACTCGGCGAAGGGAGAATTTCAATGTTGGCTCACATGTGAGCTCTCGGGTGTGGTGTTTTCCGGCGATCCAGGCGGCTGGCCGGCAGGCATGGGTCACCCTCAGGTTTAAGTGGGTCAGGGCTAGGGTTTAGTGTAGGCAATTGGGCTTTGCCATGTGTCAAAAGCTTGGATTAAGATGGCATGGGGGAAGGCCAATTTTTGGCTTGATTTGGTCAAGTCCACCTTTTGGGCTTGGTTCACCCTTCAAGGTGGCTTTGGGTGTTGTGGGGAGTCAAAGGAATCAAGTTGGTTTGACATGGAGAAGTCCTTATCCACATATATTTGGATTAAATTTGGGTTAAGGGGAATCATGGTTAAGGCTAATGACTTTAGGAGATTAAGGAAAGAGTCTCCTCCTTTTGTCCAAAATGGCTTGGTGACCTGTAAAGAGGCTCTCATGGCTTCAGTGTGGCTCATGCATGGCTTCATGGCTTGCCTATGGCTTGGGAAAAGTTAAGTCAACTTCATGAAAAAGGGTTTTGTGAATTTTGGCATTTTGATGGGAATTGTTATGAGGCTTCATTTGGAATTGTTTAATTGATAAATTATGACTTTAGGGATGATTTTAAATTGAATGTGTGATGAGGGAAAGTGTCATGTGGGCTTTAGATTGATTTGGGCTTTTGAATTTGGTGGAAGTGGGCTTTTAGGAGGGCTTAAAGGGATGACCCCTTTAGGTTTAAGAATGAATCCATGGATGGGAATTTTGTAGAAGTTTGGGCCAAATAAATGTTGGGTTTGGTTTATGGATATGTCATGAGTGATTTGAAATGCGTTTGGAGTGATTTGGGTTTGAATTGGGTTGGATTTAGGCTTCTTTGGTAAATGGGCCAAGGTAGGCCAAATTGGGCTAACTTGGGCCAATGTTGAGCTAATGTTGAAATTGGTGTAAAATTAATGTTGAGAAATGTTTGTAGGGCTGTTTCAAAGAGGTTTCAACTTTTGTTAGGGTTGGATTTTGGGGTTTGGGCCTATTTGGGTCAAGTTTGGGTTTAGGTCAAAATAGGGCTTTTTGGTTTTGGGTTGAATTTAAGTGGGGTTTGGGTCCAAATTTTGGGAAAATTATGTTAGTGTTTTTTTTGTGGGGATGTTAGGGAAGATTTATAAAAGATTTGGGGTTAATTGGAGCTGAATTGGGTTAGTTTGGGCTAAGTTTGGGTCATGGGTCCAAATTAGTGCTTTAAGGTCAAAAGTGAAATTGGATTCAAATGTCAATCAAATTGGACTTGGATTTGGTCTAGATTGATATTGTGGATGTTAAATTGAAGTTTAGAATTGAATTGGACCAGAATTTGGGTCAATTGGGTAGGTTTAGTTTGACATTGGGTTCACTTTAGGTTATAATGGGTCAAATTGGGGATTTTGACAAAAGTGGGGTAAATTGACAAAATTGGTCCATGGTGTAGTTGGACAAAATAAAATTGGGAATAATTGGGATTTTCTAGAATTTTCTGGGAATTTTCTGAATTTTTGGATTTTTTGGCTAAGAGGGGCTTTTTGGGTATTTGGAGGGTATTGGCGGGTATTTTTGGAATTTTTGGTATTTTTGGCTATGGATAATCAATTTGAGTGGAGGTAAATGTTTAGGAATGATTTTGGGGAATTTTGGGTAATTTCGGTGATTTTGCAAATTTTGGGTAGTTTCAAAGGCATTTGGTAGGTTTGGTGAGTCTGGGGTCCCGGTGGTCAAAAATTGAAAATTTAGAAAATTGAAGATTGGGTAGATGTAAGTGGAATGAAATCATTTTTGTTGAGCCATGAAGCCGTATCAAGTCCACATGAGCCATGAAGGGTCTCATTTGAGGCATTCACTATGTTGTTCCTAACCCTCTTAGCCAAGGGCTTAGGGGTTAAGGACCATCCATGCGAATCACCTCCATGAGTCAAGAGGTCAAGTTGGGTATGGGTGTGGTTTTAGGAGGTGTGTGAAAGTGTAGTGTATAAGTGTAGTGTGTGTGTAAGTCAGCCCTCACTGCACCGTGCCACCTGTGAGGGCCCTAAGGCCAAAGAGTCCTATGGAACTCATCCTTTAAACTTCCGCATTCGATTTCAACCCTCTAGGTGATTAGGGTCTACAATCAAGTTTGTGGAGTTTGCAGGGAGTTAAGAGGTGTTTTGAAATTCTAAAAGGTGGGTTCCACTTCTAGTCCTCTAAGATAGTCAAAGGAAAAGCCTAAGGCTAGATTTTAAGTACTAAAGAGAGAAGAGAAGACCTCATCAAAAATGAGGTCAACAATGGGTAATTTGGCATATCATGTAATATAACCCATTTTTTCTTCCATACTCCGAAGGCTCTCTCTATCACACCGCGTAAGCATGAATGTCTTTTGTTGAAGCATTCTTTCTTACCTCGTGCCACTCCGCTTTATCTTTCAAAATCGGGGATATGGTACTTTGTATCCGGATATGGCTTTAGATACCCCCTTCGTAAGGAATATCCGGCATCGACTAAATATTACTTACCTGTTCGCTAAGGTAATTAGCAATAGAATTATGAAACAATACGTACTTGTTACATACACTTACCCGGAGGTGGATGAGGGAAACCATATCGTCGGTTTCGGTGCGTGACCTAAAAACACGACTATCATGTGCGCTACCTTCCCATCCAACAATTACAAAGGTGAAACACATATTAAAATCACACACGGCCATTACATTTTGTGTTGGGGATCCACAGCGTCCGATGTAGGCAATGTTTTCTGTAGCAGGCAGCCTTGCATCAACATGTGTTCCATCAATAGCTCCAATACAGTCCTGTGTTTGAGGAAGTACTCCATCAGCATTTATATCATTTTAGTACATTAATTTGATGTTAAAGAAATACCTTAAAGAACGGCATGTATCGAGGGTCATTTGCAATATGTCTGGGAATGGTCTGGAACGTTGGATCCTCGGGTTTAACTACGTGCTATGCCTAGCTCACTAGTGCATTTAAACCAACCGAGAAATATCTACTGATGGTCTCCGATGAATGTTGAAATCGCTCCATAGCTAATCTAATTGATTCGTTATGGGATAAAATATATAGGGTAATCGCTAACACCTCTCTTGTTGTCGTTCTTCTAGAGCCGTGTAACCCATGGTGGTTCTGAAGTTCATTAAGCAGGTCGAGAAATATCTCTTTCGTCATACAAAACATGTTGGCAAACCATGTAAGGTGGCCCCATAATAACTCACCAACCCATCTATCTCCAATGTAACTCGATGTCATACAGTGAGTTCGATCAACGCGTGTATGATAATAATGGTAGATCAAGGCAAGTAGGAGAGCGATTTTGAGGTTGTGGCTAACTTGTTCTTCATCCATTCCACAAGATCTAAACATAAGTTATTTTTTAAATATCAATTAAAATAACATGAATCAATTACAACGATACATAGATAATGGAATGGAGGGTTAGAACATCACAACATAATATAATAAAAGATAAACTAATGTGCCTTCATGGAAAACAGTACAGAGTTCATTACAATAAATAATACAAAGATCCATAGTAAATAAAATCTAAACGCCAAAAGTATTCCATCTTTCATGAAAGAGCGCAAGTAATCAAGTTGGAATTCTTGGTCTAAACTCTCAAAAAATTATCTCCGACTTCGAGTTTCCGAGCACCTTAACATACTTCAACTACATGGCTTTGTCTTCCTTAATACCGTGATGAGCATTAAGAAGCGCAATACATTCTTTAATTGAGTTGTCCTTTCGTTGGTTCGTACCTAGCTTTGCATGTTTCAAGGATTGTCTCTATGTTACCTTTGAAGAATCCGACTCTTTTTTTCTTTTTTTCCACTCTGGGACGCTTTGTACCACTGGTGGATTGAACATCTATGTTGATTTGGCTGAGCCTTTCTCCTAACTCACTAGTATGCTCAGTTTCAATGTTCGGTTGTGAGTTGTCAAATGCTTGTTCATTTAGGGTAAAAGCATGGGCTCCCGTTGCGACAACCCCGGAGAACATAAGCATCCAACTTCTCCTCCGGAATTGGATTAACGCCGCTCAATTTGAATTTTTTTGCTGTTGGCACAACCTGTAACATTAGAACAATTTCATGTTAAATTCATTTGAATGTCGTAATGTATGTAATAAGTAATTTGAGGTTTTTACCTTTAATCTCTCAGCCCACCAGGCCTCTGGTGCATCAATTGTTCGTTTCATTAGATTCCAACCCAATCCTGTTGAACCCATTTTAAGTTTAGTCCAGGTTCTCCACTCCTTTTTTAACTCATCCCACTTGTTCTTTATTTTTGTGTGATCATAATTCTTTCCAGTCACTTCGTTGAATTTAGAAATAATATTCTGCCAACCTTCTATACTAAAATGCGTGGTGGGCCTATTACCCAGTTCGATCTCCCTCAGACAAATATCACAGAAAGTAATAGTGCTCTCTCTATCCCACAAAGCCGATAGTCCGAACTCTCTAGGTTTACTCATGTTGACAGAGAGAGAAACGAGCTATCATGAAATTAGCATTATGTGAGAGAGAAAATATAAGCCCAAAAACTCGCTATTAATCATACAATTACAACTAACACAATGTAAACTAGGAAGACTTTAAAAATATCATGAAGTCATAATAATGACCTCCCCAACCTAAAACTATTCTCGCATGTAGCAATAATTAAAAGATTAAAAACATTTAAAATTTAGCCAACTATGAAAAACATACATCAATATAGATGTAATTCAATTGTAATGAGAAACACTTTAGGCACACTGCAACCATTTTTTTGCATTAACAATAAGAACAATTCATCTTAAGAAGAATTATCATTAGAAGTAAAAATAGCATCACCTGCTTCATCAACATCATCATTATCTATTAATCATACTCCTGTTCAGCAAAAAAACATCGCAACTTGTGGAGTAGTTCTCCAAGCTAACATCGTAACTTGTGGAGTAGTTCTCCAAGCTAAGTTGATAAAATTAGTATCGTAGGACTAATAAAAAAGGAAAGTATATAGACTTATGATTACATCAATATGGCCTTTTATAACTCAAGCATAGAATGCCCCTTTCACTAGAACCCAAACTTTCCCAATGGTCCGAAACCATTCATGAATTGGAAAATGCCTCCTCAAAGGCATAAATTGCACCATTCATGATTCACATTGTGCTCGAAGTGGTGAAGTGTAGCCCTAACATAATTACACGGGATAAAACCGAGAACAAAATTTATATCACCACCTCAAAGGCAACATATCACCACCTCAATAAGCAAAGGATCAACAATAAAGCCCGGTGTTCAACATATATGTGTTCGAAGATACAAAAGTTGGTGGGGAAAGAATAATTGCATTCTTTCAGCTAGACTTGATGCCATGACATTCTTTCAACAATAAGCCATGATAAAGTTTGATTGAGGAAAAAATTAAAACTTTGAGGAATCGTTAGGTAACAATGAGGCTAATGTAGCTTATTTCATAGACTTTAAGGAAAATAGTATATCAAAGAAGAACTACTTGTAACTCAATCCAAATCTACAAAATGCTTTCTCCAAGAGCAAAGGATCTCACCAGAAAAGCCGAAGAAGACAAATCACCAGAAGAGCCGAAGAAGATGATGCGAAATCGAGAGGAGGATTAGAAGAGCAACAGAGAGCGAAGAGGAAGGAAGATGGAAGCGCCGAATCTGTTGAGGTGAGAACGCGAGGAGACCGGAAGAGCAGAAGAGGACCGGAGGGAGGAGACTGGAAGAGCCGTAGCGGGGGACTGGAGCGAGATGCGAATGCGAGGCCTCAAGGATACGGCGCTGCTCTAGGTTTCAGCTCAGATGCGATAACGCGAGTGAGGGGGGTACAGGGGTAATTCAAAGATAGAAAACACGATCCATAATCCCACCGCGGGGGTCTCCTGCGGTCGCGCCTACAACATAAATTAGGATTGGCGTTTTCAGATAAGCTATGAAAAAGCTCAAAACAAACAGTGTTGCGGCGTTTTCAAAATTGCCGCCATACTTATAAGCTGTCCTAAACGGACAGTAAATTAGGAATGGCGTTTTCAAATAAGCTATGAAAAAGCTCAAAAGAAACAGTACTGCGGCGTTTTCAAAAACGCCGCCGCACTTATAAGCTGTCCCAAATGGACAGTAAACCAGCCTCCTCAATCGAGCAACCCATGGCGCGGTCGTCACTTAGCCTGTCACCTCAATCAGCCAAACTCAAGTAAGTCAACCAGCCAATTACGGTCATGTTAAAAATTAAATTGTAATACAAATATAATATGAAATTCATACGGTTTAAGTAGAGCAACAAGTATATTAAAAACTGTTTCATAACTCATTTTAATTGAAATTGTAATACTCATATAGTATGAAATTCATACGATTAAATAGAGCATCAATTATATTAAGAATAATTTTCATAATTATTTTATTTATTTATGTAATTATACAAAATTCACCCATATAAATAAGAGACTTTTTTTTAGATTCTATGTATATGAAATTTCTAAACTCTAATGAATGTAGTTTCTCTTTCTCTTCACTTGCCTCTAGCGTGTTCGCAAAAATACAATGCTTTGACCTAAAAGGCTAAAGCCCTTCCTATTTATGGTTCCTAGATGAAGGGTCTGTTTGGTAGGTCGTAGCTTCCTGAGCTCAGAATACTGCATCTGCGTCGCTCTGTGAAGCACCTCGGGGAAGTTGGTCGTTCGTTTGGCTAATACCATGCGGAAACAACATGCGGCGTAAAATGACCGCATCGCCCCTATTTATTAAAAATGTTTTAAAATTTTGATATATTTATATAGTATACAATATTTGCAAATGAAATTTTTTTAAAAAAAATTTATATTTTAAATATACAAACTAATAAATTTAAATTATATTTTTTAATTTTTATATTTTAAATATATATTTACTAGCTTTATTATATCTAGATTATATAGTAAATTATTGTTTCAATGCAATAATTCACTATATAGATGAAATTATTTAAGTATATTAACAAAATATTTACATGCTTTATTATAACTTAATTTAATATATTAATAAAATATTTACGAGCTTTATTGTATCTAGATTATATAGTAAATTATTGCTTCAATGCAATAATTCACTATATAAATGAAATTATTTAAGTATATTAATAAAATATTTACGAGCTTTATTATATCTTAATTTAATTTAATAATAAAATATTTACGAGCTTCATTAAATTATATTTTTAATAAAATATATATTTGGAAATTTTTATTTTTTAAATAGATTGTTCGAATTAATAAAACATTTAGGAGCTTTAAAAAATACGTAAATAAATAATATATCTACATATTTTAAAAGTATTAAAATTTTTTAATCTATAAAAGTAATCTTTTAGTTTCATATTGTTTAGATATCTATATATATAAAGAGCATTAAAATTTTTTTATTTTTAAATCATATGTCTACACAAGATCTGAAACGAAAACACATCAAGAGAACGATTGCATATCTCAAAAAAGTCATAGAGTTCTACAGCAAAACATATAGTTCTCTCAAGCATGTGGTAGTAGCAGTAGAGTGAAAAAGAACTGTAGAACTATTCCAACAACAACCAAAAATATAATAATGTTCACTTTAGTCTTGAGATGTTGTAACTCCCGTGTCACTCTGTCTTCCGTTGTGGTCGTACACTCCCTAGCATCGGCCTCACGAGAATCTGTAAACTATCCGCCCATCGGAAGAAACCGCACCGCTCCGGAATGTACCGAGGACGAGCATAAAACTTTCGGCGAAAGCTATGCGGCCGTCGTGATGCCAAAAGAGATGTCTGCAGCCACACGATGACAGAGCAACCAAGGAGAGGTAGCCGACGTGCTCGGAGCTCATGTTTACCCGAAATGCAAGCACATATGCAGCTTAATTAATTCGAGTATCAAATGGTTAAACAAAATGAAAATAATCAAGCTAGAGTGTAAAATTGTAAATAATGTGAAGTAAAGTGCTCAACAAGAGTGTAAAGGACATACATCGACCTGGTCAACAAAATCACTCTCCAACTAACAAGTGAGTAATGTCTTCTCGAAGGGCCGCCATTTCGTTTCGCACCCTCCCCATCTTTCGTGCAAATTGCTGCATTGTTGTTCTCCTCCCTTGGTGGAAACTGTTCAATGCGGTCCTCAAAACCTTCAACTGTAGCAACCTCGTCATTTTGATCGGCATGGTCAAAATCAACATCTGCTCGAGTTGGATGCCGCCCGATATAGCTTATGCGGCCATAGTTGCCAACACTATCTGCACTTATTTAGGGAACGAATAAGGTGGAATATCTCGAAGAATGACCCATTTCTTCTTCCAAACTCCAAATGTTCTCTCAATAACGCCTCACAAGGATGAATGTCTCTTATTAAACAACTCCTTTCTCGTTCTTGTGCGATTACTAGCTCTTTCAAAATCTGGAATATGATATCTTGTATCAGGATAGGGTTTAAGATACCCCCTCTGCATTGGGTAGCCAGCATCTACCAAATAATACTTGCCTGTAATGATAGAAAATTTAGTAAGGTATGTGACCAAAAACATCAAATTTTTATATTACAAATGACCTTACCGTGCGGTGGGTGAGGAAAATTATAGTCCGGCTTTCTTGTTGCAATTTTAAAAAGTCTATTGTCATGTGCGCTGCCCTCCCATCCAGCCAATGCAAATGTAAAGCACATGTTGAAATCACAAACAACCATTATATTTTGAGTTGTCCTACCAGAACGACCGATAAAAGAAACTTTCTCGTTATCCGTACTATAAGCATAAACGTGCGTTCCATCGATCGCGCCGATGCAATCCTTTAGAAATAGAAAAAATTATTTCAAAATGCAATCCATTAATAAATTATTCTAGTAAACATGTGTACCTTAAAATATGACATATATCGGTCATCGTTAAGAATCTCTCGTCGGGATCCTCGCAAAAGTCGGATCGGTTGGTTTTATTATGTCTTTTACTAGATCGACAAGAGAAGCCAAACCAACTGAGAAATATCGGCTTATTGTTTCCGACGAATGCTGGAATAGTTCCATGGCTCCCCGCATTGACTCATTCTATGATAGTATGTAGAGTGTGATGCCCAATACTTCACGGCCTGTTGTCCTTGAAGACCCATGAAGTCCATGAGATGTTGTTAGGTCTACTAGCAAATCTCTGAAAACATCATGTGACATGCGGAAGATGTTACAAAATCTCGTTGGGTGTCCTGAAATCATTTCACTCATCCATTTTTCTCCAATCTTAGATGAAGTGTAACAAGGTTCACGATCGACGTACGTATTATAATATTGCAGCATTATATTTATCGCTACATTTCTCCTACGGCATCGGACTTCGTCCGGATTCATGACGGTATAAACTGCACCTTTACATTAAATAAGTTACTTTCTATAGAAATCAACAACTAACTAAAAGAAGCAAATGAATAAACTATACTTAGAAAGGAAATAACTCAAGCATTCCACAATTCAAATAGAAATTGTCCAAACAACAACATCGCTAACAGTACTAATGATAGATGAAATAAAATCATCAGTTCCATATCAAATCACAAGGTGCGACGGTTATAATAATAGCGTATGTATTCGACTCGTAGCTCTCTGTCAACTGCAGTGAAGAAGTCTCGATGGAGAGAGTCCCGAAGGAGGTCGATAGCAAAGAAGAAAATATCACGATCCCCTATAATGTCCGGGTCTTCCCGTCGAAGACTAACAACCTGCTGGACATCGGTTTTTGAACTCGTGTGGAGCATCATTTGTTGATTCCACAAGTAGGGAGAGCTGATCTTTCATAGTTGCAACAATATTTTTCCTCCTCTTTTCGATCCGAAGCCGCTTCATACGGTTTGTTGATTGCATTTCAGTTTGTTCGTACACGCGGAGTTCTGCTGAATCGTTTGATAATTCTACGGCGACCTCTTCAGGGGTTGTCTCAATCATTATTTGGCCTGGTGCAGATGAAAATTTCCCTGTAGCTACCACCCCACCAAACATTCTATCTAGTTTGTCCTCCAATTCGGTTCTATCCCAAATTGCTTCGAACTTTTTGGTCGTAGGAAAAATCTGTAACATAAAATTATATTTCATTAGGAGGGCTAAAAACTAAAAATGATTTACATTGCAATTATTAAATGAACGATAGCTTACCGCAAGTCTTTCAGCCCACCATACATCTGATGCAGCAATTGTTCGCTTCGATGGATCCCACCCAAGCCAGTCGATCCTTGTTTTAGGTCCTTCCAAAGTTTCCATTATTTCGTTAGTTGGTCCCATTTATTTTTAAGTCAGTAACCTGTCGTAATCTCTCGCCTCGTCACCTCCCAAAAATTTGTTACAATGTTTTGCCAGCCTTCCTTGCTGAAAAAAGAGTTTGGTCTATTGCCTTTTTCGACTTCCGCTACGCGAGATCGTAGAAAATTAATTTTATGTCATTCTCCCAAAGTGCAGGAGTGGCAACTTCTTTGTTCTTATTTTCCATACTATTAATAGGAGACAAATTAGCAATATCTTTAACTATGAAATAGTTCAACAAATATATGCATAACTGGACTAATATGATTTCAATTGCGAAATAATAAAATGAAAATGCTATAAAGACAAAGGAACACAGAAATTTATGTGGTTCGGTCAAGTTGACCTATGTCCACGAGAAAGGAGTATTATATCTTCATTAATGAAACTTTTGAACATGTACGTAGCTTCTACAAATAGATTCTAAACAGCCAACCCCTTCTAAATACACTACACTGCCATAACAACAAATATTCCCAAATAGTGGAGCTCTGAATATTTGTTGATATACCATACATAACACTGCACTGCAAACCACAACAAACTATACCCAAAATAGGTGGAGCACTCGCACTACAAATATTCATATCAAAAAAACTGCACTGCACTACAAAACTGCATTGCACTACAAAATATTCCCAAAGCTTGTACTGATAATCCCAACCTTGGCAATATGAGGCTATTGAACACATGAATCATTTGAAAACTTTCAAACCAAATCATTTCAATCCCATAGCTGAAAAATAGATAAGAATTTAAGCAGCTCATGTTTGATTAACAAGCAGTAAAGAGAAAGCTGAAATACAGAGCTGCAGTTTTACTGCAGTCTGCTATATACCCTTCATGTCAATCCCAATGCCTAAATACAGTTCATTTCAATCCCAATGCTACATCTATGTTAAAGCCAGAATTCGAGCAAAGGTAAGTATAGAAATGCAGTTCTACTGCTATATAAAAAATATTCGGGCTAAATTGAACAGATATGTAATAAGTAATAGCAATCTGCAGAAGTTGCAGGTATGCACAAACAACAACACATGATTAAACAGATAAGCATCCAAGAGGTCGAGAATAATGTATCACAAAAGGAATAAACAAAATGAACGAGATTATTTATGCCCTTTTAACGTTCTGGTTAACCATTTCCAATTATTTAAGTGGCATGCATCATTAATTGTGATAGTAGCATCAATGGTGTAAGACTCAATGTTGCCTATTTGAGAGTCTAATCAATCATTATTATGAGAAAGAAGTTATTATAACTTCTTAAACTATAATGTTTCTTGTGAAAGCCACATAGCTTACTGTTTTGTCTTATATGCTTTATAAATTCTCTCTAACATTTAGGTTTTCCATTGCATCCATGGTTCACTGTTTCTCTCTACATATACTTTTTTGGATTAGGATCGATTAATGGAGATGAATCTTGGAGGACTTTAATACAAAATTGGTGACGAATCCCTTAATGATCACCAATAAATTAAAAAAGTCCTTCAATCTTGAAAATTGATATCAAAATCAAACTACTCAAATCATTTGGCAAACTCTATCTTCAAAATTATTTGCGTGTTTGTGTTTACCCCAATCATCAAAACTCTTCAGCCATTTGGGAAGCTTTCTACCCAAACTGGATGCATCCTCATCATTAAGATGATTGGCAATATAGCAGACTGCACTGCACTACAAAACATGATTAATCATTTGAGCACAAATATTCAGTTTTACTGCAGTCTGCTATATACCGTTCATGTCAATCCCAATGCTCAAATACAGTTCATTTCAATCCCTATGCTGCATCTATGTTAAAGGCAGAATTCGAGCAAAGGTAAGCATAGAACTGCAATTCTACTGCTATATAAATAGAATTCGGGCTAAATTGAACCAAAGTAATAAGTAATAAGTAATAGCAATCTACATAAGTTGACTGCATTCCGTATCAATTCAACCAGCATAGACCCAAGTAATAAGTAATAGCAATCGCGAAGTTGAACATTTTGTAATAGCAATAAAGTGTAATAAGTAATAGCAATCTGCAGAAGTTGCAAGTATGCACAAACAACAACACCATGGATTAAGCTTTGCGATTTTACTAGCAGAAAGAGACCAAATTAGAACTGCTAGAACAAAACCAGAAATCAAAAAATTAATCACAGGTTCACCCAGCCCTGTAAAGAGCCCCCGGGATCACAGGTTCAGCCGGCTCTGCAATGCATGGATGATCTCACAACAAATTACGGAGCTAAAAATTTTGAATCCATTTCAGATTTTGAAGATTTTGTACCATAGAACACAGCAGGCAAAAGATCGAGATAAGAACCGATAAAATCCTATAGGAGCATAAATAAAAACTGCCATGGATCTTCCCTGTATGACCTTAGTAGAGAAAATTTCAATCACATTTCATAGAATATAGAAATAAAGGTGCCATAAATCTGGATTCATGCTTCGAACTACTCAAGATCAAAGATATAACGGAAGATTTTGCAGGAAGGAACGAGAAAGAGGGAGGGAGAAGGGGACGGAGCCTCAAAAGAGAAGGATACCAGTTAGATCGGAGGTATGCGACCTTCGATTTGATTCTCTGTGGAGAAACGCTGCAGATCTCGCTAGAAGATTAGGGCTGAAAAGGAGATCGGGAGCTAAGACCACGGGAGCACGGGCGAGCAAGGGTAACGAAAGGAAAAAGCTGAAAGGAATTCGAGGCAGCAGGGTTTATCCCGCGGCCCGCTTTCCCTCGGCTTCGCGGTGAAGCACCCCTAATTTGTTTTGAATCGGAACCCGCCACGGGATAAGGTACGGTGCTTTGCCGCACCGCAGGCCTAAACGTCCTACCAAACAGCCCCGAAGAAACGTGCTAGTCATCCAAAAACTCCACCAGCAACAATAAGCACCACAATAAGTACCTTCTCTGAAACTCCGACACGAAATCTTGAGGCAAAAGACGCACAGAAAAACCAGGCAGATGAAGCTGCTAACGAGAGAGCCGGTGAGGCCGAGGGTGTGATCGAAGTAGAGCAAAGAGAGTGCGAACACCGGGATCGGCAGTAGCGAGCCGAACCCACGCGCACCACGCATCGCATTTGGTTAGGGAGTTCGGTGGAGGGTGGGAGGCCGTGTTCGAGCTGGATGGCGAAGGGGTAGAACTCGTGGGCGTATTTGGTTATAGGAATTAGAATTGTGGCCCAAAGTGCGATCTAGGTGACAAGAAGGTGTGGCGGCATGCTTAGGGTGATTTGGGAGCTTCCTGACAGACTGAAAAGCTTGGCTCCTGGAAGGAGAGGGCGCTGTAAAGGGTTGTGACTAGTGCAATGCTTGTGATTGAAACTGCGAGAGGAAACGGTTGATCCAACTGCAAGCAAAGGTTTGTGGAATTTGAACAAGTATTTTTTTTCCTACATTTTTTGCTCAAGAGCAATGTTCATTTTTTTTTTAAAATGTACTTTTGTGCTCAGCGTGTTATAACTATTACAAATGTAATTCAATTAGTGTTGAAATGTACTGATTATTTTTTAAAATAGAGTATATATATATGTTTATTTGGACAATGCAAAATAGATTGTTCTTTCCTATTATTCTTTATTTTGTTTGTTATTGCCAAAGTTGATATGATCAGTCCCATTTATCTGGTTTAATGTTCTATATGATGTCCTATTAAGCTCTTATATCTGCTGTTCAAAACCATTATCAAACCATTATTAAACTTTTGATTTATTTGGACATATGTATTCATTAAAATAAGAGAAAATTAAGAGTTTTATACTATGTTATTTTTTTTTTCTACAGATTTTACAAACTGAAGATTAGATAATAAGTCACTGGCATAGTCTTTCCTCAAAAAACTTTTTTTTGAATCTATATCTGGTAAGCCATCAACAAATTTCCTACATCTAACACGAATCTCGAGGCATGACATAGATCGATGCAACTATTTATGCAAAAACCTTCAAAGCTCGATGTAAAGTGATTCGTAGCTCCGATTTCAGTAAACTTATAGTCAAATTATTGGCTCCAAGAGACGAGCCTAATAATATCAAAATTGGTCCAATCATAGTCAAAATCAAGAACCGATCATGATATTAAACAGCTTTTGGAAGCTTTTCAGATATATTTGGAAGGTTAAACGGGTGTCGAATGTGACGAGCTTATAGTCAAAGCAAACGTCTCGACAAGAAAATCCTACGAGCCCAAGATCGCTCAATTTTGATATCGTCGAGACGACTTTAATGTCCATCAAAAGCCATCCGATCAAGGGAAGCTCTTCGGCGCTTCGATCAAATTGGTTCAAATTCCTTCATTAATTATATCGGTAATCTGTAAATAGAGCCCTACCTCTCTTGAGAGAGAACCCGAAGCTTGATTCCCGAGGAGAGCTCAAAGCCTGAAGAAGAGCTTGAAGCTCAAAGGAGCTAAAGTCCAAGCATCAACTCATCGCCGATCGTCAAAGTCCACCGCCGATCACCCGCCTGTCGACCATCTCTCACCCGTATGTGCCGATCATCATCGATCGCCGCCCACTTCTTACAACAATTTCTTCTGTGCACTGACGTTGTAACTCCAAAGAGTATTCATCTCTTTTCCTCCTGTGGGACAAGAGACTGTATTTGTAATCTCTAGTTTATAGTGGATTTCTTCAACTAGGTCATACCACGTGGCTTTTTCCTTTTTCGGGATTTATGTAAAAACTTCTAGTGTTTCGATTGGTTATTTTCTTTCATCTCTTTTGTGCTGAATTCTCGTGCAACGCTAAGACGATTTCCATTATTTCCCCGCCGCTAATTTTCTAGCACACATTAGTTTGGAGCCGAGTGTAGAAACGAAGCATTTTTTGACATTATTTTCAACTCTAAGATGCCGAGCCACTACTTCATTTCCCAATGATGTAAATCATCCACCTGATGAAAGAACTTCCATTGCATCTTGAAGGTCATCTCTGAAGCATTCTTCGATGTGGAGAGCAACCTTCATTATAGTATCTAAAGGTTCTTCACGTTAACCTCCCGAGCTTAATTATAGCGGGGTAGTCTTCTCATATCCTATTCAAATATAAAGTCTTTTACAACTTCTTTCTGGTTGGGGATAACCTTCATTGTAGTCTCGAAAAGTTGTTTATTTTAATATCTCGGGCACGACTGTAGTAGGATAGTCATTCTACTTTTCATTCAGACAAAATGTTTTTTATAACCGCTCTCGGATTGTGGGGGCAAGCGGTCTTCAACTTTAAAAGCTCTTCCTCAGCACTCCTCTCATGGATTTCTTCGACCGAATCAGGAAGTTGATCTCTTCAAGGCTCGATACATGAGTTGTTTTATAAGTTTGCGTGGAAAGCGCTTGCTGTTGGGCAAAAGATTCAAAACTAACAACTAACAAGTTGTCAAACATTATTCTTGAATATTACTGTAACCATATTTCCAATAAAAACATACAGTTCATTGCGATCTACGCCTCAATCTTGATAACGCAGAGCATCTCTGACTTCTATTATGGGCTTAATCGATCCCAGAGGGGGTCGATTCAACCACTTCAATCACAGGCTACAATCTTCAAGCAGAGCTTCAACTAACAGTCTCAGATAGGTCAAAAATCCTCAGTGGCTTTCCTTCGATCTCTTTTATAATAGGTTATGGTCGTAAACAAAAGCATTCTCAATGGATTTTGTATGACTTTATCTTTTACAGGTTAATGCCGTCTGGCATCTCCGGCTATAAAACATAGGACGAGTCTTATATCCTTAACGGATTCTCTTTTCAACTATGCTCCAACACAGGCAACAATCGTCAAACAAATGCCCTTCGACAAATAGCTTGGGAAAATCGAACATTCATAGTAACAAATAAGGTGTCCAACTGATCACAGAAAAATTCATTAAGAAATTCATATCTATTTTTAATGAAATTGTACTTTAAAGAAAGTTATTTTCTTTATTTTATTGCAGGAATGAAATTTTATAAGTGATGGAAGCAAGAAGCATGAAATGGAGCAAATTTGGATCAAAAAGGAGGAAATTCATGCAAATATAACTACTTCGCCAACGGCGAGATCGAGGCCGCCGACGGCGAGATCGTGAGGAGAATTTTCTGAAGGAATTATAACTATCTCGCCGACAGCGAGCCCGAGCCCGCCAACAGCGAGCCCGAGCCCGCCAACAGCGAGATCGTGCGGTTTGAAGACCTTCTAGAAGTCTCGCTGACGGCGAGGTCGTTTCTCGCTGACGGCGAGCTAGTTCAAAATGCTTATACATTGAACCCGGACACTTTTCGAAGAGGTGTTTAAGCACCCCTTGAACCTTTGCTTAACTCTATAAATAGAGGCTGAATTCTAATGTCTTAGTGTGTCTCTGGAGTCTTCTGTATGTGTCTTTTGAGTCTTAAAAAGTTCTTCTAGAATCTTTTATGTGTCTGTTTAGTGAGTTCATTAGTTGAGTGCTATATAATTTGATGTACTAGAAGGAAAAGTCAAAAGAACTTCAAGGAGTCTGCTTGGGGAGGAAATTAAGATAAGTATCTTTGTTTATTGTTGTTAACTTTAAATGAAATCCATGCTTTGTTTTATTCCCATGCATTCTGAGTAGTTTTCTTAGTCTTTCTCCTTATTTATGAAAATTATTGGATTGATGAAATTTAATAGAAGCACATAATATAATATTAAAATAAATTGTGATAATTTTTACTTAAAACTTAATTTACTTTCAATCCGGCCAATCGAGTAGTTAAAATATGTTGAATTACCAACTATAGTAAAAATTACATCCAATATTCAGTGGAAGTCAAAAGCCTTGGAAGGCAGATGCAAATAAATAGGGAAATATTAATTATCGGGCGTAGAATTGGATATGTTAGTGTGACGTACTAAAATACTCAAATTCGGTCCTACTGTTTCGAGAGCCGAAGTGTAGATGTTAGCCCTCAGTGAGGGGAACGTGGGAGCTCAAGTGGCAGCCAAGTATCCTCCCGGCCTAACTCGCAGATTCAGTAATCAAACATAGGATTAGTCAATGTTCTTTGCACCTAGACCAAAGGGTAAAGAATAAGAATGCTCCTATTTGTCACAATACAATATGAAAATTCTATTTAAATTCATCATTCACTTAATTTTCTAAAAACAAGGAGAATGATACTTTTTCTAAATTATTTAAATCAACTTATTTCAAGCATTAGTTTACTTTAGTTGCAATAGTTACTTTTTAAATTCCGTTTACTATATTAATAAGTAATTCATTTAAATTTAGCTGATAACAAATCTGTTAAAAACTTCCCTGTGGGATCGATAATCAAGACTCCACTAGAGCCCTATATTACTTGATACGATACATATACTTGCGTAGAATCCACATTATACATTAAATCGTATAACTATATTTAAATCGGGATCAAGTTTTTGGTGTCGTTGTTATAAATATAAATTGCATACATATAAAAAGCAGGTCAAGTTTTTGGCGCCGTTGCTGGGAAGTAAAGAAATTATTTACTAGAGTAACTAGATTATTTTAAACTATTTTAAAAAATTGTATGTGAAAATTTGGAAACGAAAATTTAATACCTTACGATTCGGAATCGAGCGTACAATTAAAAGAATTAGAAAAAAGAGAAATTACAAATTTAACACAAATGACAAATATACCCGAAAATGAAAATATCAATCAACCAAGACCATTACGAGATTATGCCAACCCTACATTAGATGAAATTCATTTAACTATTCAAAACCCCGATGTAGTCGTTAATTCATTCGAACTTAAACCCGCAATTATCCAAATCGTACAAAATAATCAATTTAGTGGTTCACCTACTGAAGATCCTAATTTACATCTTTCAAGTTTTTTAGAACTATGTGCTACTTTCAAATATGAAGGAGTATCTAACGATGATTTTAGACTTAGACTTTTTCCTTTTTCTTTAAGGGATAAAGCAAAAATGTGGTTAAATTCGTTAGCACCTGGATCTGTTAAAACTTGGGGAGAATTATCACAAAAATTTCTATCCAAATATTTTCCACCATCTAAAATTGCTAAGCTTAGAAATGATATAACTTCTTTTAGTCGATTTGATGGAGAGTCAATATATGAATCTTGGGAGAGATTTAAAGAACTTCTTAGGAAATGCCCACATCATGTGTTACTAGATTGGTTAATTATCCAAACTTTCTATAATGGATTAGTAGGATCTTTAAGATCAATCATCGATGTCGCCATCGGAGGATCATTAATGTCAAAACCATTTGATCAAGCCTATGCACTAATCGAAGAAATGGCAACAAATAATTTTCAATGGCCTCATTGATAGAATGAATCAAAAAAAATAGTTAGTATTCATGAAAATGATGCAATATCTATGTTAGCTTCACAAATTGTCGCTATATCTAAGAAATTAGATCATTTTGGAATGAATTACTCTTCAACTATAACGAAGAAAATTCATCTAGACAACTTATAGAATCCCAATCTCATTATGAAACAATTAATGCAATTAACAACAGTACCCAATAATCCTTATGCAAATTATTATAATCTCGGATGGAAAAATCATCCTAATTGAATATAATACAACTAATCAACATGGATGAATAATTTGACACAACAATTAGGAAATCTGCCTAATCAAGGAAATCCTAACTATAAACCCAATTATCCACCTGGATTTAATAATAATAACCCTCAATTTAAAGATAAGAAATTATCAATAGAAGAATTAATATTAAATATGGGTCAACATTTACAAAATCAAGGAAATCAACTACAAATATAAGGAAACCAATTACAAAATCAAGGAACATCTATCAAAAATATTGAAACTCAACTTGGACATATCGCCACTGCACTTAATAATAGAATACCTGGAACATTTCCTAGTAATGTAGAAATAAATCCCAAAGACAAGGGAAATGAAAAAATTAAAGCGATACAATTATGAAGTGGAAAAGAATTAGAACCTTGAATTCGAAAAGAACTTGAAAGTCAAAAAGAGGAAGTGGAAATTGAAAAGGATAAGAATCAACAAGATCCAAACTTAGAAAATCCTTTAATACCTATGAAAATTTCTGTTGAAAACCTCCACCACCATTTCATTAACGACTAATTCAACATAAAAAAGACAAACAATTTGCTAAATTCCTTGAAATTTTGAAGAAATTAACGATAAATATTCCTTTCGTAGAAGCTTTAGAACATATGCCAAACTATGTAAAATTCATGAAAGATATTCTAAATAAAAAAAGAAAATTTACCGAAAATGAAATGGTCGCACTTAGTGAAGAGTGTAGTGCTATTATTCAGAAAAAAACTTCCTAAAAAATTAAAAGATCCTGGTAGTTTCACTATACCCTGCGCTATTGGAGAAAAATTCTATGGAAAAGCTTTGTGTGACTTAGGAGCAAGCATAAATCTAATGCATCTATCAATTTTCAAGAGATTAGGATTGGGAGAAATTTCACCTACTTCAAGTAACTCTTCAGCTAGCCGACCGTTCGTTACATATCCTAAGGGAGTTATCGAAGATGTATTAGTTAAAGTGGATAAATTTATCTTCCCCGTAGATTTTATTGTTCTAGATATGGAAGAAGATAAAGAAATTCCTATCATTTTAGGAAGACCATTTTTAGCCACCTGGAAAAGTTATGATCGATGTTCGAAAGGAGAACTAACTCGTGAGAGTAAATGACCGTAAAGTAACTTTTAATATTGCTAAATCAATGAAATATCCTGCGCTAGAAAAAGATGATGAGTGTTTTCGAATGGAAGTACTCGATCATTTACAAAAAGAACATTTTAAAGAATATTATGAAGAAAAATTAGAAAAAGAAAATAGTGAATTAATTGAAAAATCTGAGATAAATGAAGAATTAGATTATATTCAAGAGAAATTTGAATTTTTGGATAACATAGAAAATACCGAAAAAAATATAGTTCCATCAATTATTAAACCTCCCGAACTTCGAGTTAAAAATGTTACATAATCATTTAAAATATGCTTACTTAGGTAATTCTTCAACTCTACCAATTATTATTTCATTTGAATTAAATGAATCTCAATAACAAAAACTTTTAGATACGTTAAAAAAATATAAAAAAATTTTTGGTTGGACTTTAGCAGATATTAAAGGAATTAGTCCTTCAATCTGTATACACAAATTTATTTTAGATAATGAACATAAACCTAAAGCTGATCCTCAAAGGAGATTAAACCCGATAATGAAAGAAGTAGTTGTCGACCTCATTTTCGATGAGGTCTTCTCTTCTTCTTTAAGTATTTCAGGATCTAGCCTCAGCTTTTCCTTTCGACTATCCTAGAGGATTAGAAATGGGACCCACCACATAGAAATTCAAACCACTTCTTAACTCCCCGCAAACTCTACAAACTCGACTATAGACCCCCGATCACCTGTGAGGGTCGAAATCAAATGTGGAAGTTTAAAGGATGGGTTCCTATAGTGACTCTTCGGCCTTAGGACTACCCCGGATGGCCCGGTCCGGTGAATGGGCCGACTTACACACACACTACATTTATAGACTACACTTTCACACACCTATACCCAACTCGACCTCCCGACTCATGTAGGTGATTCACATGGATGGTCCTTAACCCCTAAGCCCTGGCCAAGAGGGTTAGGAACAACATAGTGGATGCCTCAAATGAGTCCATTCATGGCTCATGTGGGCTTGATATGGCTTCATGGCTCAACCAAAATGATTTCATTCCACTTATATTCACCCAATCTTCAATTTCCCAAATTTTCAATTTTTGACCCCCGGGACCCTACACCCGCTCAGCCTACCCAAAACCCTTGAAATTACCCAAATTTTTGCAAAATATCCAAATCACCCAAAAATTCCTCAAAATCATTCCCAAACATTCCCACACCAATCAAGTTGATCATCCATAGCCAAAAATACCAAAAATTCCAAAAATACATCCCAATACCCTCCAAATACCCAAAATACCCCTCTTGACCCAAAAATCGAAAAATTCAGAACATTCCCAGAAAATTCCAAAAAATCCCAAATATTCCTAATTTCATTTTGTTCAACTACACCATAGGCTAATTTTGTCAATTTACCCTACTTTTGTCAAAACCCCTAATTTGACCCATTTTAACCCAAAGTGAACCCAATGTCAAACCAAACCTACCCAATTGACCCAAATTCTGGTCCAATTCAATTCTAAACTTCCATTCAACAATCCCAACACCAATCTAGACCAAATCCAAGTCCAATTTGATTGACATTTGGATCCAATTTCACTTTTGGCCTTAAAGCCCAATTTGGACCCATGACCCAAACATAACCCAAACTCACCCAATTCAACTCCAATTAACCCCAAATCTTTTCTAAATCTTCCTTAACATTCCCACAAACAAAACACTAACATTATTTGCCCAACATTTAGACCCAAACCCCACTCAACTTCAACCCAAAGCTAAAAGGCCCTATTTTGACCTAAATCCAAACCTAACCCAAATGAGCCCAAACCCCAAAATCAAAGCCCAACCAAAGTCAAAACCTCTTTGAAACACTCCCATAAACATTTCCCAACATTAATTTTACATCAATTTCAACCCTAGCCCAACATTGGCCCAAGTTAGCCCAATTTGACCTATATTGGCCCATTCACCAAAGGAGCCCAAATTCAACCCAATTCAAACCCAAATCACTCCCAATTTACTCCAAGTCACTCATGACACATCTATGAGCTAAACCCAACAATTATTTGGCCCAATCCTTTGCCAAAATTTCATCCTAAAATCCATTTTAAAATCCAAAAGCCCACTTCCCTAAACCATTTTAAAAAAAGCCCATTTTCACCAAATACAAAAGCCCAAAATTGGCCCTAAAGCCCACATGGCAATTTCTTTTCATCATACCTTTAATTGATATCACCCCTAAGTTTCAAAATCATCATTAAACCATTCCAAATCAAGCTTCATACAAATTCCCATCAAATTACCAAAAATTTCTAAAATCCATTTTCATGAAATTGACCAAGCTTTTCCTCAAGCCAAAGACAAGCCATGCAAGCCATGGACAAGCCACATGAAGCCATGGAAGGTTTGACATGTGATCAAGCCATTAATAGCAAAAGGAGGAGCCTCTTTTAAGCCCCCTTAAAAAGGTTTTAACCCTTTTTATGCTTCACCTTAATCCATGATTAATCAAAATATTCATGGATGGTGACTTCTCTACCCTTTCCTAGCCGATTCATCCGATCCTCCCTCACCCAAATCAGCCATGGGGAGGTGAACCAAGCCCAAAAGGTGGACTTGACCAAATCAAGCCAAAATTAGCTCCTCCCCCATTCCATTTCAATTTAACTCCTTTACACATGTCCATGGCCAATCGACCGCACTAAGCCCCGCACCCGACCTCCCCGACCTCGAGGGTGACTCGACCTCGGCCGGCCAGCCCACCACAGCCGCCGGAAACCACCAGGCCGAGAGCTCACATGTGAGCCCAAACATGGAATTCTCACCCGCCGAGCCGCCCCATCCCCAGCGGCCATTGCAGCTGTTCTTCTCTTGCCAAGAGCAACTCGATCCCAAGCCCTAACTCTCCCCGGGAGGCCCTCCACCCTCTCCTATTTAAACACCACCCCCTCTCGGCCATGAGAGGTGTCGAACCGCATCTTACCGAAACCCCGCCAAAATTGTTCCGAACACTCTCCATACTTAGAGCAGCTTGATCCCCGATGCCAATTTGCCCTAATCCCCATCAACGTAACTCAATTTCTCAACCAAAATTCCACCCAAAACCAGGACACTTCTCCACAAGTGGATCAATCCTCAAATTAATTGGTCCTACACCTTCACCAAACCAAGGGAAGGAGTCCACCAAGCAAAAGCCCCTCTCCAGTGCCACCCATCCGTTCCGTACTCCAAGCTTTGTGATCGGGCTTGGTCGAAATCATACCTAGAGCGATTCATCGACCAGAGACTTCATCCGGAGCTTGCCGGGATCCAATCGAAGGTGACACAACCCTCGCATTGAAGCCACACTTCTCCGAGCAAAGGTATGAGCTAATTCTTCATCCCGAGCTTCCGGAGATTCTCCATTTCAAATGCTTTAATTTCAATGCATGATCACCGTATAGATGTATTCGTCTCTTCAAGACGAATCCATGGAAGCATAAGAACACGAAAATCCATCGAGTATTGAGCGAGATATTAGTGGATTTAGTGTGGACGGCTCTCGGGCGAGGACGGCTTGGGGACGATGAACGAATGTCGTTCATTTAATACACGCGCGGACGGACGGCCGTGATCTCGTCGGATCGGGAGATGGAACGACACGCCGGGGCCCCGAGCGCCGAGTCGATGGCGGCGTCGAACCGAAACACGCCGCGCGGCCTTTCGTAGCCGCCGAGGCTCGACGCAGCGCCGCGTGGATAAATAGAAAATTAGTGGTATTTTTGATTTATTTAATTCCCCTAAACTTCAAAAATCCATAACTTTGTGTAGGAAAATCAGAAAAATAAAATAAAAATACCCTCTCGCTCAGCGGAATCGTAGGAGAATAATATGGAAAAGAAATTATTTAATTTCATCAAGTATTTTATTTTTAATGATTTATTTCCCTTCGCATTGTTTAAATTCTCCATGCATATAGGAAATTCACCATGGCATGAGACCATGTGGCTTTTGAAGCCTCTGAATTTGGGAACATTCCCCGAATTTTCCAAAGTCGAGGCCATCCCTATGAGAAGTTATTGATTTTTCAAATTCATCTTACTGTTTTGAGTATTTTAAATCCAATAATTAGCATGTTTTGAAATAAATTCTAGAAAAATTTGGTGATGTCTCTTATGACCACAGGACCCTAGGAAAAATATGTTTTGAGTTCATTCATTTAAAATAACCCTAATTGGCTTAAACACCCAAAATAGCTCCTTAATTAATTAGAGCTAACCATATATCAAATTGACTTGAAATCAATTCTCCACTAACCTTTAGGATCAGAGGAGCTCACAATAAAAATTTGAGGTCAATTGGACTTGGTTAGCCCTACTAAATGGGTTGATTAAGTCATTTAGCCAATTTAAATTTTAAAAATTCATAACTTTCAAAATGCTTCTCAAAAATTCACCAAATTGGTTTTGGAGCCTCTTTGATATCAGGAGAATTTAAGAAAATTAAAATTTCAATTTTCTAAAAAAATTTATTTTTTGGAATTATTTTAATATTTTAATAATTAAAAAATAATAAAAATCACAAAAATAATAAAATTCACCAAAATGTCACATTTTGAATTTTAATCACTTAGGAACAAAGCCCATATTTTTCTTAGGTCTATTTAATGAGATATTAAATTTTAAAGCCCTAAGGTAATTTTAAAATTAAAAAATGTATTTTCTAGCATTTTCACTAAAATAATTATAATAAATCAAAGAAAAATCAGAAAATTGCAAACATTAATTCTCTGATTTCCTTGGTATCAGAGAGATTTTTGAAAAATATAAATTTCATTTTTCAACCTTTATTTTATTTTTAAATTAATTAATACTCCAAAACTCAAAATAATTATAATAAAAATAATATAATTCAAAAAATCACCAAAATTGGTCCAAGTGGTCCTCTAGTCATTAGGAATGTCCCATAATTTTCTTAAGGACAGTAAACTTTCCCTTGGTCATATTATTAAATTTTCCTTGGAAATTCCTATTTTCCATCAAAAATAATTACATAAATAAATTAAATACAGAAAAAACACATTTTCTCCTCTCATGTCTTTATTGGCATATGAGTGAAGTCACATAAAAATTTCAAGTTCATTTAAGCTCAATTTAGTGAGTTATGAAATTATTAAACTTGAAGGGCAAAATGGTAATTAAAATTTTAACCCTTAATTAAAACTTTAGGTTTAATAAAATTAACAAGTAAAATATTTGATCTTAACCTGATTTGGATGATTAAAATTTAAATAATTAAAGGGTAGAAACCTACTAAACAATTTAAAATAATTGAAATAAACCTTAATTAAATAATTGATTAAATTTGGAAGAATAATAAAATTGGAATTATTAAAATAAGGGATATTATTAGTGAAGAGATTTGTTCTTTAATTTAAAAATCCCTAAATTAATTATCTCAATAATATTTAATTCCTAATTAAAATGATAATTCAAATTTAAGTTTTAAAATGTTAAAGGACTTAATCATTAAATTAAATTAAAAAGTTAAATTATTAAACTCTTTTTAAATTTTCAATTAAATTAAAGATTAAATTAAAAAAAATTTAAATAAATTAAATAAATTAAATAAAAAAATTAAATAAATTAAATAAATTAAATAAATTAAATAAATTAAATAAGTTAAATAAATTAAATTAAATTAAATTAAATTAAATTAAATCAAATTAAATTAAATTAAAGGAAATTAAATCAAATTAAACTAAATTAATTTAACATCAAATCAAACTAAATTGAATTAAATTAAATTAAATTAAAATTAAAATTAAATGAAAGTTAAATTAAATTGAATTAAATAACATCACCTAAGACATAAAGAAATTAAATATAAAGCAACTCAACATTATTCCAAATTTAAACCCGTTAATCAAGTTAAACTAAATCATAAACCATTTGAACACCAATTTGCCCTCGAGAGCTTTGGTTATCATAACTCCTAAATAGAACGTTAAATGAAATGCTACTTCACTTATAGTGATATTCAAATGTCCTAGTTCACTCGAGCAAGATAACAAAACTCGAATTCCTGGACGATTAATTCATTTGTATGATTAAATTCATTTGGACTTAAAACAATCCTATCAATATTGAAAAGATGTTTAAGATTCTTCTTAAGCACTTCCTCAATATGATAAGTATACTCTTGAGAACAATTGAACTTAATTATTCTTTGATGAAGAAAATCATCCTCAAACCAAAACACAAGAACCTAGACGTCATAGGAAATGACTAGCTATAGGATTAGGAATTTGGTAGAAAACCATAACCCTTCCCTTAGTTTTACCTAGGAACGTGCTTAAATATTCTAATTGTGTTTTAAGTGCAGCTTGGGATGATGGGAAGACCCTCCAGGTATGCTTTTATTTTATTGCAATTTACCTTATTGCAATTTATTTAATCACATCGTACTTACTTTTCTTGCATTATAAACAACCGTTGCATGAAAACCCACACCTTTAGGATAGTCCCTAAAACCGAAACCAAAACTAAATTAAAAGTCATTGCAAGATAAAATTCACCGCCACAACATTCCAAAATATAAAACAACTCAAAATTTAATCACAAACAGAACACAAAACTGCAATTACAACTAAATTAAAACGTCCCGTTGGATGATCTGGAATACCTCGGATGATGTAACCTACGTGTTGCTAACGGGATTTCCCACTGCCTAAATGAAAGTGTGGAACTCATTCAACTGAGTTTAGCAAATTCATCCGGACTAAGTGAATCCGATAAAAATAATGATGCCTGAAGGATGGAACCGTGGATCTTAACCGGTGTCGTTATAATCAACTTTAAGATTTGTTTTAATTAAAACACAAAAACACTTGGAAATTAAGATTTTCTCTAAACCAAAACACTTTTCTCATCTCCCGATTTATGACTTCTAAAACTAAACCTCTCGCAACAACAAGGAGCTTGGAGCATGGTGGGCGCACGCGCCATCGTCGACAAAGAAACTTCGAATTTACATCGCCTAAACCTTCTTAGAATCAAACAACAAAGCCATAGGACTTCGAGGTAGTTTTCTTAGTGCAACATAAATCCTCAATCTCTTGTTAGCATTTGCATTGCAAATTAAGCCCTAACCGGTCTTAGGATTCCGAGGTAGTCGTCCGTACGACATAAACCCTCACATCTTCCGAGCTATTTCGTGTGATTTTTATCACACAAATATAAGTCCTAATTAATTAAAATTGGCAAGATCAAAACATTAAATAAATATTAGGACTTTCCTAAATCCAAGCCAAACAATAGGATAGTCGGGGAATTACCGAAGTTCGATTCGAATCTGTGATTTCTCCTAACTTTCTTCCTTTGAAATCCCAAAATAAAATCTTCCAAATTTGATCCATTCCCTATTGAAATTCCAAAATTCAATCCTTTGAAAACTTTAAACTTTGAAATTCTTGAGAGCAGTAATCTACTCGATTATTATCGAGAGTTTTCTTAGGTGATTCCCGTCACTTAAGATGTAATTAACTATGTGGGCTTGCCCTTATATGGAATTTTAAAGAACCTGTGTAATATAAACCCCGTTTAATGCTTTTATATTAAGCAAGGGAATTTGTCGGCTTATAAAATTGGTTCGCAGACCAAACGGATGTCACAAATCTTCTAGTTTATTTAATCGAGCCCCACCATCAAGCAAGTGTGTCTACCCTTAGGATAGATACACGGCTTTGTGGTGCGGTGTTCGTTTATATAAACTATTTGGGATGTGAGATCGGTTTGATTTCATATCTTAAAATCTTCAAATTTAAAATTATTTTCAAAAATCAAAATACTACTTTTCAAATTATTTATTTAAATTAAATTAAAAATTCGCCGCACAATTTTTGTAGGCGACCCCTTTTCAAAATAAAACACACAACCCGAAAATATGCCGACAGTATTCAAGAAAGAAATTTTAAAATGGTTAGATAATGGTATTATATATCATATTTCTGACAGTGCTTGGGTAAGCCCAATTCACTGTGTACCTAAAAAAGGAGGGGTGACTGTTAAAGCTAATGAAAATAATGATCTTATCCCTATAAGACAAGTTACTGGATGACGAATATGTATTGATTATAGAAAATTAAACACAGCCACTAGAAAAGATCACTTCCCTTTACTAAACCAGATGTTAGATAGATTAATCTGACATAAGTATTTTTGTTTCTTAGATGGTTATACCTAGGTTATCATCAAATATAAATTGCTCATGAGGATCAAGATAAAACTACATTTATTAGTCCTTATGGAACTTTCGCTTTTCGAAGAATGCTTTTTGGATTATGTAATGCACCTGCAACATTCCAAAGATGTATGATGTCTATATTTAGTAAATTAATTGATAATGGAATAGAAGTATTTATGTATGATTTCTCCGTATTTGGAACAACATTTGACTCATGCTTAAATCATCTTGAAAAAGCATTTGAAGTATGTGAGAAAACTAATTTAGTTCTTAATTGGGAGAAATGTCAATTTATGGTTACATGCGCCATTGTATTAGAGCATAAAATTTTGGAAAAAGGCATGGAAGTAGACCCTGCAAAAATTCAAGTAATAGCTAAATTACCACCTTCAACCACGGTAAAAGGGGTAAGAAGTTTTCTTGGACATGCTGGATTTTACAGGCATTATATTAAAGATTTTTCAAAAATTACTAAACCTCTATGCCAACTTCTGAAAAGGACAAGAAATTTGAATTTACAACCGAATGCCCGAATGCTTTCGAATTATCGAAAGATAAATTAATTACAACACCTATAATAGTTTCACCTAATTCGGAAAAACCATTTGAGCTTATGTGTGATGCTAGTGATTATGCTATAGGAGCAATTCTCGGCAAAGATATGATAAGATTTTCAAAGTTATATACTTCTCTAGTAAAACTCTAAATGATGCCGAAATTAATTATACAGCTATCGAAAGAGAATTGTTAGCAATTGTATATGCTTTTAAAAAATTTCGGCATTATCTAATAGGAACTAAATGTATCAGTGCATACCGATCATTCTCGCTATAAAATATTTAATTCAAAAGAAAGATTCTAAACCAAGATTAATTAGATGGATATTATTAATGCAAGAATTTGATTTTGAAATAATTAACAAAAAGAGAACTGATAATCAAATTGCTGATCATTTATCAAGATTAGAAAATCATGAATTATCTAATATTGATAATGAAATTTTAGCATGCTTTTCCCGATGAACAACTTTATAATATAAATGAGTTGAAAATACATTGGTATGCCGATATAAGTAAATTATATCAGTAGGTGACATTTTACCACCTATGTTAACTTTGCAACAAAAAAAATTCATTCACAATACTAAATCATACTTTTGGGATGATCCATACTTATATAAGCAATGTAAGGATTTAATTATTAGAAGATTCGTGCCTTATGAAGAAACTCGAACCAATCATTCAAAAATGTCATGACTCTAATTTTGGAGGACATTTTGAGACAAATAAAACCGCATATAAAATTCTACAATATGGATTCTACCGGCCTACTCTATTTAGAGACGTATATAAATATATAAAAACCCGTGATAAATGCCAAAGAGTAGGAAACATATCAAGAAAAATGAAATGCCTCCGAATTTTATATTATAAGTTGAAATTTTTTATGTTCTGGGGATTAGATTTCATGGGACCTTTTATTCCGTCATTTGGAAACTCATATATATTAAGTAGTTGTCGATTATGTTTCCAAATGGATCAAGCACAAGCTTTACCTAGGTGTGATGCTAAAAGTGTTTCGAAAATTTTAATGAAAAATATTTTTACTAGATTTGGAATGCCGATAGTGATTATCACTGATGGAGGAACTCATTTTAGAAATAAATATATTCACAAACTAGTAGAAAAGTATAATATCATGCATAAGATATCAACTGCTTATCATCCACAAACTAGTGGATTAGCTAAAGTTTCTAATCGAGAGATTAAGCGTATATTAGAAAAGTCCAGTAAATCCTAATAGATCGACCGGTCTATAAGACTAGACAACCGCATTACGGCATACAGACTACTTATAAAACTCCAATCGGAATGACTCCTTACAGTGCTTATATATGGAAAAACTTGCCACTTACCAATCGAATTAGAACATAAAGCATATTCGGCGATTAAAGAATTTAATTATAATATGAAAGAAGCTCGGTGAGAAGAGATTGTTGCAATTAAATGAATTGGAAGAATTAAGGAATGAATCATATGATAATGATAAGATTTATAAAGAAAGGATGAAATTATGGCATGACCGGAAGATTAATCGAGAAATTTTCGAACCGAGACAAGAAGTTTTGCTATATAATATTAGATTGAAATTATTTCCGGGAAATTGAAATCTCGATGGTTAGGACCCTTCACCATAACTCAAATATTTTCATATAGAACTATAGAAATCGAAGATCCAAAAGCAGTGACATAGATTTAAAGTAAATGGACATAGATTAAAACCATATTTCGAAAACGTACGACCAAATTTTAAAGAGGTTTTAATGCTTAGCCAACTCGAACACTAACTAAATTAGGTCGGGCTGACGACGTTAAACCAAACGCTTTATGGGAGGCAACCCATAGTAGTCTTTTATTTTTAAATGTCTACATATTAGTGAGTCTATAGTATTAAAACAAATCTTACTACTCAAATTTTTATTAGAATCATCAAAAAAATCGAACCTATTGGATGAGATCGAAAAATATACGGACCGAAGCGAAAAAGGAGATTTTTACGAATCTCGACAACGAGCCCGAGCCCGCGATGCGAGCCCGAGCCCGCCGACAGCGAGATCGTGGACATTACTTCGCCGCCTTTATAACTAAGTCTCCGACGGCGAGGAACTTACCGCTGACGGCGAGGCAGTTAAAAATTTGGTTTCTTAAAGATTTTTCGTGTGGTTTTGGACGGATCTAAGCCATTCCTTCGTAAGAAATTGTTCCAAATCCGATTTTACACCATTTTCTTCCTGAGGAATGACTAGAGACCAAACCATTCCATCCAAAATGGCCTCCAAATTCCTAGAAATCACAAAAACTGAAGTTTTCATCCGGAGAAAATTCGTCAGTTCGTAGGCACGATGAATCTTCAACAAAAGTTTGATGAAGAAAAGAATTATCAAAGAAAGAGGATTCGTCAATCAGAGGAGTAGAGAATTCTACTACAAAAATTGAAGAAATGATCGCACACAATGCATTGGGAGGTATTTCGCTATACAACATCCGCCGTAGTTATACCAGTAGTTAAAGAGTTTTACTCTAATTTACATGCGATCAACAATGGAAATGTGTACGTCGTAGGAAGATGGGTAACATTTACTCCTTCAAGGGTAAATGAATTATTTTCTATAGAGAATACCTCTGTTTGTCATTATTCCAACTTTGTGCCTTCAAGATACAATATGAACAAGATCTACAGATATCTGACCGATGAACCGGAAGATTGGGAGTTACGAGAAGACGGGTATGTTAGTTTTTCTTCATCACTTCTAAACCCTGTCTTGAAGCACTAGCATTTCTTTATATCTTCAAAATTATTACCTACCATGAGAGTAAATAAAGTTTCAAAGGAATGCGCTATTTTAAGCTACTGTATTCAAATTGGATTACCTATCGATGTTGGATCAATAATAGTAAAGTCCGCATCGGGATTAATTGTGCATGGGTCGACACATGGACTTGGACACCCATCGACTATATTTGCTTTATGCGACAAGTACCAAGTTTCTTATGAGGCTTGGGAAAAAGTACTTTTACCATGGAAACCCCTGGATCCTACTGATATGTTTCCCACATTGGATAACAATGATGAGATCACCGTTATTTCTGACAGAGCATCACAGAACAATCCTTTAGCAAGGTCCTTTACTGAGAAGACTAATTTCATTCTGAAGAAGATTAAAGGATTGGAGAAAGAATTGCAAAATGTGATGAATTCTATTGACAATATCTCTGATATGTTTGATCATATTGATTGGAGAATGAAGGAGTACTTTCGATCATACTCGGACATCCGCAAGCCATTTTTCGAATTCTCTTTCAGGCCTTTCTACAATTTATTTGTGCACTCGCGTCGCATCGGAAATATCGTAGAAGATATTAGTTCGGACAATCGAAGAGTAGGAAAGATTTCTATGTTTATGTTATATTTGTATATATTTATGTGTGTGTTTGATTTGGAGTTAAGTTTTATTATGAGTCGAAGTTTGATTTTATAATCTCGCATTTGATGAGATTTTATGTAAATTGTTATGTCTCAGCATATAGAGTATTGTGGTGTGGATTGTGATGCTGAATATTATGGATTTAAACATTTAGGTTAAGTATGTGTTAAAGTTGTTAGAGTGAAAAATTGTAAGTTCCATGGATTTCATTTATAAAGTTATTTTGTTTGTGTTGTGTGACTTTTTGTGAATATAAGTGTCTAATCTTTGTATTATTATTTAATTAAGTGATCGGAAGATCGATTAAAGGCAAATCGAGGTTATAAATGATTTACGAATTTCAAAAATTTAAAATTTTTTGAACCTCGCCGACAGCGAGAATTATCTCGCCGACAGCGAGAAAACCCGCTAACAGCGAGTCTGAGCTCGCCGACGATGGATTTATCCCGAAACTTTTGTCTTATGGAATTAAATTAGCTCGCCGACGGTGAGAAAAACCTCTCCGACAGCGAGAATGCGAAAAGACCTATATTCGACCGACCAACCGACACTATTCATCATCCCTTTCCTCAAATTTTCGAAAAGCCGACCTAGTGGCTTCGAGAGATCTCGGATTTGAAGTGATTTCAAGACTTTTCGACACCGTATTTCATCTTCCCTTGGTAAGAGCTTCACTCCTATGTAAAAATTTTTTATTTTCACCATGAATTTCTTCAACATTGGGATATTTTAAAAAATTTTGAAATGTGAAGAAAATACTTGGAAGAATTTCATAGAAATTGATTTAAATGGACTTTAGTTGTTGTAGGAAGCCTTCTTAGTAATATTTTTGGAGTTTAGTTAAAATTTTTGTAAATTTCACAGATCGAGAAATGGCTCCACGACAAAAGCGACGAATAGAATATGACGAAACTCGATTCATTAATGCGAGAGCACAAACTCGATATTTTCAAAACATACAAGCAAGAAAATGCATACAAGATCGAGTTTTCAAGAATCCAGGAGGATAAGTAGAACGAGTTATAAAGGAGCGAGGATGGGAAAACTTCTGCTACGTAACCAACAGAGCAAGCTGTAGAAGTTGTGAAGGAATTTTATACAAATTTAACACAAGTCGAAGATGCACCGCGTTAAGGTTAGAGGATTTTTGTAGATTTCAACGTCGCTAGAATAAACGCTTATTATGAAGTACGAGACACCTACATGAGCGAATATGAAACTTTTGGAACTATGGAAGGACCACTGGAAGAGGTGATCGACTTTCTCACTAATGGGAAAGGAGTATGGAAGTTAAAGCAGTGAGAACGGTAAACTTCCCTCTTTTTATGCTAAATGCAATATCTAAAGCTTGGCATTATTTTATTTATTTTACTTTGTTACCTACCTACCACCATAGTGAGGTAACAAGAGATGAGAGCAACTTTGAATTTCGTATTCAGAACCGAAGAGTATTAATGCGGGAAATGTTATATATAAAAACATATTAGCCATCGCTAGAAATGAAAGTGGAGGAGGACTGGACATCCCGGTCTTATCTATGCACTTTGCCAATTATCTCGGGTAGAGGCAAGAGATGATGAGGAATGGATAGAGCCTATGAAACCCCTTACTCGGAGCTAACATAAAGAAATATGAATCCCACGAAGGATGGAGATCGAGAACGAGGAGTTACATGCCTTCATCAAGTAGAGATATCCCCTCTAACAAGCTATGATCCTCCTCGACCCTACCACTCCTACCCTTCAAGATCCGATGAATGAGTTAACCCCGAGTAGAAAGAGTTTTAAGTTATTTAGAGAAAATATGGAAAGAATATTTCGAGCATATAGATTAAATGATCGGAGGCTCGGAGAGAAGGCACGATTATGATAAGAAATATCTCCGACGACATTCGCAGTACGAGATTGCATACTATGAAGCCGAACGTCGATATAGGAGTAGTGATTTAGATGTTGTCTTTCCCGAGTGCCCCCGATATTCACAAGTACTCGACCTGCTCACCTTCTCACTCTGGAGATCAGGTCGATGACATAGTTTGGGATTTCGATGCAAAAGATTAGAATCTTTATTTTGTTTGTTTGGTTTGTTTAGATTTGTTATCGTGCAAACTTTATTAATTCTGTGAGTAATATTTTAGAACTTTTCGTGGACTTTGGACTTAGTATGTTTGTTGGTTTGCTTCGAGCAATGATATTAAATTTCTTATGTGTGTTGGATTAGTTGCAAATTTTTATATATATAGGATGTTAGTCTTTCTTTAATATATTGTTTAAATTTTAAATGTATGTGTAGTAATAGATTAAGTTTTCTTTGTTATGTTTGATACTTATTTTAAAAATTTCCATCCGTGCACTTTCTTTTTAAATATTATATGTGGAAGAATACTAAAAGTACATGTTCTGTAAGTAATGAAAAAGCCTGCGAAAATTTCAAAGAAAAGAAATACCTAAAGCTCAAAGGTATGATGAATTTTATTTATATACTTTCCCTTTTTCACTATGAAGTAAAGATAGAAAAATTTAAGTTTGGGGGAAGGTAAAAATACAAATTTAATTATTAAAATTGTTCTCAATTTCTATTGTCAAAAATTATTATTAAATGATTTTCTATCGTAGTTTTTCAATTCAATAAATATGAGTTACTTTATTTAATTATTATATAAAGTTAAAGAAAATATTTCTAGTAATTCAATTAATTAATGGAATAAGATATTTGGTTAAAAGTAATAAGAATATAGTAAACTATTTAAAATAAGGGAAACTATATTCTAAAAATTGAAAATTCTCGAGTATTTAAGTGAAAAAGAAAGGATAGAAACTCAACGAAGTAAAGGCTATGAAATATATATAAGCAAAGAAATAGTTTAAGTTCAAATTTAGGAAGAGAAATTGAAGTTCAAAATTATTAACAAGCTATCCGGATACGTAATCCTCACTTGAAAAGGGAAAAGAAAAAGAAAAGAAAAAGAATAAGAAAAGAAAGAAAAGAAAAGAAAAATATAAGTGAGAAGAAGCTTGAGGAGATGTCTTATCAAAAATTGGCTTCAATAGAATCAACCTAAAGAGTAGAATTTAATTATTTCTGAACTTATATTTATGGATTAGTATTTTACTAAATAAGTGTTTTCGAACATCCTATCATTTAAATATCTTAAGTAATTTACTATTTTAAATATAGTTGTTCCCGAAATAAATAGAAAGCTAGAAATCTTAGAGCTGATAACTAAATAATCTTATCTCTATAAAGTTAATTTAATTACTTAGAAATATTTCTATTCAACTTTATTATAATGTTATTTAAATTTAATTCATATATTATCTGGATTGAAAAATTCTATTATAGAAATCATTATTATTATTTATTTAGTATTAAAATTACTTCGAGGACAAGTAATAATTAAGTTTGAGGGATTATAGAAATTCATATCTATTTTTGATGAAATTACACTTTAAAGAAGTATTTTCTTTATTTTATCACAGGAATGAAGATTTATAAGCGATGGAAGCAAAAATCATGAAATGGAGCAAATTTGGATCAAAAAGGAGGAAATTCATGCAAATATAACTACTTCGCCGACGGCGAGATCGGAGAGATCGCCGACGGCGAGTATAACTACCGTCCGACGGCGAGATCTGAGCTCGCCGACGAATTGAGAACTACGCTCTCCAACGACCAGCTCGAGCCCGCCGACGGCGAGAACGTGCGGTTCTCAACGACCTTCGAAGCCGTCCGCCGACGGCGAGGTCGTTTCTCGCCGACGGCGAGCTAGTTCAAAATGCTTATACATCGAACTCCGGACACTTTTTGAAGAGGTGTTTAAGCACCCTCGAACCTTTGCTTAACTCTATAAGAGGCCGAATTCTAATGTCTTAGAGGTGTCTCTGGAGTCTTCGTATGTGTCTTTTGAGTCTTAAAAAGTTTTCTAGAATCTTTTATGTGTGTGTTTAGTGAGTTCATTAGCTGAGTGTTATATAGTTTGTCGTACTAGAAGGAAAAGTCAAAGGAACTTCAAGGAGTCTCGCTGGGAGGAAATTAAGATAAGTATCTTTGTTTATTGTTGTTAACTTTAAATGAAATTCATGCTTTGTTTTATTCCCATGCATTCCGAGTAGTTTTCTTAGTCTTTCTCCTCGTTTATGAAAATTATTGGATTAATGAAATTTAATTGAAGCACATAATATAATATTAATATTAATTGTGATAATTTTTACTTAAAACTTAATTTACTTTCAATCCGGCCAATCGAGTAGTTAAAATATGTTGAATTATCTACTATAGTAAAAATTACATCCAATATCCAGGGAAGTCAAAAGCCTTGGAAGGCAGTGCAAATAAATAGGGAAATATTAATTATCGGGCGTAGAATCGGATATTTTAGTGTGACGTACTAAATTACGCAAATTCGATCCTACCGCTTGAGAGCCGAAGTGTAGATGTTAGCCCTCGGTGAGGGGAACGTGGGAGCTCAAGTGGCGACCAGCATCCTCCCACTCTAGCCGCAGATTCAGCAATCAAACATAGGATTAGTCAATATTCTTTGCACCTCGACCAAGGGGTAAAGAATGGAATGCTCCTATTTATCACAATACAATATAAAAATTCTATTTAAATTCATCATTCACTTAATTTTCTAAAAACAAGGAGAATGATACTTTTTCTGAATTATTTAAATCAACTTATTTCAAGCATTAGTTTACTTTAGTTGCAATAGTTACTTTTTAAATTCCATTTACTATATTAGTAAGTAATTCCTTTAAATTTAGCTGATAACAAATCTGTTAAAAACTTCCATGTGGGATCGATAACCAGGACTCTACTAGAGCCCTGTATTACTTGATATGATACGTATACTTGCGTAGAATCCACATTATACATTAAATCATATAACTATATTTAAAGCGGGATCAAGTTTTTGGTGCCGTTGCTATAAACATAAATTGCATACATATTAAAAGTGGGTCACCAACCATGCCCCTAGAACTCAAGCTCAAGCGGCAAGACTTGATCGGAAGATACAATACCCGTGGAAGTCGAGCCTAAGATGCAATACTCGATGGGAAGTTTCCATGCTCCCGGAAGATTAAGACTCAATGAGAAGATATGATACTCCTGGAAGTCGAGCCTAAGAGGCAAGACTCAATCGGAAGCTATCATATCCCCGGAAGTCGAGCCTAAATGACAATACTTGATGGGAAGATACTGTATTCCCGAAAGACCAGCTCCTAAGGGGTAAAACTCGATGGAAAGCTACCACATCTCCGGAAGACAAACCCAAGCGACAAGTTTTGATGGAAAGCTAGTAGCGGACGGGATATGCACTAGAAAAACTCAGCCGAGAGCAAGTGGTTAACATGTTTTCCACTCGAAAGACCTTAGAAGACTAGAAGCCTCGAAGGCTAAAGCCTCGAAGATATAAGTACATCAAAAACCTTAGAAAGCTACAAGCCTTAAGAGGCATATGTACATAAAAGATCTCAGAATGAAACAATCCTCAATAAGTACGGATACATCAATGACCTTAGAAGGTTACAAGCATCAGAATGCACAAGTACATCAAAGACCTCAGAAGGCACAAGTACATCAAATACCTCAGAAGGCTATCAATCTCTGAAAGCACCGATGCATTTCAAGCTCCTAGAAGACATAAGTCTGAGAAGGCACGAGCCTCAGATTATACACACCTAAAAAGATACAAATCTCAGAAGGCACAAATCTAAAATGATACGTGATTCTTTTTATATATAGCAGTGCACGGGTTAACTTTGATCGCATGTTTCCGCATGTTTCGAGAAGCCAAAAACCTCACAAGACATAAGCCTTAGAAAAGGCTCGGCACCAATATGCAACTTAGAAGTTGGGTAACAACACCTTGAAGGGGCAACTCCATCTCAAAAGGAAAATAAAAGCAACCTCAAAAAAAACAAACAAAACCTTTATCCCACTAAGTGGGGTCGGCTACATGAATCCTTTTTCTCCATCACGGTCATATTTAATGTTATATTTTCAGGTAATTCTAATAATTTAAGATCTTTTTTATACAATATGTGGAAGTCTTCCTTGGTCTATCTCTCGCTTTTCTTAACGTAAGTCGAATTTAAAATATTTACTCTTCTAATCGAATCATCGGACGGTCGACGTTTAATGCGACCAAACCACTAAAACAAATCTCTCAATTTTGTCCTCCACCGGAGCTACACCAACCCTATCACGGATGTATTAATTTCGCATTTTGTCTCTTAAGTGTAAAGCCACTCATCCACCTAATCATTCTCATCTCGTCAACACTTAGTTTTATGCTTCACTTTTCAAGGCAACATTCAATGCCATATAGCATTGCAGGTCTCACCGCCATCTTAGAAAATTTTCCGTTAAATCTAAGAGGTACTTTTCTATCAGTCAATAGGCCCGAAACATTCCTCCACTTTAACCAACTTGAATTCTACTAATAATATCCCCATCAATATCGCCAACACTTTTCTATCTCACCACTATATATAACATCGCAACCTCGAAAGCAAGCATTCAAATTTTTATTACATCGAGCTGGAGAAAAATGCATAAACGTACAAATCATCACCGTGTACAAATGCCACTTCACGCAATCGAAAGACTACAAAGACCAACATATACTTATATAAGGGCTACAACAAATCAGCCTCATCTTCGAGTAGTAGCCGCATTGCCTCCTCGAAATTTCAGTAGTTCTCGCTAATCTGCAGGGGTCTCCAGATATCGTCACCATAAAAGCATAAACATCTCCCCCTCAAAGTGCAACAAGAAATGTCCGACATTTTTTCATGTCCACCGGAATTCGCAGCGAAGAACAAACAAGAATATCCCGAGTCACCTATCGGGCGTGGATGGGAATTATTTTCTTCATCTCGTAGCGCAAAAGAAGATCCCGTTGATCGTTTTGTTACGTACGTCTCGAACGACTTTCTTCCGCACCCTCTTCAAGACAAAGATCTCCTTAGTGCTACACAAGCATGAGGATGACTTCCTTCTACGCCGCAACACGAAAGGAGATCCCGTTGATCGATTGTTACGCAGATGGGGACAGACTTTCTCCTTTACAAGAACATGAAAAAAAATCCCTTTTATCGCTTGCTACACAGTGTCGTGACGACTTTCTTCTTCTGGGATATTTATTTATCGCTAGTAAGTTAATTAAACTCCAACTACTCTCTCTCTTTTTCTCCTCTTTTTCCTCCCAAGCTTGTGATGCTTTCTCTTATTCATGTCCTTTATTTATAAGCTTAAGAGGAAGCCTAAGTATTAGAAGCAATGAGTTTTTCTTTAGAAAAAAAGAGAGAAAACCGAAATTATGTCACGATTCCTACCCTTTGGCCTTACAAATATCCCCCTAACCAAAAGGAGAAAACAAAATTTTACTAGCCGACATTCCTAATTCTCTCGACCGTTCGTCATTTGCCGCATCCAATTTCCCATCGTTCGCAATTCTCCGCCTCTTCTAATTAGCCGCTCAAATTCCTACCATCCATCCACGTTAGAATGCAAAAACCACGGGTTGTTTTGTTAGAGGAAGTGGAAAATAGTTTGAATATTACATTATACTACATAATTATTAAGGATTTGGAATCTTTACATTCCACGTAAATATTAAGCATTCACACCTCTAACCTCAAACCTCAAACTTATATAAATAAAAAAAATTGTATTTTATATTATATATAATAATAATAACACAACCATAAAAATAAAGGGCTTCAAATCTTGAGGTTTTCGGACAATAAAACTAATTTCGCCCAAAAATAGGAGGCAATTATTGTTATCAATAAATTTCCTACATTCAATATGAATCTCGAGGCATGACATGGATCTCGATGCACATATTCGAGTAAGAAATATTTAGACTTTGATGTAAAGTGATCTAGAGCTCTCATTTCAACAAACATACAACAAACCGATAGACTCAATGAGACGAACCCAATGATATCAAAATTGGTCCAAGCTAGAGTCAAATCAAGCCCCGATCAAGACGTTAACCGCTTTGAATGATTTCCAAACATATTTCGAAGATCAAACGGATGTTAAGTCGGACTAGCTTATAGTCGAATCGAGTGTCTTAACAAGACGAATTCAATGAGCCGAAGATGGCTCAAGTACGACATCGTCGAGACACTCAAATATTCATAAAACGTCGTCTAATTAAGGGAAACTCTCTGATCGTTCAATCAAAGCTGGTTCATATTCATTCATTAATCGCAATCTATAAATAGAGCCCTACCCCTCACTCGAGAGATGACTCGGAGCTTGATGTCTTAGAAGAGCTTGAATTCGAAGAGGAGCTTGAAGCTTAGAGAAGGTGCTATAGTCCAAGCATCACCTTGTTGCCAACTCCCACCGACCACCAGCCCGCCGATCGCTATTGATCACCACCGCCCACTTCTTACATCGAATTCATACGTTCACCGACGTTGTAACTCCGATGAGTGTTCAACTCTTTTCTCGTCTCGTGGACGAGGGATCAGTACTTAGTAATCTCTAATTTATAGTGGATTTGCTTCGGCTAGCCACGTCTCATAGTTTTTTCCTTTCCAGTGTTTTCCATGTAAATACTTTTGGCGTCTCTACCTGGTTATTTTTTTCATCCGAGTGCGTGCTAAATTCTTTTGCAACTTCAAAATGATAATCCATTACTCTACTGCCAAGAATTTTTTAGTACACATCAATTATAATTACATTTTTTCAAAGGATCAATTATCCGACCTCCTTTATATGTAAAATACAATGTCATTGAGCTAAAATGGCAACCTAGATTATCAGACACCCAAATATTTCCTTGCTACTTCGCTTATTTCCTTATTTCTTTTTTAGTTTAACGAGAAAGCTTATAGTAATTAAATAATTAATACACTTATAATTGAGATTCTTCATTGTAATTTGTCGAAATTGATGCTATATGCATATATCCTAGAAGGTTTTCTCTATGCGGAGAACATACCGTGTTTATGTAATTTTGCTAGTTTCTAGAGGTGTTTGCAGGAGAAGAACAGAACAGAATAAAAAAGCATGGATATGTTCATTCTTCTGTCCCAACCAAACAGCTAAAGAAGCTGGAACTTCATTTTAAAAATACAATGAGAGATTCTACTACTTGTTATTATACCCTTGAAATATAGTTTCTGCTTAAGTGTAAATTTTAGTTTTCATATTTCGTTTTAAATGTCCGGTGTATGCTGACTAAACATTGAAGCCAAAGTTAATAAGCAGAGTGTTCTGACAGAAAAAAAGAAAAGAAAAATTTGCATCAAGATATTACTATATAATTTTTATCAGGATGCATGGACAAGTGGTCAATGGAAATCGAAATCTTTTCAAAACTAGAGGATGCTGTCTTCTTCATTTGAACTATTGCTTCTGTATTCTGGCACATCATATTAGGAAAATTTGATACTATTTTTTTCCCTATCAAAGGATCAATTATGCTTAAAGCCATAAATATTCATGGTCTACCAGGGCCTGCATGCTTCTGCTTTTAAGCTGCTCCTCTGCTATATTTCAATCCTTCACCTCGTATGAAACCTAAATCTTATCCTAAGGCTAGAATAACTTCAATTCATATTCGTTAAAATAAATCTTCTGAATATATAATAAATGCATATTTGGAGTGTCAATTCTATAAATACTTGAGATTAAGGAGTTGCCTTTGTGAATTTTGAAGGATCCTTCATAGCCTTCTATAGGTTTTGGGAAAACAATATGACCTGCGTAGCTGAAGAGATACAAGCCAGATATATCAGGTATCTTACTTAGCTGAAGAACTGAAATACCCTTGTTTGCCTTCACTCCACCAAACACTGCAATTGAACCCACCGTTGAAACAATGAGGAGAGACATGAGGATTCCTCCGAAGGAGAGGAAGAGATTGAAGAGAGGTCCCGTATCCAAATGCTAGGGAGAGCAACAAGCACGGCTATCACAGTGAGAGTGGTGGACAGATGAAACCACGGAAGTTTGATGAGTGCCAGTAAATACAATGGACAAGCTATTTCTTAGTGAGATTGTGTAGGAGACAAGTTCATAAAAGATCTCTAATTAGATGAATTTGGAAGCTATGATCCTTCCTCTTCTCCCAAGAGCTCGCTCTCCTATGTCTTGGTAGCTTTTGGATGAGGCATCCTCCTGCAGCCATTTTCCTAAGAGATGGGATGTGTAAAGCACAAGCCATGCCAAGCCACACAAGTATGAATACGGAGCTCCAGCCTCCTTTCTCTAATGCATAAAGAGTTGGTTGTTGTCCCTGCCCTGAAAGATGCATTTTCACAGATACTGCTGAAGTTTTAGATTGAAAGTATATGCATTAAGCTTCTGACGAGATAACCAAATTACACTAACTTATTTCTTTGTAATGCGCTTAAACGGTCATGTTAATTTTTCATCTGCTACAATTGATGATTGTGTAGGCATGAAACAGTATTAAATCTAGTTATGCATTGGCAGTATAAAAATATGTTTTATAGAAATATTAAGTTGGTCCTTATTGACAATTTTTTTGGTTTAAATCATCTTTCATTATTAATTTATCAAGCCAATTTGGTAGGGCTTATGTGACTTACTTGGCCTAACAGTCTATAAGAAAAGGGCAAAAGTCTATCAGGGTGCATGTGCTTGTTACACGGCTCCTATTGTTGGGGTCCCCATACTGTAGCTGTTAGAAGTATAAAAATAAAATTAGCATTATAAAATTAAGAAATAAATTAAACCCGATCAAGCAAATAAAAATAAAAGCAATGAGATTGAAATAGCTTGGGAGGGAGGCGTGTCGATGACACTATCCTGAGAGTAGATCAAGCCTTGGGTGCATCATTTATGACTCTCTTATACTCTTGAGATATAACCCGTCCTTTAGCTTTGGTTGCACATGCATCATTACTGATTGGCAAATTTTGAACTAATCATGTGGCTCTTATTGACCCAAAAGAAGAAAAATAGAAATGATGGAATGACTATTAGAAAAATTGATGGAAAAAATAAGAAAATGTTCAAAATGTTTTCATCTTTTTTAAACTCATATTCTCTTGTATTTATAAGTGAGATGAGAGCAAAATAATAATTTTTTTTTATGATTTATATTAGTTAAAGGATGTTATTTTGATTTATTGATTTATTAGTTTATTTATATTTAATTTAATTTATGTTATATGTTATAATATTAATAATGTTAATTTTAACATTATTAAGTTATAAAATTTTAACATTATTAAGTTATAAAATTATAACATTATAACTTGACATTGTATTTTTTTAATATTAATTATCACATAGACAATGTCAATATTCCTACAAAATTTTGTAGCAAAACAAAAAGGTCATATGAGCCTTCACGACTCTAGTGTATGTCACTCGGCTTCATTTATGTGAAGATTTTCAACTTAAGAGAGAGTGGTAGCCACTTTGAAGTGCTCTCGCATGAGGAGTGGAAAAATTAAACTGAGTGCATCATGCAAAAAGTAAGAACTGAAGATCATGTTTAGCTAACATGTCAAGTAAAAACAGAAATGACTGACCAATAAGCATTTCAACCATGTTGATGACTGAATGAGCAAGTGAACTATTTTTACTATGATGGCACTTACTCTCCAAAACTAGCATCCTATCCCACATTTGCACCGTCTGTTCTCCTCACAAGTTTCACGCTTGGATACGCTACCAGCCTAACCGTACGCCACGAACAGATGCGGTTGCCATCCGGCTCGTGCGCCCAAGCTCAAGATATGCACTGCATTTATTCATCAACTCGCTTATTCCCGACATTTCTTCTGCAACATGCATCCTTGTTTCAAAACTTCTTGGTGATAATTAGAAATGACTTTGACTTTACAAGCTAATAAAGCAGTTAAGTGCAAGACTTACATGGACAGATTATATTAGAGTATAGTTCGAGAAGCGGTAAGTTTTGTTTAGTTATTTCTGTTGCCAAATGGAATTAGTTTAAGATTCAGATTCATTGTAGAAACTTGAAGGGCTGAGGTAACCCTCCACTTTGTTGTAACATGAATGCAAATATAGTTGCATTCTTATTCCACTTTATTGAAATAAAAATTTTATTCCGGATATTATTAATTTTAATTTAGCTCTGCATGAAAAATGTTTATTTTGAAGTTATAATATGTTTTTATCAAATTACAACCATTCATTTAGTTTCTATGGTCCTTCGACGGATGCGGTACGCTTTTTGTACTTAATTTTTGGTTTTTGGTTTTCTTTTATAGTATTGGAGTTCATGATTTATTCTATACCTTCCTCCAATTTTTCTATTTGTTCATCTCTATGGCTTAGTTAAATGTTTGATTGTTTCTGATGCAACATATTCCTCAATCATAATATCTTGTAGGTTAGCCTCATCTTGCCTTAAACCGCTCAAAGAAGAGGATAAAATCGTAGAAATTTTAGAAGAAATGGCTATCATTTTGATGGTTGAAAGCAGAGCTTTACTAACAGAGCGACAAGAAGAGGCTAAGCTACAAGATATCATGATTGAGGAATATGTTGCACCGGAACAACCGAACATATTTTAAATTGGCTAAGCCATAGAGATGAACAAATAGAAAAATTGGAGAAAGGGATAGAAGAAATCATGATCTCCGATACTTAAAAGAAAGCCAAATACCTCGCAAATTGCTTGAATGTCGAGCAAATTAAGAAAGATGCAAACATATATTGATTTGAATAAAATTAATGGTTGAGTCCACATACCATTTGTTGCCACATGTGGATTTAATTGTGGCGTTGGATTAAAGTAAATGTGCTCATTTCATTCTAATTATTTTCAGGAAGAAAAAAGAAAAGGAAATTCAAAGCATATTCCGAGCTTAATTTATTTGTTTGTATGCTCGTCTTATTCAGTAAGAAAAAATAATGCTCAACTAGCAATACTACATATGTTTGCAATGATTACCAAAATCTGTGTATGTAATTCTATTACTTTCTAGTGTATGAGGTTGTATTATTCAATTAATAGATGAATCGCAGTGCAGTTTGATGCTATGTTCTTGATGGCTAAGCAGCCATACTTAACTCCGATTCTTTTTATTGCTGCAACGCGAGTAAATGAAGAAGAAAAGCAGCAGCCAGCGGTTAGTAGACAGGATCCCGTGCCATACTGAGCGTTGATGAAGTAGAAGATTAGCAAATTAAGAGAATGTTGGGGTTCTTTCTAAAGGCATACTATAGAAAACTGTTGAGAAATGATGGGTTGTATGCTATAAGGTATTTAACATTTTACATAATCACGAATAATTTTTAGTCTCGCTTGATTAAATTACATAAGAAGTTTCGTCTTATGCTTCATTTGATTATGCTTAACTTTAAGATACTCTATTCTTTTGCCTCGTTTTTGTGTTGCGGGAGGATCGCATTAATGACATTCAATTGGTTGTGCTTTTTGTGTTATTGTATGGACTGTAAAATTTATAATATTTAGACTTCTGATCATATCCAATAAAGTATGTACTAATTTGGAACTAGTAATCATCCTCTTAACCATATTCATTAAATTTTTATTAATTCTTTTCAGCTACAACATTCTCATCAGATGAACAAGATAAAGTATATTAGGCATCAGTTACATTCTTTAAAAAAAAAAAATTCACATATGGAATCATGACTTAGCCATCTTTAGTGTATCTCCTATTAACCCATCTCATCTATTAGATCTCATAATTTTAATTTACATTCCATTTATTTCTCTATTAATATTTAAGAAATATTAAAGGCATTCATTTCTTCATTTTTATTTTGAAGTAAATACAAATATATTGTGAGTAATCAACAATATATTCATAGTATAAACAAATAAATTTTTGAAAAATTAAGGAATAACCCAAATATAGAAGCCTACAAATTAAAATTCTGCTTTTTTGAGAAATTAAATACAATTTTTTAATTACTAACTTCTCAATAGCTTCCTTAGATTTTGCAAGTCATATTAGATATTACAAATATGAATTAAAAAATTAGTATCAATCCATCATGTGTTAAACAATATTAATTATATTAGATTCTTAATAGACAAATGAGATTATTTAATCTTTTTTTGTCAAGTCAATTCTTAAAAGTCATCCGTCCCCATATGCCTCTTCTTCTTATGCAAGAAACAAATATATTCTTTTGTTATTTCAGTTGGGGTGATATTTTAGCCTTCTTTTTCTTTTTCATTTTGACTTGGCATGAATTTATTCTCTGTTACTAATATTTTACTTTTACCCCTTTTCATGAGTAGGAATCTAGCATATATGACTAGGAACTTATTAATTGACATTTTGTCCTTATGTATGTTGTATAATATTTTGAAATGACTATATCATTGTGACAGGGTGCTTAGAATGTGTACATCAAAGAAATATTGGATATTTATTGATTGAATGATATCAAGATAAAATAAATAAAAATATGCTTAAATACAAAAATTGAAGCTCTTAATTAAATATCATGATTTATCGATATAAATTCTATATTAAATATTCATAAACGTAGTGACAAACTTATATATGTTTGACATACAAGGCAAGACTATGACACACGAGGTCGTGACATCGATGCTGGGCATGGACTTTAATATTGATACAAGAACTTATGAACCTTAATTTATATATTTTTATAATGATTTTGTAAAAAAATTCGAACTTCAACGCAAGTATACGTATCAAGCTTTCAAGTAATACAAAATTTAAATGGAGTCCTCGTTATCATCCTACTGTGGAAGGCACGTTCCTTACAATAAATAAGGTAATACCGAAATCCAATATTCAAATCGCAATTAAAGTTTAAGTTTACTTCTACTAACAATATGCAATAGCAAATAATTTGGGCTGTTAAGCATACCACGATTACTTATAATATCTAAGCTTTGTATTTGAAAGGTTTTATATATATAAAAAGTTTCTTTCCTCTCGCAACGAGTATACGATGTGTGAATGATATAGAATGATTATTTATTTTATTGTGCCACATTAGAGCATAAATGTTTCTTTACCCTCAAAAGAGTACCCCTTCCAAGCATGAAAAGAAATACGACATATCCTAAGTTCGCCCACAAAATCAAAGGCTAGCCTCTGGAGGATACCGGTCGTCACTTCGATCTCCCACTCACCCTTCACATGAAAGCTAACATTTGACTTTAGTTACCAATCTTAGGACCAAATTGGGGATCTCACCGTCACCCCGAAACCTTCAGCTTTAAGCCCATCAAAAGACATTTTCCTATTTATTTGCACTCAATTCCCATGAACTATGCAATTCATCCACACATTGACCCGATTTTTCATTATTGTCAGAAGGACACTAAATCCTTTCAGAGTTAATGTACAACAACAAATTTTAACAAATTCAATCGTATCGAAAAGTAAATTAAGTTCAAAATGAAAACCATCACAATTTCTTCAATACTTTAAAAACACTTCAAGTCCACATCATCACATCTCTATGCAAGAAGAAAGACAAAGGAGAGTACTTAGAATTCATAGAGAAGACACAATAAAACATGGATTTTATATATAAAAGAAAAGTCATACAAACCACAATAGAAAATACAACTTATCTCTTTCTCTTCCCAAGCAAATCCCTCAAGCTCCTTTGAATCATTTTCTCTTCTTGCAACACTCAATTCCCTCTTTAGAATGGAAAGGAAGAAGCAATCTCTCACTTTACTCCTTATCCTTCATTCCTTAGAGAAGAATCCTCTCAAATTCTCACTTCTACACTCTTTTCTTCCAAACCTTAACTCTAAACACACACACACACTAACCCACACAAATTTCGTTCAACAGCGTTTACATATATGTTAGAAACGACCCCCAAGAGTTTCCTTAAGCATCCCTTCAAAAGCAAATAAAACTCTTCAAATTTGAATTGCACCGACATTGAGAGTCGAGGCGCCCGATAGGACGCGCGGCGCCATCGTCCCATTATTTTCAGAGCTCTCGGTGAAAATGGCCGGCGGCGCCGAAGCTAGTTTTCGCCATTTTGCTCTTTTCCCTCTCGACCCGTTCCTTTTTCTTCTTTGCTCCAATTACCTAAAATCATCATACCTGCAACAAATCATGAAAAATATCTTTCTTAAAATGTAATATCACCAAAATGGGTAAAATTATATAGTAAAAATAATATATTTTTTGCATCAAAATCTCCCAAACTTAACTATTACTCGTCCTCAAGTAATCTTTTTACTACATAAATATATAACTCGAGGCAATGTACTTTTCAATTCGTAGGACACTAAAATTTTTCATTCACAAGAATATCAGCAAGACTTTTAAAGAAATTCCGAGAATCCCGGTGTCAAAACTAATAGTATAAGAATATTCAACAATCAAGTCTAAGGGTTCTAAATATTCCTCATTTATTTCAAGATAAACCATAATTTGTCACATTAAGAGTGCCTTGAAAGAATATATGAAAAAGGAGTTCATGCAAACTTCATCGAATGTAGGCCTATACTTTAAATATAAATTAAGAAATGAAATCAAGTTCTCCTTTTGTGGCGACTCAAGTGAAACAAATTTTTGGTTAGGCATCTCCTCAAGCTTCTCCTCATAAATACTTTTCTTTCTTTTTTCTTCTTTTTCGGATTGGTTTTCAATCATTCTTTTATTTTCTTTTCATTTTCTTATGAGGATTATTATATCCGGATACTTTAACGCATTTTGAACTTCACTCTCCTCTTCTAAAGTTCATACTTTAAACACATCCTTACTTTATAATTAGGTAATGAGTTTATTATTCATCAAAAAGTCACAATCTCTTCTTAACACATAGTATACTTTAAGTCTCTTAACATTTCAAAAAATTTAGTTTTCTTTACTTTAAATAGTTAACTATAATCAAATCCTTTCATACCAAATATCTTACCTCTATAAAATTAATCTTTAATACTAAAACTTTCATCCAATCCTTCCATAAAATTCAACTTAAATAAAAAGTTTTAGTGATCTAAAGTGAGGTTCAACTACTAGAAGTTATGCTAATAATTTTGAAAATATAATAATCGAGAACAAATAGAGTTAATATTTTTCTACCCTCCGCTAAACTTAAATTTTTCAATAAATTGACACATTTTGAGAGTAAAAGAAACTAACTTTTTGTGCCGTGATCTTAATATCTTCAAAAGCTATCCGATATTAGTCAAAATTTACACCTAACATGTATGAAATGCGAATGTCGCTGATATAAAATTTAAAACATTCATAGGGTAAAGAGATCAACTTTAAACATCTAAATATCAAAAAATAACACCACAACTCGCTAAATAAACTAACACAAAGACTACACATTTCATTTTAATAATTTCAAACTTTTCATTACAACATTACAACACATCAACAGGTTTACAAATCATACGTGAAAATAAATAACTACTACATCACAAAAAAACATAATACATAAAAAGAAAAATAAACAAAAATAAACTACAAACTACCACTCTTCATTACCGTATCACTGTGGTCAACAGTGACTGCATCTATACGTGTATAGCCGGGGCAAGTAGGAATATCACATCGCCCTCCCCTCATGAATTGACTGTAAAATATGATAGCAATATCAAACTCAACTCTTTCTTCTCATATAATCTTCTACTACATCACTTCTGTGCTCAAACACATCCATCCTACCATAGAGAGTCTATCCATACTAGCACTCGTAATCTCAACTCGCTCCATAATATCGAAAAAAGTAGGGAATCGACGTAGGATGGAACAAGCCTACAACTCATAAAAGAGGAATACGCATTCTACCTCATCTCATGCTCCCACACGAGACTCATAGCACGTACGATAGTCTTCGTAATGGGTCTCGTGGTATACGCCCACTTCTTCTAACTCGTCAACTTTATCGCGTACTACACCAGATGCGAACTAGGAATGATGTCCTAATCCTCCAATGGTCTCTCCTCTAGCAATAGATTGAATGTTCTCGAAGACAATACCCAATATCAATCTTCTTCATATTCTGAATACAATAATTCGAATTGCTCTATCCCTTGTAATTTCACTATGGTGATAAGAAGGTAATGTTTCTGCAGATAATGTTGTCAAACTTTAGATGAAACATTTAACTTGGAAGCAGGAAGTTAATCATCCGTTTTCGACTCACTTTCCATTCCCCTCTTCCGTCCGTCGAAAAGTAATTACTCTCTATTCGCTTCTCGGGTATCCAAATTTTCATATTCACATACAAAAGGTTCCCATGTCCGATAAAAAGCACACACAATCGAGGTAAATTAACCATTTTTCCTCTAACTAGCACATATTCCCGTCTCAAATTGTGGCACATTCGTACAGAATTCTCTATCAAAGACTGCAAAATAACATTAGCAAAGAAAATAACAAAATCTTTCCCAAGCTATTTCGTAATTAATCGTCTACCGCATCCACCAGATCCTTAATACACTTCTTATTATAAATGTAAGAATTAAATGAAATTACGTCACACGATAAATTTTCTTCATCAAAATCCAATTTTCTCATTCCTTTACTCATCCTTTCGGAGCCATGTGAATTTCTAAAACACAAGAATATTCCCCAATAAATTCCAAATCCACAATGTAACAAACTTCAAATACTATTCTAAACTAGTAAAAGCAAATTTCATCATAAAGGAAATCCCAAAGTTTTTTCAAAGATCACAAATTTCTAATCTAAGTAATGGGAGAGATTCCCATGGTGAAAAGAAAAATGTTTAACTCAAAGTGAAGCTCTTACCAAGAGAAGTGTAGATCCTCGGTCTCGAAAGCTCTCGAAATCACTTCAAATCCAATATCTAGCAAGCCATAGGTCTTCAACATCAAATAGAGTAGGAAGACAAAAAGCAAAGGAAAAAATGGCAGTCCCAGTCAAAATCACAAAATAAAATGGTTTTGGCCTTTTTTCGTATTCGGGCACCGCGGCGCTCGATGGGACACGCGTGCTCTATTTTTTTAATAAGCCAAATTCTTCCGTATTTGGGTGCCGGCGGCGTTGGCAAAAAATTTTTCGGGACTTAAATTTTTTTATAATTTCAATCGTTTCATCCTCCACAATGACACTTAACACTTCATTAAGCATCTATTTCATCACACAAGCAATAACTAACACAATTCTTAAATAAACAACTCAAAACATCACTTATATATATAAAATCCACATTACAACATAAACACTAACATGTTCATCAAATCAATCAATAACCTTTAGATTTTTAGTGTCATAAGTACACTATGATAAGTAAACACTAAAATCTAAGCACACACAATGAAATTAAGCATAGCAATCAAAATGCAAACCGCAAATCAAATAATAAACACACCAAACAAACATAAGCAAAGCAAACCAAACACACATCAAACACAAGTAGAATTCAATACGCTTCCTCATCGCCCACAACTATCTTCCTCTCTCGATATCTCTAATAGATCGATGACAAAACAAATTTTAAGGAAGAAATGGGAATTCATCAGATGAATCCTCAGTAATCACAACATTCTTTCTTCATCATATTAATCAGGCCCATTGCACCGACCAACAGATGTAAATTTTTCCTTCATCCTCTAGCCTACAGAAAATGTTTTAAATATTATTTACGACATTCAAATATCAGGTACTTCTTTTTCCAACTACTTAATTTTCTTCGTATCGACCCACAATTTTATATTATGATATTTTAATTTAATCGCAACGAAGCCAAAACTTCGACCTCCCGCTATATTATATGTATTAATTGTAATTGTTTATGTTGTGGATGCTACGCAAGTATACGTATCGTATCGTTATCACAGGCTCTGAAGTGGAGTCCTCGGTTATCGATCCTACGTGAAAGAGAAAATAAAATAATAGCTAATTTTAAAATAATAATAATAATTCTAAAATAAAAGATACGAAAATTTGAAATTCAAATTTAATGCGTAATAAAGTAAACTAAGTATTTCAATTGTGTAACTTAACCAAGTAGAAAATTTTTGCGAGACGGGCTAACGCATCTGCTAAAGCATTTTCTTTCCTAGGAATTTTGTAGATCGTCACATTCGGAATCTGTTCCAACAACTGTATGGCATACTAGAAGTATTGCTCGATTCTTGGCTTTAGAATTCTGTACAGTCCGGCGATCTGTTGAATGATTAACTGTGAATCCCCGTAGATGTTGATGTCTGTTATCCCCATTTGAATAGTTAATTCCAGTCCTGTTATGAGGGCTTCGTATTCTGCTTCGTTGTTTGTACACAGCTCTATCAAGTGGTAGGAGTAACTTAACATCCCCCGCTCCAATGTTATAAAGATTAGTCCGATTCCTGCCTTATCGGGAATTATCATTTGTGATTCTTCGTCTTTGTGTGCTGAAGATGCTCAGTGGAAATATAATTCCTAACGTCGATCATCAGGGTCTTCCAGGCTCATTATTTGTTCATCTGGCAAATCGTCATTGAGAGGAGATTCTGCCGGCAGAGGGTGTGCAGTGAGGAAGTCTGCTAAGACTTGTCCCTTTACGGCACGAAGAGGCACGAAAGTTATATCGAATTGCAATAATATCATCGATCATCCGGCAAGTCCGCTCGAAAGCGTTGGACGAGTCATCAAGTATTGCAATGGATTAAATTTCGAGATCGAGTTGACCTTATGAGAAAGCATGTAGTGCCCGAGCTTTCGAGCGGCAAAGATCGTGGCCAAACAATGCTTTTCAATTGCGGGATACCTTATTTCCGTCGGAAGTAAACGACGGCTTAGGTAGTAAAGAGCATTTTCTTTACCCTCATCATCGACCCGGCCAACAGGGCTCCGAGTGAGTCGTCCAAAGCCGCGGTATAAAGTATCACCGGTCTACTCGAGACCGGGGTCGCTAAGACAGGAGGTGTCATTAAATATTGCTTAATGTCCTCAAAGGCCTTCTGGCATTTCTCTTCCCAAATAAATTTGGCGTCCTTTTTAACTAATGCCGAGAAAGGCTGACACCTACCTGACAAGTTCGAGATAAAGCGTCGAAGATATGCCAGCTTCCCTTGAAAAGATCGTAGTTGCTTTAAGGTTTTGGGAGGCGGCATTTCTAAGATAGCTTTAATCTTTTCCGTGTCGATTTCAATTCCACGATGTCGGACAACGAATCCTAAGAATTTTCCGGAGGTGACGCCGAAGGCGCATTTTAAGGGATTCATCTTAAGGTTAAATTGTCTCAATCGTTCGAAAACAATTCTCAAATCATACAGGTGGTTTTCCTTTACTTTGCTTTTGATGACCACATCGTCCACGTAGCATTCGACTTGATTGTGGATGAGATCATCAAAAATTCTTGTCATCGCTCTTCGGTATGTCGCTCCCGCGTTCTTCGAGTCCGAATGACATCACCGTGTAGTAATATACTCCGATCGGCGTTCGAATGCTGTAAGTTTTTCATCTTCTGGAGCCATTTTTATCTGGTTGTATCCTGAAGATCCATCCATGAATGAGAATATTTCATGTGTCGAAGCAATGTCGATCATTAATTCTGGGATCGGTAGAGGGCATTCATCTTTTGGACATGCCTTGTTTAAATCTCTGAAGTCCACACAAATTCGGATCTGACCATTCTTCTTCCTAACTGGTACCACATTGGCTAACCAAGTCGGGTATTGTTCTTCGCGGACAAATTTAGCGTCTATTAGCTTTTTAACTTCAGATATGACTTGTTGTTCGATTTCTAGACGCATTCTTCCGGGACCTCGTCCGACCGGGACAAAAGTAGGATCCACTCCTAGCTTATGGACTGCGACCTCTGGAGCTAAACCTGGCATCTCATCGTAGCTCCAAGTAAAACAGTCTTTAAACTCCATTAATAACTTGATTATTCCTTCGAAGCCCTCTTTATTGAGTAAGGAGCTAACAAAGGTAGGTCTAGGTTCTTCGCTAGTGCCTAAGTTAATTTCCGTTAACTCATCTATTGTAGATTTGATCTCTTCTTTGAATTCTGGTGGAGCGTCTCCAATTTGTAAATCTTCAAATTCTTCCGTAGTTTCCATGCAGCTTTCATTAGACTCGCAAGTGACAACCAAGCAAAATTCAGCATCGTCAACCGATCCTACCGTGCCGAATCCGAGACCATGCTAATATTTCGAAATGTGGGTGGACGACCGGAGTTATTCCATAATTTTTCAAAATGTTGTGATTGGCCTTTTGTCCATTGTCGAGGTAAGAAACCACGCCGAATTAAATTTTGAACACAGGGAGAGTACCACTCAAAAGGTAATTCCATTAATTCTGATGAAGTGACATCTTTAAATTGTACATTATTTTCAGTTTTGGAAGAAGGAGCACCACGGTAGAATTTGATTGGCTTTGCATCGCCGCTACGTACCTCTTCGACCACCATACCCTCAATCTTATTAGAATGGATCGGGGTCGTGGTCATAGTATGTACATAGTGGTTAATCTTCTCGTACATCGATTTATATTCTTCATTCTTTTCATCTTCGAGCGGGATCCCGAATTGCGGCTTCTTCCGACTTATTGTCGCCGCTTCTTGCTCGATTTCTTTTTCTTCTTCGTAACTCGTCTTCCCAATCAACATTGATAGCCGGTTTCCTCCGTCCAACTCGTCCTAACGTCTCGCCACGACCTCGTCCCCGGCGTCGACCTCGGATGCAAGTTGTGGAGAAACCTTCACCATCTCGCCGTAAGGGAGTGGTGAGTGACTGTTGGACTAGAACTTCAGGTTCTTCGTCATCCCGAACTTCTTTTGCTTCATTCGTTATGGTATTTATTGAGAATATTGTTTTCTTCGGAGGTGCATAATAAGCCGCATCTTCATGGATTCCAATTTCATGTACGGAGAATGGTTGTAAGTCACCTTTGATGCATCGTTCCCCTCCATCGTAGTATTTGATGCACCGATGTAGAGATGATGGTACCATCCGGTTTTCATGTGTCCATGGTCGGCCCAAGAGAGCGTTGAAAGACGTTTCTAAATCAATTATGTGAAATTTTGCGGTTGTCTTTGCCAAGTCACCGGTCTTCATTAGCAGTGTTATTGATCCGAGGGCTCTTTCTCCTTTCTGGTTGAATCCTCTTAATAACATTCTCTCTGCTTCAAGCTCGCGAGCATCAATTTCCAAGTATGCTAGCGTCCGAAGATTCATTATATTGATTGACGCTCCTGGATCCACCAATACTCTGGAGAGTGTAAACTTCCCAATTCTAACTGAAATGTACAACGGTCGATTGTGGTCTGCTGTCCCAAGTAGTAGGTCATTGTCCGTGAAGGTGACACCTCGCTGTTCCTTTAACGAACAAACCTCATCTAAGGAATCTCCGGTCATTTGAGTTAAGCAAATTTCAGGATCAAGTAAGGTCTTGATCAGAGCTTCTCTCATCTCCTTTGATAACATGAGAGCGTCGTAGATGCTCGCCTGGCCGGTAGTTTCCTAAGATGGGCTAGCACGTTGTAGTCCACTTTATTTTCATGTGTCTCGCTTCTTCTCAAATGGGTATTTCTTCCGTCGGGGTTGGTTCTTCCCGAACAACCACCTGCTTTCCTTTGTCCTTTGGACCCATTCTCGGAGGTAGAACTCTTCCACTTCTTAAGTTAACTTCTGTAATTTTTTCTGAATCTAGTATTAAGTTTGCTGGTGTTTCCTCCTGAATCGGAATGACAGGTTCTTCTGGATTAGCTTCAAACCCCATTCATTGAGCTCAATTTTGGAGCTCAATTCTCAGTCCAGAACCAGGACATCTCTAAAACCTCCACCAAATCCAAATTAAACTCACCCACACCTGCACATGACCAAGAGAAGGAGTTCCCCAGTGAAAGCCCCCTCTCCAGGCCACCCATTTGCTCCAGACCTCCAAGTTTTGAAATCGACTATGGACACTTTCATACCTAGACAATTCCCCAAAGCCAAAGACTTCATCTAGAGCTTCCTTGGGTGCAATCGAAGGTGACACAACTCTCTGATTGAAGCTACACTTCTCAGAGCAAAGGTATGGATCATTCCTTCCTCCCGAGCTTCCAGTGATTCTCCATTTTGTTTTACTTAATTTCATAGCATGTAAACCATATGGATGTGTTCGTCTCTTCAAGACGAGTCCATAGAGCATAAGAACACGAAAATCCGTTGAGAAATGAGAGAGTTCTTAGGGTTTTAGTGTGGACGGTCACGGGTGCACACCAGTCATAGATGATGACTAGGCACCGTCTGATCGAGGGTGTATCAAGTGAACGGTCCAGATTGCGCCGGACCAGAGAATGTTACATGAACCGCGGGCCCCTCGAGCATTGAGTCCGATGGCGATGGAGAATGGGAGCGCGACGCGTGGGCTTTCGGAGCTGCCGAGGTTGACGCAGCGCCGCGTGGATAAGTAGAAAAATATGGAATTTTTTATTTATTTAAATACCCAGAACTTATAAAATCCATATCTTTGTGTTGAAAAATCATAAAAATAAACTAAAAATACCTTCTTGCTCAGTGAATAAAGGAGAATAAAGTGGAAAAGAAATCAAGTTATTTTAATGAGTATTTTATTTTTAATTAATTATTTACTTATTTTAGTATTTTGATTCTTCATTTACATAGACAATTCACCATGGTATGAGACCATAGGGCTTTTGAAGTCTCTGATCTTAGGAACATCCCTTGAATTTTTCAAGGTCAAAGGCCATCTCTATAGAAAGTTATGTATTTTTCAAGTTTAGATCACTATTTTTGGTATTTTAATTCCAATAATTAACATGTTGTTCAATAAATTTCAAAAAAATTTGAGGAAGTTTCTTAAGAATAGAGGACCCTAGGATAATTATATCTTGGGTTAATTCATTAAGAATAATCTTAATTGGCCCAATTACTCAAAACTAAACTTTAATTAATTAGGGTTAACCACACATTAAAATAATTTGAAAACAATTCTCCACTCGATCTTTGAGATCGGAGGGACCTCACATAAAAATTTGAAGTCAATTGGAAATGTTTAGCCCCACTAAATGAATTAATTAAGCCATATGATCAAAATTAAACTTAAAAAATTCATAACATCAAAAATACATTTCAAAAATTTACTGAATTGGTTTTGTGGGCTCTCTGATATTAGAAGAGTCTATAAACATTAAAATTGGAATTTTCTAAAATTTTTCATTTTTAATGGTATTTTAATATTTAAATAATTAAAAAATAATAAAAATCACAAAAATAATAAAAATCATAAAAATGTCACATTTTGACTCCTAATCACTTAGGAATAAACCAAATATTTTTCCTAAGTCTCAAAGTAAAGATATTGAATTTTAAATGCTTAAAACAATTTTTAATATTAAAAAATGTATTTTCCAACCTTTTCACTAAATTAATTCCAATAAATAAAAAAAATCAGAAAATTGTAAAATTTATTTCTCTGAACTCCTTGAGGTCGAGAGACTTAAGAAAAATATAAAATTCATTTTTAAATTTTAATTTTATTTTAGAATTAATTAATACTCTAAAACTCAAAATAATTATAATAAATAAAATATAATTCAAAAAAAATCCCCAAAATTGGTCCAAGTGGTACTCTGGTCATTATGAACATCCCATAATTTTCTTAAGAACAGAAACCTTTCCTTGGTCATGTTATTGAATTTCCATTGAAAATCCCTATTTTTCACTAAAAATAATTATATAAATAAATGAAATTCAGAAAAATCACATTTTCTCCTCTAATGTCTTAATTGACGTATGAGTGAAGTGACATAAAAATTTCAAGTTCATTTGAACTCAATTTAGTGAGTTATAAAATTAATAAGCCTAAAAGGGCGTAAAGGTAATTAAAGAATTTAAACTCCTTTATTAAAATTTTAGAGGGTAAAATATTTGATTTTATCTTTCTTGGATGATTGAAACTTTGGGAAATTAAAAGGGTAGGAACCCATTAATCACTTTTAATAAACTAAAAAAAGATAAAACTTTAATTATTTAAATAAATTTAAATATAGGAAGATTAATGAAAATTTAAATTATTAAAAATAGGGATATAACTTGAGAGGATATTAATTCTTTAATAAAAAAAATCCCTAAATAAATCACTTCAATAATATTAAGATTAAAATGATAATCCAAACTAAGTATATTAAAAAAATTAAAAATAAATAACCCTTAAATTAAAGGAAAGCTCAAAATACTAAGTGGTTTAACAATTAAATCAAATTAAATTTAAATTAAATTAAATTAAATTAAGTAAAAATTAAATTAAATTAACATTTTAACAAATTAAATTAAATTTAATTTAAAATATTGAAATTAATTTAAATTAAATTAAATTAAATTAAGTTAAATTCAATTAAATTAAATTTAAATTATATTAAATTAACATCATTCAATAATAAAAGTAAAACAAATTCAAAATATTAAGATCACTTAATGTATAAAGATTTAAACCAGAAAATAATTTGAACACTATTCCAAACTTAAAATTATTAATTAAAACCTCATAATTAAACTAAATCACTGAGCAAGAAGGAAAATCTTCGATTAAGAATGGTTAAATTCTTTAACAAATCAACTTGCCCCTAAAGGCTTTAACTCGTTATAACTCTTAAACGGAGTATTAAGTGAGATGTCACTTTACTTATAGGATAATCAAACATCTTAATTCACCGAGCAAGAAGGTAAATCTAAACTCGAATTATGGATGATTAATTCATCTGTGCAACTAAATTTACTTGGACTCAAAATAATCTCGAAAATGTTGAAAATATGTTAGGACTCGTCCTAAACACTTTCCCAATATGATGAGATGTTTTAGAAGAATAATTGAATTTATTGTTATTTGATGAAGAAATTCATCCATAAACAAAATACGAGAACCTAGACGTCATAAGAGATGACTATATATAGGATTAGGACTTTGGTAGACAACCAAAACCTTCCCTTAGCTTTACCTAGGTACTTGTTATAAATATTTAAATGCCTTAACATGTGTTTTAAGTGTAGCTTGGGATGACGGGGAGACCCTCCAGGTACGCTTTTATTTTATTGCAATTTACTTTATTGTAAATAACTTACAGGCACTGTACTTTACTTTTTCTTGCATGTTAAACAAGATTGTTGCATGAAAACCAAAACCTTTAGGATAGTCCCCAAAACTGAAACCAAAACTAAATTAAAAGTCACCATAAAATAAAATTCACCGCCACAACATTCCAAAATATAAAACAACTCAAAATTTAATCACAAACATACAAACAAAACTACAATTGCAACTAAATTAAAACGTCTCGTTGAATGATCGGGAATACCTCGGATGATGTAACCCACGTGTTGCTAACGAGATTTCTCATGGTCTAAATGAAAGTGGGGAACTCATTCAGTTGATTTTAGAAAATTCATCTGGACTAAGTGAATTCGATGAAAATAACGGTGCCGGGATGACGGAACCGTGGGATCTTAATCGGTTCTGTTTAAACAACTTTAAGATTTGTTTTAATTAAAATATTAAAAAATATTTGGACTTTAAGATTTTTCTAAACGAAAACACTTCTCTCATCTCTTGATTTTCACCTTCTAAAACTAAACCTCTGTAACAACAAGGAGCTCGGAGCATGGAGGGCAGCACAGCCATCGTCATCAGGAAAACACGGGTCTACTTCAACAAAACTTTCCTTATAATTAAATAACCAAGCCATAGGATTTTGAGGTAGTTTGTGGAGTGCAACATAAATCTTCAACTTTTCGTTAGGCATTTGCATAATCATGTTATGCAAATTAAGCCCTAACCGGTCTTAGGACTCTGAGGTAGTCATTCGGTACGACATAAACCCTCACATCTTCGAGGCTATTTATGTGATTATATCATACAAATATAAGTCCTAATTAATTAAAATTGGCAAGATTGAAACATTAAATAATTTTCCCTTTTTGAAGCCAAACAATAGGATAGTTTGGGAAGTTTCCAAGATTCTTCTTGGATCCTCAGCTTCTCCTACTTTTCTTCCTTTGGATTCCCAAAATAAATTGTTTCAAATTTGAGCTAATCCCTTTTGAAATTCCAAAATCCTTTGAAAACCATAAACCTTGAAATTCTTGAGAGCAAAACCACTGATCATTATCGAGAGTTTTCTTAAATGATTCCCTTCATTTAAGATGTAATTAACTATAGGGGCTTTCCATTATAGGGAACTTTAAGAACCCAGGTAATATACACCCTGCTTAATTCCTTTGTATTAAGCAGGGGAACCTGTCGCTTATAAAATTGGTTCGCAGACCAAACAGATGTCACAAATCTTCTAGTTTATTTAATCGAGCCCCATCATCAAGCAGTGTGTCTATTCCTCGGGATAGATACACGGTTTTTGATACGGTGCTCGTTTATATAAACTATTTGGGATGTGAGATCGGTTTGATTTCATATCTTAAAATTTTCAAACTTAAAGTTATTTTCAAAATCAAATACTACATTCTAAATTATATATATATATATATATATATATATATATATATATATATAAATTTAAAATTTAGAAATTCACTCGACAACTTCGTAAGCGACCACTTTTTAAAATTAAACTTACAACCTAAAAATATGTCGACGACCATTTATGTATATTTTTTATGATATTTTGCTTTAAAAGAAGGTATTTGAATGTTTTGGTTTCAGGTACTTGGAAAGAACATTTAGAGAAAATAAGGAAAAAATTGAGCAAAAATGGGCAAATATAGGTGGTGCTATAGCGCTACCGCTGACACTAATAGCGTCGGTCTCAAGCCAGATGGGCGCTACAGCATCCCAGATCGGCGGTATAGCGCCAGAAACTAATTATCTTAAAGATCCATTGAATTTAGCTGAATTTTGGAGAGGCGCTTGAAGTAACCCTTGGTTATTTTTTTGTTCTCTATTAAATGAGATTCATTTGGCTAAATTTAGAGAACTTTTGAGCCTCAAAAGTTCAATTGGGCAACAATAGATAATTAGGATTTTCTTATTTTGTGTTTATATGTGAGTGTGAGTGTGTTTTAATGTGTTAAAGTTTAAATATTTCTAAATGAAACTCCAAAAGTTTGCTTGAGGATAATACATGAGGCAATTTGTATCTGTGTTTAAGTTGTTGTAAGACTTGGATTTCAATGCAAACGTTTTGCTTTTGTTTAATCTCCATGATTTATGAATCGTTCCCTTTCTTTCTCATTGCATATGTGAATTAATGTTGTAGGATGAGAAAGATTCAAAGAATTCTTTTTACTCTTAAAATTATGATGGTAATTTCACTGAATCTTCATTTACTTTGCAAACTAGTCACTTATGAGGTTACAATCCATTGAGAAACAGAATGACCTGGGAGGCTATGATTTCACCCAACTAATGAATACCACGCTTCATTCTAGCTAGAGCCATGGCGATCACCTAAGGGGGAGTGAAAATGAATAAGGAGATAAGTTTTGATGGGTGTAGAATTGGTAAGTTCTAGAGTGAAAGACTAGATTCTTATCAATTTGGCTTAAGGTTTAGTACCCAGACACTAGGATTCAACCATCATAGTGGCATGGGCTTGGGGGCATCTAGAGGTGAGAGGCTAGATAGTTCGATGCAGAATCGACATGTTAAGTAATCATTCTTAAGTTAGTTAATGTTCTTTGCTAGCACCGAGAGAGAGTAAAGCATAAGGTATGCTTCTATTTTTCACAATACACCAATTTTGTCTTAAGTCACTTGAATCCTACATAGGTTAAAATCTCTTTACAAGGAGAAAAGTTTTCCATAATATCCAAACTCGTTGTTATATTTTATTAAACTGTTACACTTAGTTGTTACTTTGTTTTGACTTTTACTTGTAATTTTTAATAAGCATATAAATATAGACTTCTTATATGTTTAATTTACAATTTAAATATAAATTTTGTAAGTTGATTTTAAAAGTTACAGCTTTCCCCATGGGATCTATACCGAGGTTTTTAAGGAGAATCCTATATTATTTGAAACGATACGTCTATTTGTGTAGCACCCCTAGTGTGAAAATTTATTATATAGTTCATAAATCATTACATTCATTCATAGTAGCTGCTAGATATAATTTGAGACATATTTCTGGCAAAATTTTGGAGATTAAAAATACATGTAATTGTGGGTTGGGTCACACGATGAGAATGCAAGTGAAGAACATCTTCAAGAGAGCAAACGAGATCTACAAAAGCAAAACTTTCATTAGCATTAAATAACATAACCCATAGGATTTCGAGGTTGTCCACCTAGTGAGACATAAATCCGCACCTCATCTTTAAGCTTTTGCACAACTCTGTTGTGCAATATAAGCCCTAACTCTTTTATGACCTTGTGGTCTTCGTCTTATGCGACAAAAATCCTCATATCTTCCAGGCTATTTGCATGATCAGATATCGTGCAGATGTAAGTCCTAAATAATGAAATGGCTGAAGTAAACATTAAATAATTTTGTTTCCAAAACATAAAGCCCAAAAATAGGATAGCTTGGGAAGTTATCGAGGTTTATCTCGAGGTCTGTGACTTCCCCTACTTCTCATTCCTTTGAACTCCGATAATAACTGCTCCTATTTGAAACATTCTCTATTTTCTTTTTTGTGTACAACCTTGCAAACTAGATCCTTGAACTTCTTGAAGACAATAACTCTAATCAATATTAAGAGTTTCCTTAAGTGACTTCAGTCATTTAAGATGTAATTAACTATAAGGGGTTGCCTCTATAGGGAATAAAAGAACCTAGATAAAATAAACACTGCTTAATCTTCAATATTAAGTAGGGGAACCTATCAGGCACCCAAAAGATTCACAGACCAAATGGATGTCATAAATCATATAGTTTATATAATCGAGCACACTGTCAAGTAGTATGCATATCTTTTGAGATAGTGTATTACTTGTAGTGTTAAGCCAATTACTTAAACTATTGAGAATATAAGATCTATTTAATCTCTTTTTTTTTCAAAATTAAGATGCTACTTTAAAATTAAAAAATATATATCCGTATTAATATAAATGATTTTCAAAAGCAACCGACATCTTTCAAATGAAAACTAACATCCTCCTCCTCGAGACTCTCTACCGGCTCATCTCGAATTAAAATAAAAATTCCCTCCGGTCAAAGTACTTAGGGTTAACCAAGCCACGACAAATGAATTATTGAATTACATACTCCACCCCAAGTTTAAAGCAACCGCCCCGCCATCCTCATACTATTCTTTGGAGACCGACGAAGATAATTTCTTTTTCAGCTCAGCACTTTCCTTCTATAGACTGACTATGGACCTCACGAACTTGTAGAATTTGAGCTTCAGAAGGTCCTGATTGTCACGAGCCCTTCACCTTCAATGAATCATCCTTCTTCTGGGCTTCCTCTAGTGACTGCTCCACCTCAAGCAAGGCCATACCTAAATAATGGGGGCTTTATGCCATAATTAACTGCCACGAGCCCATGTTCTAGAGAATCTCTTGACAACCGAAGTCTCCCATTTCATGACTGAGTTATCCGAACCACTACAGATTCAACAAGGTCGGGAGTAGTTCTCGGTGACATCTGCCTATGGTGTAACAATCATAGGATTGATCTAGCATACCGAACCGCTTGCTAACAACCTCTCATATCTTCTCGACACACTTGGGTATGGGGTACCACATGGACTCCCTCTTTCTTTCATGGAAGTGCGGGGGTGAAGTGTTTACTCACTTCAACAACTCCTTTCCATGACGACGTACCCCTATTCCCTAACATGATGATAGGACCTTGCTCTTTGGGGATGAAGTGGACTCCCTCGATGAAGAACTGGACGTAGAAAATTGGATGGCTTGACTTACCTTATTCTTCTTGGACAAAGAAACAAATGAAGAACCATCGACTTGATGGTTCGATAGAGCGGCAATGGCCAGAGACGTACCAGCCCGCAAACCGGCGACAGACGAAGAGGGAGCTGTGGCTGCAGCTCTGTCTAGTGTACCTTTAGAAATGGAATCCCTCTCATCACCTTTCCCTGCATTAATAAAGTGAGAAGAATGTTTTTGAGGGATATCAGGGAGCTTTCCAGCAAGATAGTCTTGAATAACAAACATGAAAGACAAGGTATTTCGCGGCTGCATTGTAAGGGGATGGATCCTTGTCTCCTATAAGATTACTTGACTCCTAGGGATGTTTTTTCTTCCAGAGCTTACTATTCAGTTTTTCTTTCATCACACTCACCTACAATTTCATGATCGCACCACATTACTTCTGGAATCTCACTTGCCAATGCTTGAGTAACCATCGCCTCTAAAGTATGTTGCGGGATTGAGGAACAGGTAGTCAACATCTCCTTGACGAGCTGTAAGCTCTCTGAGAGAGATCCTGACTTGGACACCAAGCATCCTATTAGCTCGTTCTGAATCCTCCAAGCATCGAACAAGAACCTACCAAGAACTTATTCTTCCGAGTCCTTTATTTTGCTCTTGACTCCTGTCAGCTCTTTCATCACTGAAAGCATGGAAAAACCCTCTCGGTTGACCATAAATAGAAAAAATACATGATGAGGTCGAAATTCCATGAAATACACTCCAATAGATAGAAAAGAACCAACGTCATTCTCACGACTATGGAGTTTGGCATTACTTGCAATGGAATAATCCCATATGTGTTATAGATGCTCTAAAGCTCATTACACAAAGGCAACTCGGAGGTCATATTTGAACTAGTCTTGGTAAGGGAACAATTCATAACCTAGAAGGTCTGTCACCTGCACCGACCCCTACAACTTTTGAAGGGTGATGTTACCTTGCAGAATATACCTTGTCTACAATTCCTTCACATCATTCTCCATTAAAAACACAACACCCTTAATGGAACCAAAGAGGTTGGAAGAGTACTTTGGGACCATTGTAGAAAATCTAAGAAGGGCAAAAGAATGAAACAAGAAAAGAAGAAAAGTCAAAAGCTCAGATGTAGAAATTGAGATACATAAAGTAAGAAATAACAGTTACGCGACCTATTTATAAGGCAGAGATGAAAAATGAAGCGTCATAAAATGAAGAGTACCATCTCAAACATGTTTTAGATTTTATTTAAATGTCTTTTCATTTTCAAATAACTTTATTACATGTCTAAAATAAAATGTTTTGTGAGCGAGTCTTCTAAGGCCTCAGGCGGGAGGACCATCGCCCCTCCAGTCCTAAGATATTTCATTCAGCGGCTTTGTGGTAAATTTTCGACAGGTTGGTCAACTTTTGAAGTGCTCCGAGAGCTATGAACACCTCGACAAAGCCATCCTGTAAAGCAGCAACCACTCCTACAGTGCAGCCAAGACAGAGCCCTTAAACAGCTGAAACCTTCTGCACATAATTAATGACCAAGCCCCAGACTGACCCCATTGATGAACCTGACACTTGGCACCAATGACTTGGTCCCTCCGGTCTGTTGTCCATGGCTCCAAGGGAAGGCGCTCAATGCTCCATTCACTCCTGTCCAATACTAGCAACAGGAAAAGGAGTAGAAGAATGGTATCTTTTTGAAAAGGCTACCAGTAAGAATCTCATAAGCTCGGTCTGCAGATCGAACACTGCAGTAACATACTCCGCAACATATTTCGATTGCTTATCGTCTTGGTGACCCTCTAATTTAACCAATTCATATGCATATGAAAAATGTGAAGGAACTATTAAAAAACGGTGACGGCTAAAATAATATTTACATACTCATAAATTTATCTATTGAGCAGACTGTCTCTAGATATCTTTCCCCTTCTTTTTTTGTGAGGTGCCATTGCCTTCTTGCTGTAGAGACTAGGAAGAGGCACAAATCTCATTCCATCCAACCTTTTTTCAACCTCCTCGATGCGTTCAATAAGTAGGGCGTGCTAGGGCACGTAGCTCGCACCCATGCTCAGGAATCACTCGTCTCCCGACGAGAAACCGTCGACACTCGCCTCTTAGGGTCCCAATATGAGTCGGCCCAGACTACTTTTCATTCCTAACCTTTATCTTCTTTACAGAAGCTAAGGGCTCGTAGCCCATCTTCTCCAAAAATCTTGGGGTCTACATGAAACTCCCTCCGATCGTGGGTCATAACTCAAATCGGCGGATTAGGGAAAAATAACGACAACAAATGTAATACCAAGTATAAAACCTTATTTATAGAGCATATTGGATACAAAATCTGAGGATAGTTTCTTTGAATACTAATAATTTCCCTGTCCTTATCGTACTTGTTAATGTCAAGGATCAAGAAAATTCAGGGAACTAATATGTGTGCACCACAACTCTAAGCAGGAATTTCAAAGCATTCGAATAGCCCAAATGATAGTCAGACAACCAAGGCATCCTACCATCCCACTACCAAACACGCGGTGAAGAATTGATCAACACACCATGGGAAGAGATTTGAACGACAAGCAATGCTGACAGTCTCGATCGATCGGAAAACGGGAGACAATATTTGATCACAACTAATCAGTCAACCGGACTTTACTGCGGAAGATGAGATTGGCACTAAGGGTCTGTTTGGGGCAGCTACAGCTTATTCAGCTTATCCGGATAAGCTGTCTGTCTGTTTGGTTTGAGCGTTTACAGAACAGCTTATTTGCAGCTGTTTGTGGATAAATGACTCATGCCCCTGAAATGAATAAGTTGTTGAGCTGTTTGGTTTCTGCAGTTTGAAAATAGCTTATATGCTTCGTCGTTTGTAGAAAAAAAAACAATTTAAGCTCCTTTTTATTAATAAAATTTTATTTAAGTTTAAAATCTTTTTTCAAATTTAACAATAAATATTTTTATATATAAAATTTTACATTTACATATAAAATCTTATTTTAAAAAAGTATATCTTCTTTTCAAACATATTATAAATTTATTTATTTTCTTTCCTTATGATCATATGTAGCAGGAAAGGAAAACCTATTTTCTCCATATATTTCAATACATTTGCAATAAATTTTGCATTTTTTGTGTGCTGTTTTGGTGCAGAAAAGAACTCTCACTGTTCGAAGCCCGAGTTCTCAGAGGAAGAAGTGAATCTCATTTTAAGGATGTATAAACTTGTTGGAGAGAGGTCTGTAGGCCATTTTCTATCTAATTATAGCATAAAATTTGATTTTTTTTGTTCGTGTTTTGGTGCCTTGATTGAATATTTTCAGGTGGACTTTGATTGCTGGGAGAATCCCAGGAAGATCAGCCGAGGAGATTGAGAAGTACTGGAACTCAAAAGAGTATAGTGGCAGCAGTATTAGCTGAGATATGTGGGAATTTAAAGTAAAACTCTAGAATATCTTCTAAATATTTTTTAGGAATGATCCATCAGCAGTTGTATGTATTGATATTTATGACATATATGAAAGTTAGATTACTGTTTCATTAATAAATTTATATATTCCAATGTTTGTTGAATGGTGTTTGAAAATAATAAGAGTTGTATTAAATTTAACACTTAATTCAGAAATAAGGAAGAAAGTTGGAAAAAGAGAAAGTTTATAAAATGTTAGATGCATCATAGGATAACTATAAATGAATCAAGTAAATTTTTTTTTTAATGCATATCAGATATCAAGAGATCAAATATATCCCTACAAAAGCAAATCTTTCTTGTTTGAATTTTTTCATGGATAAATAATGCCTTCATTGTTTGAAACATGTTCTTTTGCTTGTAATGAATATTTTCCCCAGTTAGAGATACCAAAACAGCTTTATGATCCCAATGTTTGGATGGTGCTTTTCTTAAACATTTTAGAAAGGCCTGATCCCAATATACCTAAGAAGATTTTTTTATTTAATGGACAAATGATTGTTTTGCTCAGGTTTGGGGACATGAAGCTTCAGAATCCAAAAAATAATGTGTGTATGCAAGCAAATCTGATCCAACATTAGATAATTCAAAACAAGATAATAACATAACGAGTTCATAATTGTGATGCTCCCTTCACTCAACAAAAATTTTAGAATGCCCAATTAAAACCCAAATACATATTGCAACTACAAATAGTAAAAGGATTACAACGTTCAATTTAAAATGCAAAAGGTACATGTTAGGAGAACCGTTGTTTGGTTGTTGCACGATCGATTGCCCAACAACATTATGCGATTCGAGCCACTCGAGGGTGAAGTGATGCACTCCAATCGTGATAACGTGGAACCCCATGCAACGTTGTCGGATTGGGATAATGTCGAATCCGAAGGTATGTCCGCCCACCTAAAAACTTGCGAGTCCTCCGGTCTCGCTTCCACCTTCGGCAACAATAGAACCGTCGTCCATAGCTACGTTCCTTGAGTGACGTAAGTAACAAGGACGTTAGCCCGCAGATGGCACATTACTTGTCCGAATTTTCCGAGTACTCGGAACTCATTGTCATGCGGAGAGAATAAAGACAGGTGTACATACATCCGGATATGGCTTTAGATAACCAGCTTTTAATGCATTAGCATAAGAATGCATAAGTATCATGCAATTTACAAAAAAATGTTAACGAGCACAAGCAATTTATATCTAGGTTCTCCTATTTATTATTGAGTTAATTGAAAGTATAAGAACCCGAAAGCCCCAAGTATAAGAGCTTGAAAGCTATATGGAAAAATGCATTGCAAGAAATATATTTTATATTTCGAAAATAAAGAACCTGAAAGCAGAACAAAGCTATATGGCAAATTGCATTGCAAGACATATATTTTATATTTCGAAAATAAAGAACCTGAAAGCATTTGTTCTGCTTTCAGCATTTGTTCTGCTTTCAGCATTTGTTCTGCTTTCAGGTTGCAATAACTGCAATAACTGCAGCAAAAACATAGAATGGGATTTCTCCAAAGGAACAGGGTGAAAATATTTGAACCTCTTATATCCTGTCAAGATATTGAAAAAAGAAAGTCAACCTATATCCTCTGATAATGCATCTTCCTAACATGACACCACGTTTCAATACATTAAAACATGAGAATAGTGATAAAAAAAGGGACATTTATATATGTACGCAAGAATTCTTATATATTTACATATGTAACACCTAAGGTTTGATATTTACATTCATACCACTCAAATCCTTAACATCACATAAAAAAAACCATTATTACTAACTTTTAAAAATAAAATACACCTTTTCATGCATAAGTTTATGAAACAAAAGTGTTATAAATGTAAATATTAAACTTTGGGTGTTGGATTTATAAATAAATAAGATTTGTGTGGTATGTTGTAATGTTAATCTTCCTAAAAAAAGGCACTTTCTTCATCAGCTTACCATTTTGAAAAGGAAAAAGCTCCGCCACAGTTGACAAACTAGCACTATACTCTAGAGATTCTATAAAAGGTAAAGAAAATTTAACAGAAATTTATATGTAAACAAAAAAGACTTTTATTCCTTTGAGAAAAACTAACACTCGTTAAATGAGCATAAGCCATAACAACTAGTTTTTGATCAATCATATGCAACTCTACTAATTGAGGTGAAAGCTCATATGCAATAAATGTTAGATAAAAAATGCCAACAGGTGAACAAATTTTCCCACCAGATGGATTGGTGTGGTTTCCTGCACCTATGAAACCAAAAATTCTGGTAAACAATAAAGTCTTATGTTTGTTTATTCTTCAAGGATATACTTTTAGAAATGAAAATGTGATTAAACAAAAAAAAACACTTGCAAACCTTAGTAAAGTAATATAGTTACAAAACAGTTAGCAGTATATTAATCTTAGTAAATTAATGCAGTATGCTAAAGTATTCTAAAACTAAATAGCTATACAAAAATTAAATGAGATGAAGGAAAATAAATCAATAATCAATTAACAGAAATGGAATGAAAACCAACCAATTGTTGAAATACATCATTCCTAGCAACGAAATCCGTCTCATAATTAAGCTCAATAATGGCGGCCCTGTTATCGCATTCCGCCAATGCAAGTAAACCCTCAGCAGCAATCCTAGATGACTTTTTTGAAGCAAGAAATAGGTACAACAATTTATCTCTAGGTTCTCCTATTTAATCCACTTCAATGTTTAGAATTTGAATTTCATGAATTCAGCATTGGAAGAGGGTTTTGGATGATGACTTATATTTTTATATTTAGGAAATTATTGAATAAGAGTAAACAAATTTCATTAACAATAAGTTCAAATAACAAAAACAGCGATATTCAAATAACACTTCAGAGGGATCAAATAGCGAAGAATGATGGTTTAACAAAAGCCCAATCTTCACCTCACCATATCAAAACAGTGAAGAATGATGGTTTAACAAAATAATTGAATGAACATGATCGAAATACTTCTCCAAATAGAAATAGGAAGCAAACATAAAGCTAGAAATTAGAACATTGTCCGACAAAAAACTACATGTCAATGTAAGTATCAACGAACACAAAAGTTCAGGACATGAAAACACTCAAAGCTGTAAAGTGCCATTGTGGATAATGTCGTTTGCTATTTGCTCCCTCAAATTTGTCATCTTCAATGCACCTTCACCATCTTCGTTGTGTGCTTCAAGCGACGTCATGTCAAGTTGTGGTAAGTTACGTCCCACATGAAATTCAAATGCTTCGGGTGGAATCTGTTGAGAATCTTGTTCAACCTCTGCAAATTCTGCATCCGATCTTGAGTGATGTCGTCGGATGAAGTTGTGTAGTGCCATTGTGGCCACTACTATCTTCACCTGTTTTGGAAATGGGTGTCAGCATATTTTTAGGTTGTGTGTTTTATTTTGAAAAGGGAGTCGCCTAGCAGAAATTGTCGGCGTTAAATTTAATTTATATATATATATATATATATATATAATTTAGAATTAGCATTTGATTTTGAAAATAATTTTGAATTTGAAAATTTTAAGATATGAAATCAAACTGATCTAACATCCCAAATAGTTTATATAAATGAGCGCCACATCACAAGCTGTGTATCTATCCCGAAGAATAGACACACTACTTGATGATGGGGCTCGATTAAATAAACTAGAAGATTTGTGACATTCGTTTGGTCTACGAACCAATTTTATAAGCCGACAAGTTCCCCTGCTTAATACAAAGAAATTAAGCAGGGTTTATATTACCTGGGTTCTTAAAATTCCCTATAAGGGCAAGCCCCTATAGTTAATTACATCTTAAATGACGGGAATCACTTAAGAAAATTCTCGATAATAATCAATAATTCTGCTCTCAAGAATCTCAAAGTTTAAGTTTTCAAGGGATTGAATTTTAATCATTTAAAGAAAGTTCCTAGGTAAAGCTAAGGGAAGGGTTATGGTTTTCTACCAAGGTCCTACTCCTATAGCTAGTCATCTCCTATGACGTCTAGGTTCTTATGTTTTGGTTTGAGGACGATTTTCTTCATCAAAGAACAATTAAGTTCAATTGTTCTTATAAACATCCTATAATATTGAGGAAGTGCTTAAGACGAATCTTAAACATCTTTTCAATACCTCAAGGATTGTTTTAAGTCCAAGAGAATTTAATTATAAAAAATGAATTAATCATCCAGGAGTTCACGTTTCGTTATCTTGCTCAGTGAACTAGGACATTTGAATATCCTAAGAGTGAAGTAATACTTCACTTAACACTTCGTTTAGGAGTTATGACAACATGAGCTTTTGAGGGCAAATTAATGTTCGAGTGATTTGTGATTTAATTTAATTTCAATTAATGGATTAAGTTTGGAATAGTGTTCAAGTTGTTTTAGATTTATTTTGAATTCTTTATGTCTTAGGTGATGTTATATTTAATTCAATTTAATTTAATTTAATTTTAGTTTAATTTAATTTGGTTTAGTTTTACTTTCAACTTAATTTTATTTAATTTATTTTAGTTTTAATTTTATTTTTTTAATTTAATCTAATATGTTTTAATTTAATTTAATTTAATTTAATGTGATTTAATTTAATTTAATTTAATTTAATTTAAATTTTAATTTAATTCAATTTAATTTAATTTAATTTAAATTTTAATTTAATTTTATTTTAATTTTAATTTTAATTTAATATTTTATTTTTTATGCTTTAAGGATGATTTAATTTTAATTGTTAAAATATTAATTTAATTGAAATCTTAGAAGGATTTAATTTAAATGTTTTAACTTTAATTTAATTTAATGATTAAGTCTTTTAGCATTTTCAATCTTGAATTTGGATTATCATTTTAATTAGGAATTAAATATTATTGAGGTGATTAATTTCGAGATTCCTAAATTAAAGAACAAATCTCCTCCTAATAGTATCCCTATTTTAATAATTCCAATTTTTCTAATATTCTTCCAAGTTTAATTAATCATTTAATTAAGGTTTAATTTAATTATTTTCAAATTATTTGGTAGGTTTCTACCCTTTAATTTTCTAAGTTTCAAACATCCAAAATCAACTTAGTATCAAATATTTTACCCACCCTTTTAATTAAACCTAAAATTTTTAATTATAGGTTAAAATTTTAATTACCATTTTGCCCTATAAACTTACTAATTTCATAACTCACTAAATTGAGCTTAAATGAATTTTAAATTTTTATGTGACTTCACTCATATGTCAATCAAGACATTAGAGGAGAAAATGTGATTTTTCTGTATTTGATTTATTTATATAATTATTTTTGGTGGAAAATAGGGATTTTCAAGGAAAATTTAGTAATATGACCAAGGGAAAGTTTCTGTCCTTAAGAAAATTATGGGACATTCCTAATGACCAGAGGACCACTTGGACCAATTTTGGTGATTTTTTTAATTATATTATTTTTATTATAATTATTTTGAGTTTTGGAGTATTAATTAATTTAAAAATAAAATAAAGGTTGAAAAATGAATTTTATATTTTTCAAAAATCTCTCTAATATCAAGGAAACTAGAGAACCAATTTTTATAATTTTTTATTTATCTTTGATTTATTAGAATTATTTTAGTGGAAATGCTAGAAAATACATTTTTTTTATTTTTAAAATTACCTTAGGGCTTTAAAATTTAATATCTCATCATAGAGACTTAATAAAAATATGGGGTTTGTTCCTAAATGATTAAAATTCAAAATGTGACATTTTGGTAAATTTTATTATTTTTGTGATTTTTATTATTTTTTAATTATTAAAATATTAAAATAATGCAAACAATCAACTTTTTGGAAAATTGCAATTTTAATTTTCATAAATTCCCCTGATATCAGAGAGGCTCCAAAACCAATTTGGTGAATTTTTGAAAAGTATTTTGGAAATTATGAATTTTTGAAGTTTAAGTTTGGCTAAATGGCTTAATCAACCCATTTGATAGGACTAACCAAATCCAATTGACTTCAAATTTTAATGGTAGGTTTCTCTGATCCTAAAGGTCAGTGGAGAATTGATTTCAAGTCAATTTGATGTATGATTAGCTCTAATTAATTAAAGTTCCATTTTGGGTGTTTAAGCCAATTAGGGTTATTCCAAGTGAGTTAACTCAAAACCTATTTTTCCTAGGTTCCTCTGGTCATAAGAAACCTCTCCAAATTTTCCTAGAATTTATTTCATAACATGCTAATTATTGGAATTAAAATACTCAGAATAATGACCTAGAATTGAAAAATCAATAACTCTTCATAGGGATGGCCGATGACTTTGGAAAATTCAGGGAATGTCCCCAAATTCAGAGGCTTCAAAAGCCCTATGGTCTCATGCCATGGTGAATTGTATACATGCATGGAGAATTAAAAATGTGCAGAGAGTAAATAAATTATTAAAAATCAAATACTCAATGAAAATAAATGATTTCTTTTTCCACATTATTCTCCTCTGTTCACTCGAGCAAGTGGGTATTTTTATTTTATTTTTAGGATTTTCCTACACAAAGTTATGAATTTTCTAAGTTCTGGTAATTAAATAAATAAGAAAAATCATATTTTCCTACTTAAGTGACGCGGCGCCAGCTCAACCTCGGCAGCTCCGAACGCACACGCGTCGTCTCCTGATTCGGCACCGCCATCCGACTCAGCACTCCAGGGGCCCACGGTTCATGTACCATCACGCTGTCCGGCTCGATCCAGACCGTCCGCTCGATACACGCTTGATCCGATGGCTCCCAGTCATCGTCTACGACTGGTGTGCACCCGTGACCGTCAACCTTCTAACCCTAATTTGTCACTTGATTCTCAACGGATTTTTGTGTTCTTATGCTCTATGGATTTGTCTTGAAGAGACGAACACATCCATATGGTAAACATGCATTAAAATTGATTCAAATTAAATGGAGAATCTCTGCAAGCTCGGGAAGAAGAGTGAGTCCATACCTTTGCTGAGAGAAGTGAAGCTTCGATCTGAGAGTTGTGTCACCTTCGATTGGATCCAAGCAAGCTCCAGATGAAGTCCCTTGGCCTGGTGAATTGTCCAGGTATGATTTCGACCACAGCCGATTACAAAGCTTGGAGTCTGAAACAGATGGGTGGCCTGGAGAAGGGGCTTTTGCTGGTAAACTTCTTCTCAGCAAGGGAGAATTTCAATGTTGGCTCACATGTGAGCTCTCGGGTGTGGTGTTTTCCGGCGATCCAGGCGGCTGGCCGGCAGGCATGGGTCACCCTCAGGTTTAAGTGGGTCAGGGCTAGGGTTTAGTGTAGGCAATTGGGCTTTGTCATGTGTCAAAAGCTTGTATTAGGATGGCATGTGGAAGGCCAATTTTGGCTTGATTTTGTCAAGTCCACCTTTTGGGCTTGGTTCACCCTTCAAGGTGGCTTTGGGTGTTGTGGGGAGTCAAAGGAATCAGCTGGTTTGACATGGAGAAGTCCTTATCCACATATATTTGGATTAAATTTGGGTTAAGGGGAATCATGGTTAAGGCTAATGACTTTAGGAGATTAAGGAAAGAGTCTCCTCCTTTTGCCCAAAATGGCATGGTGACCTATAGAGAGGCTCTCATGGCTTCAGTGTGGCTCATGCATGGCTTCATGGCTTGCCTATGGCTTGGGAAAAGTTAAGTCAACTTCATGAAAAAGGGTTTTGTGAATTTTGGCATTTTGAGGGGAATTGTTATGAGGCTTCATTTGGAATTGTTTAATTGATAAATTATGACTTTAGGGATGATTTTAAATTGAATGTGTGATGAGGGAAAGTGTCATGTGGGCTTTAGATTGATTTGGGCTTTTGAATTTGGTGGAAGTGGGCTTTTAGGAGGGCTTAAAGGGATGACCCCTTTAGGTTTAAGAATGAATCCATGGATGGGAATTTTGTAGAAGTTTGGGCCAAATAATTGTTGGGCTTGGTTTATGGATATGTCATGAGTGATTTGAAATGCGTTTGGAGTGATTTGGGTTTGAATTGGGTTGGATTTGGGCTTCTTTGGTAAATGGGCCAATGTAGGCCAAATTGGGCTAACTTGGGCCAATGTTGAGCTAATGTTGAAATTGGTGTAAAATTAATGTTGAGAAATGTTTGTAGGGCTGTTTCAAAGAGGTTTCAACTTTTGTTAGGGTTGGATTTTGGGGTTTGGGCCTATTTGGGTCAAGTTTGGGTTTAGGTCAAAATAGGGCTTTTTGGTTTTGGGTTGAATTTGGGTGGGGTTTGGGTCCAAATTTTGGGAAAATTATGTTAGTGTTTTTTTTGTGGGGATGTTAGGGAAGGTTTATAAAAGATTTGGGGTTAATTGGAGCTGAATTGGGTTAGTTTGGGCTAAGTTTGGGCCATGGGTCCAAATTAGGCTTTAAGGTCAAAAGTGAAATTGGATTCAAATGTCAATCAAATTGGACTTGGATTTGGTCTAGATTGATATTGTGGATGTTAAATTGAAGTTTAGATTTGAATCGGACCAGAATTTGGGTCAATTGGGTAGGTTTAGTTTGACATTGGGTTCACTTTAGGTTATAATGGGTCAAATTGGGGATTTTGACAAAAGTGAGGTAAATTGACAAAATTGGTCCATGGTGTAGTTGGACAAAATAAAATTGTGAATAATTGGGATTTTCTAGAATTTTCTGGGAATTTTCTGAATTTTTGGATTTTTTGGCTAAGAGGGGCTTTTTGGGTATTTGGAGGGTATTAGGGGGTATTTTTGGGATTTTTGGTATTTTTGGCTATGGATAATCAATTTGAGTGGAGGGAAATGTTTAGGAATGATTTTGGGGAATTTTGGGTAATTTAGGTGATTTTGCAAATTTTGGGTAGTTTCAAAGGCATTTGGTAGGTTTGGTGAGTCTGGGGTCCCGGTGGTCAAAAATTGAAAATTTAGAAAATTGAAGATTGGGTAGATGTAAGTGGAATGAAATCATTTTGGTTGAGCCATGAAGCCGTATCAAGTCCACATGAGCCATGAAGGGTCTCATTTGAGGCATTCACTATGTTGTTCCTAACCCTCTTAGCCAAGGGCTTAGGGGTTAAGGACCATCCATGTGAATCACCTCCATGAGTCAGGAGGTCAAGTTGGGTATGGGTGTGGTTTTAGGAGGTGTGTGAAAGTGTAGTGTATAAGTGTAGTGTGTGTGTAAGTCGGCCCTCACTGGACCAGGCCACCCAGGGCAGTCCTAAGGCCAAAGAGTCCTATAGGAACTCATCCTTTAAACTTCCACATTTGATTTCAACCCTCTAGGTGATTAGGGGTCTACAATCAAGTTTGTGGAGTTTGCAGGGAGTTAAGAGGTGTTTTGAAATTCTAAAAGGTGGGTTCCACTTCTAGTCCTCTAAGATAGTCAAAGGAAAAGCCTAAGGCTAGATTTTAAGTACTAAAGAGAGAAGAGAAGACCTCATCAAAAATGAGGTCAACAATGGGTAATTTGGCATATCACGTAATATAACCCATTTTTTCTTCCATACTCCGAAGGCTCTCTCGATCACACCGCGTAAGCATGAATGTCTTTTGTTGAAGCATTCTTTCTTACCTCGTGCCACTCCGCTTTATCTTTCAAAATCGGGGATATGGTACTTTGTATCTGGATATGGCTTTAGATACCCCCTTTGTAAGGAATATCCGGCATCGACTAAATATTACTTACCTGTTCAGTTAAGGTAATTAGCAATAGAATTATGAAACAATACGTACTTGTTACATACACTTACCTGGAGGTGGATGAGGGAAACCATATCGTCGGTTTCTGGTGGCAGACCTAAAAACACGACTATCATGTGCGCTACCTTCCCATCCAGCCATTACAAATGTGAAACACATATTAAAATCACACACGGCCATTACATTTTGTGTTGGGGATCCACAGCGTCCGATGTAGGCAATGTTTTCTGTAGCAGGCAGCCTTGCATCAACATGTGTTCCATCAATAGCTCCAATACAGTCCTGTGTTTGAGGAAGTACTCCATCAGCATTTATATCATTTTAGTACATTAATTTGATGTTAAAGAAATACCTTAAAGAACGGCATGTATCGAGGGTCATTTGCAATATGTCTGGGAATGGTCTGGAACGTTGGATCCTCGGGTTTAACTACCTGCTATGCCTAGCTCACTAGTGCATTTAAACCAACCGAGAAATATCTACTGATGGTCTCCGATGAATGTTGAAATCGCTCCATAGCTAATCTAATTGATTCGTTATGGGATAAAATATATAGGGTAATCGCTAACACCTCTCTTGTTGTCGTTCTTCTAGAGCCGTGTAACCCATGGTGGTTCTGAAGTTCATTAAGCAGGTCGAGAAATATCTCTTTCGTCATACGAAACATGTTGGCAAACCATGTAAGGTGGCCCCATAATAACTCACCAACCCATCTATCTCAAATGTAACTCGATGTCATATAGGGAGTTCGATCAACGCGTGTATGATAATAATGGTAGATCAAGGCAAGTAGGAGAGCGATTTTGAGGTTGTGGCTAACTTGTTCTTCATCCATTCCACAAGATCTAAACATAAGTTATTTTTTAAATATCAATTAAAATAACATGAATCAATTACAACGATACATAGATAATGGAATGGAGGGTTAGAACATCACAACATAATATAATAAAAGATAAACTAATGTGCCTCCATGGAAAACGAGTACGAGTTCATTACAATAAATAATACAAAGATCCATAGTAAATAAAATCTAAACGCCAAAAGTATTCCATCTTTCATGAAAGAGCGCAAGTAATCAAGTTGGAATTCTTGGTCTAAACTCTCAAAAAATTATCTCCGACTTGAGTTTCCGAGCACCTTAACATACTTCAACTACATGGCTTTGTCTTCCTTAATACCAGGATGAGCATTAAGAAGCGCAATACATTCTTTAATTGAGTTGTCCTTTGCTGGTTCAGACCTAGCTTTGCATGTTTCAAGGATTGTCTCTATGGTACCTTTGAGGAATCCGACTCTTTTTTTCTTTTTTTCCACTCTGGGACGCTTTGTACCACTGGTGGATTGAACATCTATGTTGATTTGGCTGAGCCTTTCTCCTAACTCACCAGTATGCTCAGTTTCAATGTTCGGTTGTGAGTTGTCAAATGCTTGTTCATTTAGGGTAAAAGCATGGGCTCCCGTTGCGACAACCCCGGAGAACATAGCATCCAACTTCTCCTCCAGAATTGGATCAATGCCGCTCAATTTGAATTTTTTTACTTTTGGCATAACCTGTAACATTAGAAAAATTTCATGTTAAATTCATTTGAATGTCGTAATGTATGTAATAAGTAATTTGAGGTTTTTACCTTTAATCTCTCAGCCCACCAGGCCTCTGGTGCATCAATTGTTCGTTTCATTAGATTCCAACCCAATCCTGTTGAACCCATTTTAAGTTTAGTCCAGGTTCTCCACTCCTTTTTTAACTCATCCCACTTGTTCTTTACTTTTGTGTGATCATAATTCTTTCCAGCCACTTCGTTGAATTTAGAAATAATATTCTGCCAACCTTCTATACTAAAATGCGTGGTGGGCCTATTACCCAGTTCGATCTCCCTCAGACAAATATCACAGAAAGTAATAGTGCTCTCTCTATCCCACAAAGCTGATAGTCCGAACTCTCTAGGTTTACTCATGTTGACAGAGAGAGAAACGAGCTATCATGAAATTAGCATTATGTGAGAGAGAAAATATAAGCCCAAAAACTGCTATTAATCATACAATTACAACTAACACAATGTAAACTAGGAAGACTTTAAAAATATCATGAAGTCATAATAATGACCTCCCCAACCTAAAACTATTCTGCATGTAGCAATAATTAAAAGATTAAAAACATTTAAAATTTAGCCAACTATGAAAAACATACATCAATATAGATGTAATTCAATTGTAATGAGAAACACTTTAGGCACACTGCAACCATTTTTTTGCATTAACAATAAGAACAATTCATCTTAAGAAGAATTATCATTAGAAGTAAAAATAGCATCACCTGCTTCATCAACATCATCATTATCTATTAATCATACTCCTGTTCAGCAAAAAACATCAGTAACTTGCGGAGTAGTTCTCCAAGCTAAGTTGATAAAATTAGTATCAGAGGACTAATAAAAAAGGAAAGTATATAGACTTATGATTACATCAATATGGCCTTTTATAACTCAAGCATAGAATGCCCCTTTCACTAGAACCCAAACTTTCCCAATGGTCTGAAACCATTCATGAATTGGAAAAATGCCTCCTCAAAGGCATAAATTGCACCATTCATGATTCACATTGTGCTCGAAGTGGTGAAGTGTAGCCCTAACATAATTATACGGGATAAAACTGAGAACAAAATTTATATCACCACCTCAAAGGCAACATATCACCACCTCAATAAGCAAAGGATCAACAATAAAGCCTGGTGTTCAACATATATGTGTTCAGAAGATACAAAAGTTGGTGGGGAAAGAATAATTGCATTCTTTCAGCTAGACTTGATGCCATGACATTCTTTCAACAATAAGCCATGATAAAGTTTGATTGAGGAAAAAATTAAAACTTTGAGGAATCGTTAGGTAACAATGAGGCTAATGTAGCTTATTTCATAGACTTTAAGGAAAATAGTATATCAAATAAGAACTACTTGTAACTCAATCCAAATCTACAAAATGCTTTCACCAAGAGCAAAGGATCTCACCGAAAAGCTGAAGAAGACAAATCACCGGAAGAGCCGAAGAAGATGATGCGAAATCGAGAGGAGGATTAGAAGAGCAAAAGAGCAGAAGAGGAAGGAAGATGGAAGCGCCGAATCTGTTGAGGTGCGAACGCGAGGAGACCGGAAGAGCAGAAGAGGACCGGAGGGAGGAGACTGGAAGAGCCGTAGCGGGGGACTGGAGCGAGATGCGAATGCGAGGCCTCAAGGATACGGCGCTGCTCTAGGTTTCAGCTCAGATGCGATAACGCGAGTGAGGGGGGTACCAGGGTAATTCAAAGATAGAAAACGCGATCCATAATCCCACCGCGGGGGTCTCCTGCGGTCGCGCCTACAACATAAATTAGGATTGGCGTTTTCAGATAAGCTATGAAAAAGCTCAAAACAAACAGTGTTGCGGCGTTTTCAAAAATGCCGCCATACTTATAAGCTGTCCTAAACGGACAGTAAATTAGGAATGGCGTTTTCAAATAAGCTATGAAAAAGCTCAAATAAAATAGTGCTGCGGCGTTTTCAAAAACACCGCCGCACTTATAAGTTGTCCCAAATGGACAGTAAACCAGCCTCCTCAATCGAGCAACCCATGGCGCGGTCGTCACTTAGCCTGTCACCTCAATCAGCCAAACTCAAGTAAGTCAACCAGCCAATTATGGTCATGTTAAAAATCAAATTGTAATACAAATATAATATGAAATTCATACGGTTTAAGTAGAGCAACAAGTGTATTAAAAACTGTTTCGTAACTCATTTTAATTGAAATTGTAATACTCATATAGTATGAAATTCATACGATTAAATAGAGCATCAATTATATTAAGAATAATTTTCATAATTATTTTATTTATTTATGTAATTATACAAAATTCACCCATATAAATAAGAGACTTTTTTTAGATTCTATGTATATGAAATTTCTAAACTCTAATGAATGTAGTTTCTCTTTCTCTTCACTTGCCTCTAGCGTGTTCGCAAAAATACAATGCTTTGACCTAAAAGGCTAAAGCCCTTCCTATTTATGGTTCCTAGATGAAGGGTCTGTTTGGTAGGGCTGTAGCTTCCCAGCTTTAGTACTGCAATCGCGCCGCCCTGTGAAGCACTCGCGGGAAGTCGGTCGTTCGTTTGGTTGCAGCTGTGGGAACAACATTGCGGCGTAAAATGACCAGATCGCCTCTATTTATTAAAAATGTTTTAAAATTTTGATATATTTATATAGTATACAGTATTTGCAAATGAAATTTTTTTAAAAAAATTTATATTTTAAATATACAAACTAATAAATTTAAATTATATTTTTTAATTTTTATATTTTAAATATATATTTACTAGCTTTATTATATCTAGATTATATAGTAAATTATTGTTTCAATGCAATAATTCACTATATAGATGAAATTATTTAAGTATATTAACAAAATATTTACATGCTTTATTATAACTTAATTTAATATATTAATAAAATATTTACGAGCTTTATTGTATCTAGATTATATAGTGAATTATTGCTTCAATGCAATAATTCACTATATAAATGAAATTATTTAAGTATATTAATAAAATATTTACGAGCTTTATTATATCTTAATTTAATTTAATAATAAAATATTTACGAGCTTCATTAAATTATATTTTTAATAAAATATATATTTGGAAATTTTTATTTTTTAAATAGATTGTTCGAATTAATAAAACATTTAGGAGCTTTAAAAAATACGTAAATAAATAATATATCTACATATTTTAAAAGTATAAAAATTTTTTAATCTATAAAAGTAATCTTTTAGTTTCATATTGTTTAGATATCTATATATATAAAGAGCATTAAAATTTTTTTATTTTTAAATCATATGTCTACACAAGATCTGAAACGAAAACACATCAAGAGAACGATTGCATATCTCAAAAAAGTCATAGAGTTCTACAAAGAAACATATAGTTCTTTCAAGCATGTGGTAGTAGCAGTAGAGTGAAAAAGAACTGTAAAACTATTCCAACAACAACCAAAAATATAATAATATTCACTTTAGTCTTGAGATGCTGTAACTCCCGTGTCACTCTGTCTTCCGTTGTGGTCGTACACTCCCTAGCATCGGCCTCATGAGAATCTGGTAAACTATCTGCCCATCGGAAGAAACCGCACTGCTCTGGAATGTACCGAGGACAGGCATAAAACTTTCGGCGAAAGCTATGCGGCTGTCGTGATGCCAAAAGAGATGTTTGCAGCCCACAGTGACAGAGCAATCGGTGAGAGGTAGCCGACGTGCTGGAGCTCATGTTTACCTGAAATGCAAGCACATATGCAGCTTAATTAATTTGAGTATCAAATGGTTAAACAAAATGAAAATAATCAAGCTAGAGTGTAAAATTGTAAATAATGTGAAGTAAAGTGCTCAACAAGAGTGTAAAGGACATACATTGCACTGGTCAACAAAATCACTCTCCAACTAACAAGCGAGTAATGTCTTCTCGAAGGGCTGCCATTTCGTTTGCACCCTCCCCATCTTTCGTGCAAATTGCTGCATTGTTGTTCTCCTCCCTTGGTGGAAACTGTTCAATGCGGTCCTCAAAACCTTCAACTGTAGCAACCTCGTCATTTTGATCGACATGGTCAAAATCAACATCAGCTCGAGTTGGATGCCGCCTGATATAGTTATGCAGGGCCATAGTTGTCAACACTATCTGCACTTATTTAGGGAACGAATAAGGTGGAATATCTCGAAGAATGACCCATTTCTTCTTCCAAACTCCAAATGTTCTCTCAATAACGCCTCGCAAGGATGAATGTCTCTTATTAAACAACTCCTTTCTCGTTCTTGTGCGATTACTAGCTCTTTCAAAATCTGGAATATGATATCTTGTATCAGGATAGGGTTTAAGATACCCCTCTGCATTGGGTAGCCTGCATCTACCAAATAATACTTGCCTGTAATGATAGAAAATTTAGTAAGGTATGTGACCAAAAACATCAAATTTTTATATTACAAATGACCTTACCGTGCGGTGGGTGAGGAAAATTGTAGTCCGGCTTTCTTGTTGCAATTTTAAAGAGTCTACTGTCATGTGCGCTGCCCTCCCATCCAGCCAATGCAAATGTAAAGCACATGTTGAAATCACAAACAACCATTATATTTTGAGTTGTCCTACCAGAACGACCGATAAAAGAAACTTTCTCGTTATCCGGTACTATAGCATAAACGTGCGTTCCATCGATTGCGCCGATGCAATCCTTTAGAAATAGAAAAAATTATTTCAAAATGCAATCCATTAATAAATTATTCTAGTAAACATGTGTACCTTAAAATATGACATATATCGGTCATCGTTAAGAATCTCTGTCGGGATCCTTGCAAAAGTCGGATCAGTTGGTTTTATTATGTCTTTTACTAGACTGACAAGAGAAGCGAAACCAACTGAGAAATATCGGCTTATTGTTTCCGACGAATGCTGGAATAGTTCCATGGCTCCCCGCATTGACTCATTCTATGATAGTATGTAGAGTGTGATGCCCAATACTTCACGGCCTGTTGTCCTTGAAGACCCATGAAGTCCATGAGATGTTGTTAGGTTTACTAGCAAATCTCTGAAAACATCATGTGACATGCGGAAGATGTTATAAAATCTCGTTGGGTGTCCTGAAATCATTTCACTCATCCATTTTTCTCTAATCTTAGATGAAGTGTAACAAGGTTCACGATCGACGTACGTATTATAATATTGCAGCATTATATTTATCGCTACATTTCTCCTACGGCATCGGACTTCCTCCGGATTCATGACGGTATAAACTGCACCTTTACATTAAATAAGTTACTTTCTATAGAAATCAACAACTAACTAAAAGAAGCAAATGAATAAACTATACTTAGAAAGGAAATAACTCAAGCATTCCACAATTCAAATAGAAATTGTCCAAACAACAACATCGCTAACAGTACTTAATGATAGATGAAATAAAATCATCAGCTCCATATCAAATCACAAGGTGCGACGGTTATAATAATAGCGTATGTATTCGACTCGTAGCTCTCGTCAACTGCGAGTGAAGAAGTCTCGATGGAGAGAGTCCCGAAGGAGGTCGATAGCAAAGAAGAAAATATCACGATCCCCTATAATGTCCGGGTCTTCCCGTCGAAGACTAACAACCAGCTGGACATCGGTTTTTTGAACTCTGTGTGGAGCATCATTTGTTGATTCCACAAGTAGGGAGAGCTGATCTTTCATAGTTGCAACAATATTTTTCCTCCTCTTTTCGATCCGGGGCCGCTTCATACGGTTTGTTGATTGCATTTCAGTTTGTTCGTACACGCGGAGTTCTGCTGAATCGTTTGATAATTCTACGGCGACCTCTTCAGGGGTTGTCTCAATCATTATTTGGCTTGGTGCAGCTGAAAATTTCCCTGTAGCTACCACCCTACCAAACATTCTATCTAGTTTGTCCTCCAATTCTGGTTCTATCCCAGCTGTTCTGAACTTTTTGGTCGTAGGAAAAATCTGTAACATAAAATTATATTTCATTAGGAGGGCTAAAAACTAAAAATGATTTACATTGCAATTATTAAATGAACGATAGCTTACCGCAAGTCTTTCAGCCCACCATACATCTGATGCAGCAATTGTTCGCTTCGATGGATCCCAACCCAAGCCAGTCGATCCTTGTTTTAGGTCCTTCCAAAGTTTCCATTCTTTCGTTAGTTGGTCCCATTTATTTTTAAGCTGTAGCCTGTCGTAATCTCTGCCTGTCACCTCCCAAAAATTTGTTACAATGTTTTGCCAGCCTTCCTTGCTGAAAAAAGAGTTTGGTCTATTGCCTTTTTCGACTTCCGCTACGCAGAGATCGTAGAAAATTAATTTTATGTCATTCTCCCAAAGTGCAGGAGTGGCAACTTCTTTGTTCTTATTGTCCATACTATTAATAGGAGACAAATTAGCAATATCTTTAACTATGAAATAGTTCAACAAATATATGCATAACTGGACTAATATGATTTCAATTGCGAAATAATAAAATGAAAATGCTATAAAGACAAAGGAACACAGAAATTTATGTGGTTCGGTCAAGTTGACCTACGTCCACGAGAAAGGAGTATTATATCTTCATTAATGAAACTTTTGAACATGTACATAGCTTCTACAAATAGATTCTAAACAGCCAACCCCTTCTAAATACACTACACTGCCATAACAACAAATATTCCCAAATAGTGGAGCTCGAATATTTGTTGATATACCATACATAACACTGCACTGCAAACCACAACAAACTATACCCAAAATAGTGGAGCACTGCACTACAAATATTCATATCAAAAAAACTGCACTGCACTACAAAACTGCATTGCACTACAAAATATTCCCAAAGCTTGTACTGATAATCCCAACCTTGGCAATATGAGGCTATTGAACACATGAATCATTTGAAAACTTTCAAACCAAATCATTTCAATCCAATAGCCGAAAAATAGATAAGAATTTAAGCAGACTCATGTTTGATTAACAAGCAAGAAAGAGAAAGTCGAAATACGTAGCTGCAGCTTTTATCGCAGTCGCTATATACCCTTCATGTCAATCCCAATGCCTAAATACAGTTCATTTCAATCCCAATGCTACATCTATGTTAAAGCCAGAATTCGAGCAAAGGTAAGTATAGAAATGCAGTTCTACTGCTATATAAAAATAATTCGGGCTAAATTGAACAGATATGTAATAAGTAATAGCAATCTGCAGAAGTTGCAGGTATGCACAAACAACAACACATGATTAAACAGATAAGCATCCAAGAGGTTGAGAATAATGTATCACAAAAGGAATAAACAAAATGAACGAGATTATTTATGCCCTTTTAACGTTCTGGTTAACCATTTCCAATTATTTAAGTGGCATGCATCATTAATTGTGATAGTAGCATCAATGGTGTAAGACTCAATGTTGCCTATTTGAGAGTCTAATCAATCATTATTATGAGAAAGAAGTTATTATAACTTCTTAAACTATAATGTTTCTTGTGAAAGCCACATAGCTTACTGTTTTGTCTTATATGCTTTATGAATTCTCTCTAACATTTAGGTTTTCCATTGCATCCATGGTTCACTGTTTCTCTCTACATATACTTTTTTGGATTAGGATCGATTAATGGAGACGAATCTTGGAGGACTTTAATACAAAATTGGTGACGAATCCCTTAATGATCACCAATAAATTAAAAAAGTCCTTTAATCTTGAAAATTGATATCAAAATCAAACTACTCAAATCATTTGGCAAACTCTATCTTCAAAATTATTTGCGTGTTTGTGTTTACCCCAATCATCAAAACTCTTCAGCCATTTGGGAAGCTTTCTACCCAAACTCGGATGCATCCTCATCATTAAGATGATTGGCAATATAGCAGCATCGCATCGCACTACAAAACATGATTAATCATTTGAGCACAAATATTCGGTTTCATCGCAGTACTGCTATATACCGTTCATGTCAATCCCAATGCTCAAATACAGTTCATTTCAATCCCTATGCTGCATCTATGTTAAAGGCAGAATTCGAGCAAAGGTAAGCATAGAACTGCAATTCTACTGCTATATAAATAGAATTCGGGCTAAATTGAACCAAAGTAATAAGTAATAAGTAATAGCAATCTACATAAGTTGACTGCATTCCGTATCAATTCAACCAACATAGACCCAAGTAATAAGTAATAGCAATCTGGAAGTTGAACATTTTGTAATAGCAATAAAATGTAATAAGTAATAGCAATCTGCAGAAGTTGCAAGTATGCACAAACAACAACACCATGGATTAAGCTTTGCGATTTTACTAGCAGAAAGAGACCAAATTAGAACTGCTAGAACAAAACCAGAAATCAAAAAATTAATCACAGGTTCACCCAGCCCTGTAAAGAGCCCCCGGGATCACAGGTTCAGCCGGCTCTGCAATGCATGGATGATCTCACAACAAATTACGGAGCTAAAAATTTTGAATCCATTTCAGATTTTGAAGATTTTGTACCATAGAACACAGCAGGCAAAAGATCGAGATAAGAACCGATAAAATCCTATAGGAGCATAAATAAAAACTGCCATGGATCTTCCCTGTATGACCTTAGTAGAGAAAATTTCAATCACATTTCATAGAATATAGAAATAAAGGTGCCATAAATCTGGATTCATGCTTCGAACTACTCAAGATCAAAGATATAACGGAAGATTTTGCAGGAAGGAACGAGAAAGAGGGAGGGAGAGGGGGACGGAGCCTCAAAAGAGAAGGTTACTAGTTAGATCGGAGGTATGCGACCTTCGATTTGATTCTCTGTGGAGAAACGCTGTAGATCTCGCTAGAAGATCTAGGGCTGAAAAAGAGATCGGGAGCTAAGACCATGGGAGCACGGGCGAGCAAGGGTAACGAAAGGAAAAAGCTGAAAGGAATTCGGGGCAGCAGGGTTTATCCCTCGGCCCGCTTTCCCTCGGCTTCGCGGTGAAGCACTCCTAATTTGTTTTGAATCGGAACCCGCCACGGGATAAGGTGCGGTGCTTTGTCGCGCCACGGGCCTAAACGTCCTACCAAACAGCCCCGAAGAAACGTGCAAGTCATCCAAAAACTCCACCAGCAACAATAAGCACCACAATAAGTACCTTCTCTGAAACTCCGACACGAAATCTTGAGGCAAAAGACGCACAGAAAAACCAGGCAGATGAAGCTGCTAACGAGAGAGCCGGTGAGGCCGAGGGTGTGATCGAAGTAGAGCAAAGAGAGTGCGAACACCGGGATCAGTAGTAGCAGAGCCGAACCCACGGCGCCACGCATCAGCATTTGGTTAGGGAGTTCAGGGAGGGTGGGAGGCTGTGTTCGAGCTGGATGGCGAAGGGGTAGAACTCGTGGGCGTATTTGGTTATAGGAATTAGAATTGTGGCCCAAAGTGCGATCTTGGTGACAAGAAGGTGTGGCGGCATGCTTAGGGTGATTTGGGAGCTTCCTGATAGACTGAAAAGCTTGGCGCCTGGAAGGAGAGGGCGCTGTAAAGGGTTGTGACTAGTGCAATGCTTGTGATTGAAACTGCGAGAGGAAACGGTTGATCCAACTGCAAGCAAAGGTTTGTGGAATTTGAACAAGTATTTTTTTTCCTACATTTTTTGCTCAAGAGCAATGTTCATTTTTTTTTAAAATATACTTTTGTGCTCAGTGTGTTATAACTATTACAAATGTAATTCAATTAGTGTTGAAATGTACTGATTATTTTTTAAAATAGAGTATATATATATGTTTATTTGGACAATGCAAAATAGATTGTTCTTTCCTATTATTCTTTATTTTGTTTGTTATTGCCAAAGTTGATATGATCAGTCCCATTTATCTGGTTTAATGTTCTATATGATGTCCTATTAAGCTCTTATATCTCGCTGTTCAAAACCATTATCAAACCATTATTAAACTTTTGATTTATTTGGACATATGTATTCATTAAAATAAGAGAAAATTAAGAGTTTTATACTATGTTATTTTTTTTTTCTACAGATTTTACAAACTGAAGATTAGATAATAAGTCACTGGCATAGTCTTTCCTCAAAAAACTTTTTTTTGAATCTATATCTGGTAAGCCATCAACAAATTTCCTACATCTAACACGAATCTCGAGGCATGACATAGATCGATGCAACTATTTATGCAAAAAACCTTCAAAGCTCGATGTAAAGTGATTCAGAGCTCCGATTTCAGTAAACTTATAGTCAAATTATTGGCTCCAAGAGACGAGCCTAATAATATCAAAATTGGTCCAATCATAGTCAAAATCAAGAACCGATCATGATATTAAACAGCTTTTGGAAGCTTTTCAGATATATTTGGAAGGTCAAACGGGTGTCGAATGTGATGAGCTTATAGTCAAAGCAAACGTCTCGACAAGAAAAATCCTACGAACCCAAGATCGCTCAATTTTGATATCGTTGAGACAGTTTAATGTCCATCAAAAGCCATCTGATCAAGGGAAGCTCTTCGGGCAGTTCGATCAAATTGGTTCAAATTCCTTCATTAATTATATCGGTAATCTGTAAATAGAGCCCTACCTCTCTTGAGAGAGAACCTGAAGCTTGATTCCTGAGGAGAGCTCTAAGCCTAAAGAAGAGCTTGAAGCCTAGAGGAGCTAAAGTCCAGCATCAACTCATCGCCGATCGTCAAAGTCCACCGCTGATCACCAGTTGTCGACCATCTCTCACCTGTATGTGCCGATCATCATTGACTGCCGCCCACTTCTTACAACAAGTTCTTCTGTGCACTGACGTTGTAACTCCAAAGAGTATTCATCTCTTTTCCTCCTGTGGGATAAGAGACTGTATTTGTAATCTCTAGATTATAGTGGATTTCTTCAACTAGGTCATACCACGTGGCTTTTTCCTTTTTCGGGATTTATGTAAAAACTTCTAGTGTTTCGATTGGTTATTTTCTTTCATCTCTTTTGTGCTGAATTCTCGTGCAACGCTAAGACGATTTCTATTATTTCCCCGCCGCTAATTTTCTAGCACACATTAGTTTGGAGCCGAGTGTAGAAACGAAGCATTTTTCGACATTATTTTCAACTCTAAGATGCCGAGCCACTTCTTCATTTCCCAATGATGTAAATCATCCACCTGATGAAAGAATTTCCATTGCATCTTGAAGGTCATCTCTGAAGTATTCTTCGATGTGGAGAGCAACCTTCATTATAGTATCTAAAGGTTCTTCACGTTAACCTCTCGAGCTTAATTATAGCGGTGTAGTCTTCTCATATCCTATTCAAATATAAAGTCTTTTACAACTTCTTTCTGGTTGGGGATAACCTTCATTGCAGTCTCGAAAAGTTGTTTATTTTAATATCTCGGGCACGACTGTAGTAGGATAGTCATTCTACTTTTCATTCAGACAAAATGTTTTTTATAACCGCTCTCGGATTGTGGGGGGGCAAGCAGTCTTCAACTTTAAAAGCTCTTCCTCAGTACCCTCCCATGGATTTCTTCTTCGACCAAATCAGGAAGTTGATCTCTTCAAGGCTCGATACATGATTTGTTTTATAAGTTTGCGTGGAAAGCGCTTGCTGTTGGGCAAAAGATTCAAAAGTAACAACTAACAAGTTGTCAAACATTATTCTTGAATATTACTGCAACCATATTTACAATAAAAACATACAGTTCATTGCGATCTACGCCTCAATCTTGATAACGCAGAGCATCTCTGACTCCTATTATGGGCTTAATCGATCCCAGAGGGGGTCGATTCAACCACTTCAATCACAGGCTACAATCTTCAAGCAGAGCTTCAACTAACAGTCTCAGATAGGTCAAAAATCCTCAGTGGCTTTCCTTCGATCTCTTTTATAATAGGTTATGGTCGTAAACAAAAGCATTCTCAATGGATTTTGTATGACTTTATCTTTTACGGAGTTAATGCCGTCTGGCATCTCCGGCTATAAAACATAGGACGAGTCTTATATCCTTAACGGATTCTCTTTTCAACTATGCTCCAACACAGGCAACAATCGTCAAACAAATGCGCTTCGACAAATAGCTTGGGAAAATCGAACATTCATAGTAACAAATAAGGTGTCCAACTGATCACAGAAAAATTCATTAAGAAATTCATATCTATTTTTAATGAAATTGTACTTTAAAGAAAGTTATTTTCTTTATTTTATTGCAGGAATGAAATTTTATAAGTGATGGAAGCAAGAAGCATGAAATGGAGCAAATTTGGATCAAAAAGAGGAAATTCATGCAAATATAACTACTTCGCCAACGGCGAGATCGAGGCCGCCGACGGCGAGATCGTGAGAAGAATTTTCTGAAGGAATTATAACTATCTCGCCGACAGCGAGCCCGAGCCCGCCAACAGCGAGATCGTGCGGTTTGAAGACCTTCTAGAAGTCTCGCTGACGGCGAGGTCGTTTCTCGCTGACGGCGAGCTAGTTCAAAATGCTTATACATTGAACCTGGACACTTTTTGAAGAGGTGTTTAAGCACCCCTTGAACCTTTGCTTAACTCTATAAATAGAGGCTGAATTCTAATGTCTTAGTGTGTCTCTGGAGTCTTCTGTATGTGTCTTTTGAGTCTTAAAAAGTTTTTCTAGAATCTTTTATGTGTTTGTTTAGTGAGTTCATTAGTTGAGTGCTATATAGTTTGATGTACTAGAAGGAAAAGTCAAAAGAACTTCAAGGAGTCTGCTTGGGGAGGAAATTAAGATAAGTATCTTTGTTTATTGTTGTTAACATTAAATGAAATCCATGCTTTGTTTTATTCCCATACATTCTGAGTAGTTTTCTTAGTCTTTCTCCTTGTTTATGAAAATTATTGGATTGATGAAATTTAATAGAAGCACATAATATAATATTAAAATAAATTGTGATAATTTTTACTTAAAACTTAATTTACTTTCAATCTGGCCAATTGAGTAGTTAAAATATGTTGAATTATCAACTATAGTAAAAATTACATCCAATATTCAGGGAAGTCAAAAGCCTTGGAAGGCGAGTGCAAATAAATAGGGAAATATTAATTATCGGGCGTAGAATTGGATATTTTAGTGTGACAGACTAAAATACTCAAATTCGGTCCTACTGTTTGAGAGCTGAAGTGTAGATGTTAGCCCTCAGGTGAGGGGAACGTGGGAGCTCTGAAGTGGCAGCCAGTATCCTCCCAGCCTAGCCTCAGATTCAGTAATCAAACATAGGATTAGTCAATGTTCTTTGCACCTGGACCAAAGGGTAAAGAATAAGAATGCTCCTATTTGTCACAATACAATATGAAAATTCTATTTAAATTCATCATTCACTTAATTTTCTAAAAACAAGGAGAATGATACTTTTTCTCAATTATTTAAATCAACTTATTTCAAGCATTAGTTTACTTTAGTTGCAATAGTTACTTTTTAAATTCCGTTTACTATATTAATAAGTAATTCATTTAAATTTAGCTGATAACAAATCTGTTAAAAACTTTCCTGTGGGATCGATAATCAAGACTCCACTAGAGCCCTGTATTACTTGATACGATACATATACTTGCGTAGAATCCACATTATACATTAAATCGTATAACTATATTTAAAGCGGGATCAAGTTTTTGGTGTCGTTGTTATAAACATAAATTGCATACATATAAAAAGCAGGTCAAGTTTTTGGCGCCGTTGCCGGGGAAGTAAAGAAATTATTTACTAGAGTAACGGACTATTTTAAACTATTTTAAAAAATTGTATGTGAAAATTTGGAAACGAAAATTTAATACCTTACGATTCAGAATCAGAGCGTACAATTAAAAGAATTAGAAAAAAAAGAGAAATTACAAATTTAACACAAATGACAAATATACCTGAAAATGAAAATATCAATCAACCAAGACCATTACGAGATTATGCCAACCCTACATTAGATGAAATTCATTTAACTATTCAAAACCATGATGTAGCTGTTAATTCATTCGAACTTAAACCTGCAATTATCCAAATTGTACAAAATAATCAATTTAGTGGTTCACCTACTGAAGATCCTAATTTACATCTTTCTAGTTTTTTAGAACTATGTGCTACTTTCAAATATGAAGGAGTATCTAACGATGCTTTTAGACTTAGACTTTTTCCTTTTTCTTTAAGGGATAAAGCGAAAATGTGGTTAAATTCGTTAGCACCTGGATCTGTTAAAACTTGGGGAGAATTATCACAAAAATTTCTATCCAAATATTTTCCACCATCTAAAATTGCTAAGCTTAGAAATGATATAACTTCTTTTAGTCAGTTTGATGGAGAGTCAATATATGAATCTTGGGAGAGATTTAAAGAACTTCTTAGGAAATGCCCACATCATGCGTTACTAGATTGGTTAATTATCCAAACTTTCTATAATGGATTAGTAGGATCTTTAAGATCAATCATCGATGCTGCTGCTGGAGGATCATTAATGTCAAAACCATTTGATCAAGCCTATGCACTAATCGAAGAAATGGCAACAAATAATTTTCAATGGCCTGCTGATAGAATGAATCAAAAAAATAGTTAGTATTCATGAAAATGATGCAATATCTATGTTAGCTTCACAAATTGCTGCTATATCTAAGAAATTAGATCATTTTGGAATGAATTACTCTCCAACTATAACAGAAGAAAATTCATCTAGACAACTTATAGAATCCCAATCTCATTATGAAACAATTAATGCAATTAACAACAGACCCAATAATCCTTAAGCAAATTATTATAATCCTGGATGGAAAAATCATCCTAATTTTAATTGGAATAATAATACAACTAATCAACCATGGATGAATAATTTGACACAACAATTAGGAAATCTGCCAAATCAAGGAAATCCTAACTATAAACCCAATTATCCACCTGGATTTAATAATAATAACCCTCAATTTAAAGATAAGAAATTATCAATAGAAGAATTAATATTAAATATGGGTCAACATTTACAAAATCAAGGAAATCAACTACAAATATAAGGAAACCAATTACAAAATCAAGGAACAGCTATCAAAAATATTGAAACTCAACTTGGACATATCGCCACTGCAATTAATAATAGAATACCTGGAACATTTCCTAGTAATGTAGAAATAAATCCCAAAGACAAGGGAAATGAAAAAATTAAAGCGATACAATTATGAAGTGGAAAAGAATTAGAACCTTGAATTCAGAAAGAACTTGAAAGTCAAAAAGAGGAAGTGGAAATTGAAAAGGATAAGAATCAACAAGATCCAAACTTAGAAAATCCTTTAATACCTATGAAAATTTCTGTTGAAAACCTCCACCACCATTTCATCAACGACTAATTCAACATAAAAAAGACAAACAATTTACTAAATTCCTTGAAATTTTGAAGAAATTAACGATAAATATTCCTTTCGTAGAAGCTTTAGAACATATGCCAAACTATGTAAAATTCATGAAAGATATTCTAAATAAAAAAAGAAAATTTACCGAAAATGAAATGGTCGCACTTAGTGAAGAGTGTAGTGCTATTATTCGAAAAAAACTTCCTAAAAAATTAAAAGATCCCGGTAGTTTCACTATACCTCGCGCTATTGGAGAAAAATTCTATGGAAAAGCTTTGTGTGACTTAGGAGCAAGCATAAATCTAATGCATCTATCAATTTTCAAGAGATTAGGATTGGGAGAAATTTCACCTACTTCAGTAACTCTTCGGTTAGTCGACCGTTACGTTACATATCCTAAGGGAGTTATTGAAGATGTATTAGTTAAAGTGGATAAATTTATCTTCCCTGTAGATTTTATTGTTCTAGATATAGAAGAAGATAAAGAAATTCCTATCATTTTAGGAAGACCATTTTTAGCCACTGGAAAAGCTATGATCGATGTTCAGAAAGGAGAACTAACTGTGAAAGTAAATGACCAGAAAGTAACTTTTAATATTGCTAAATCAATGAAATATCCTGCGCTAGAAAAAGATGATGAGTGTTTTCGAATGGAAGTACTCGATCATTTACAAAAAGAACATTTTAAAGAATATTATGAAGAAAAATTAGAAAAAGAAAATAGTGAATTAATTGAAAAATCTGAGATAAATGAAGAATTAGATTATATTCAAGAGAAATTTGAATTTTTGGATAACATAGAAAATACTGAAAAAAATATAGTTCCATCAATTATTAAACCTCCTGAACTTGAGTTAAAAATGTTACATAATCATTTAAAATATGCTTACTTAGTTAATTCTTCAACTCTACCAGTTATTATTTCATTTGAATTAAATGAATCTCAATAACAAAAACTTTTAGATACGTTAAAAAAATATAAAAAAATTTTTGGTTGGACTTTAGCAGATATTAAAGGAATTAGTCCTTCAATCTGTATACACGAATTTATTTTAGATAATGAACATAAACCTAAAGCTGATCCTCAAAGGAGATTAAACCCGATAATGAAAGAAGTAGTTGTTGACCTCATTTTTGATGAGGTCTTCTCTTCTTCTTTTTAGTACTTAGGATCTAGCCTTAGGCTTTTCCTTTGACTATCCTAGAGGATTAGAAATGGGACCCACCACTTAGAAATTCAAACCACTTCTTAACTCCCTGCAAACTCTACAAACTTGACTATAGACCCCTGATCACCTAGAGGGTTGAAATCAAATGTGGAAGTTTAAAGGATGGGTTCCTATAGGACTCTTTGGCCTTAGGACTACCCTGGATGGCCTGGTCTGGTGAATGGGCTGACTTACACACACACTACATTTATAGACTACACTTTCACACACCTATACCCAACTTGACCTCCTGACTCATGTAGGTGATTCACATGGATGGTCCTTAACCCCTAAGCCCTAGGCTAAGAGGGTTAGGAACAACATAGTGGATGCCTCAAATGAGTCCATTCATGGCTCATGTGGGCTTGATATGGCTTCATGGCTCAACCAAAATGATTTCATTCCACTTATATTCACTCAATCTTCAATTTCCCAAATTTTCAATTTTTGACCCCCGGGAGCCTACACCCGCTTAGCCTACCCAAAACCCTTGAAATTACCCAAATTTTTGCAAAATATCCAAATCACCCAAAAGTTCCTCAAAATCATTTCCAAACATTCCCACACCAATCAAGTTGATCATCCATAGCCAAAAATACCAAAAATTCCAAAAATACATCCCAATACCCTCCAAATACCCAAAATACCCCTCTTAACCCAAAAATCGAAAAATTCAGAAAATTCCCAGAAAATTCCAAAAAATCCCAAATATTCCCAATTTCATTTTGTTCAACTACACCATAGGCCAATTTTGTCAATTTACCCTACTTTTGTCAAACCCCCCAATTTGACCCATTTTAACCCAAAGTGAACCCAATGTCAAACCAAACCTACCCAATTGACCCAAATTCTGGTCCAATTCAATTCTAAACTTCCATTCAACAATCCCAACACCAATCTAGACCAAATCCAAGTCCAATTTGATTTACATTTGGATCCAATTTCACTTTTGGCCTTAAAGCCCAATTTGGACCCATGACCCAAACATAACCCAAACTCACCCAATTCAACTCCAATTAACCCCAAATCTTTTCTAAATCTTCCTTAACATTCCCACGAACAAAACACTAACATGATTTGCCCAACATTTAGACCCAAACCCCACTCAACTTCAACCCAAAGCTAAAAGGCCATATTTTGACCTAAATCCAAACCTAACCCAAATGAGCCCAAACCCCAAAATCAAAGCCCAACCAAAGTCAAAACCTCTTTAAAACACTCCCATAAACATTTCCCAACATTAATTTTACATCAATTTCAACCCTAGCCCAACATTGGCCCAAGTTAGCCCAATTTGACCTATATTGGCCCATTCACCAAAGGAGCCCAAATTCAACCCAATTCAACCCCAAATCACTCCCAATTTACTCCAAGTCACTCATGACACATCTATGAGCTAAACCCAATAATTATTTGGCCCAATCCTTTGCCAAAATTTCATCCTAAAATCCATTTTAAAATCCAAAAGCCCACTTCCCTAAACCATTTTAAAAAAGCCCATTTCCACCAAATACAAAAGCCCAAAATTGGCCCTAAAGCCCACATGGCAATTTCTTTTCATCATACCTTTAATTGATATCACCCCTAAGTTTTAAAATCATCATTAAACCATTCCAAATCAAGCTTCATACAAATTCCCATCAAATTACCAAAAATTTCTAAAATCCATTTTCATGAAATTGACCAAGCTTTTCCCCAAGCCAAAGACAAGCCATGCAAGCCATGGACAAGCCACATGAAGCCATGGAAGGTTTGACATGTGATCAAGCCATTAATGGCAAAAGGAGGAGCCTCTTTTAAGCCCCCTTAAAAAGGTTTTAACCCTTTTTATGCTTCACCTTAATCCATGATTAATCAAAATATTCATGGATGGTGACTTCTCTACCCTTTCCTAGCCGATTCATCCGATCCTCCCTCAGCCCAAATCAGCCATGGGGAGGTGAACCAAGCCCAAAAGGTGGACTTGACCAAATCAAGCCAAAATTAGCTCCTCCCCCATTCCATTTCAATTCAACTCCTTTACACATGTCCATGGCCAATTGACTGCACTAAGCCCCGACCCCGACCTCCCCGACCTCGAGGGTGACTCGACCCCGGCCGGCCGACCACCACAGCCGCCGGAAACCACCGGGCCGAGAGCTCACATGTGAGCCCAAACTTGGAATTCTCACCCGCCGAGCCGCCCCATCCCCGGTGGCCATTGCAGCTGTTCTTCTCTTGCCAAGAGCAGCTCGATCCCAAGCCCTAACTCTCCCTCGGAGGCCCTCCACCCTCTCCTATTTAAACACCACCCCCTCTCGGCCATGAGAGGTGCCGAACCGCATCTTACCGAAACCCCGCCAAAATTGTTCCGAACACTCTCCATACTTAGAGCAGCTTGATCCCCGCACCAATTTTCCCTAATCCCCATCAACAGAACTCAATTTCTTAACCAAAATTCCACCCAAAACCAGGACACTTCTCCACAGTGGATCAATCCTCAAATTGATTGGTCCTACACCTTCACCAGACCAAGGGAAGGAGTCCACCAGCAAAAGTCCCCTCTCCAAGCCACCCATCTGTTCCAGACTCCAAGCTTTGTGATCGGGCTTGGTCGAAATCATACCTAGGCGATTCATCGGACCGGGAGACTTCATCCGGAGCTTGCCGGGATCCAATCGAAGGTGACACAACCCTCGGATTGAAGCCACACTTCTCCGAGCAAAGGTATGAGCTAATTCTTCATCCGCAGCTTCTGGAGATTCTCCATTTCAAATGCTTTAATTTCAATGCATGATCACCGTATAGATGTATTCATCTCTTCAAGACGAATCCATAGAGCATAAGAACACGAAAATCCATTGAGTATTGAGTGAGATATTAGGGATTTAGTGTGGACGGCTCTCGGGTGAGGACGGTTGGGGACGATGAACGGATGTCGTTCATTTAATACACGCGCGGACGGACGGCCAGGATCGCGTCGGATCTGGAGATGGAACGACACAGCGGGGCCCCGGGCGCCGAGTCGATGGCGGCGTCGAACCGAAACACGCCGCGTGGCCTTCGTAGCCGCCGAGGTCGACGCGGCGCCGCGTGGATAAATAGAAAATTAGGGTATTTTTGATTTATTTAATTCCCCTAAACTTCAAAAATCCATAACTTTGTGTAGGAAAATCAGAAAAATAAAATAAAAATACCCTCTTGCTCAGTGAACAGAGGAGAATAATATGGAAAAGAAATTATTTAATTTCATCAAGTATTTTATTTTTAATGATTTATTTCCCTTCTGCATTGTTTAAATTCTCCATGCATATAGGAAATTCACCATGGCATGAGACCATAGGGCTTTTGAAGCCTCTGAATTTGGGAACATTCCCTGAATTTTCTAAAGTCAGAGGCCATCCCTATGAGAAGTTATTGATTTTTCAAATTCATGTTACTGTTTTGAGTATTTTAAATCAATAATTAGCATGTTGTGAAATAAATTCTAGGAAAATTTGGTGATGTCTCTTATGACCAGAGGACCCTAGGAAAAATATGTTTTGCGTTCATTCATTTAAAATAACCCTAATTGGCTTAAACACCCAAAATAGCTCCTTAATTAATTAGAGCTAACCATATATCAAATTGACTTGAAATCAATTCTCCACTGACCTTTAGGATCAGAGGAGCTCACAATAAAAATTTGAGGTCAATTGGACTTGGTTAGCCCTACTAAATGGGTTGATTAAGTCATTTAGCCAATTTAAATTTTAAAAATTCATAACTTTCAAAATGCTTTTCAAAAATTCACCAAATTGGTTTTGGAGCCTCTATGATATCAGGGGAATTTAAGAAAATTAAAATTTCAATTTTCTAAAAAAGTTGATTTTTTGGTATTATTTTAATATTTTAATAATTAAAAAATAATAAAAATCACAAAAATAATAAAATTCACCAAAATGTCACATTTTGAATTTTAATCACTTAGGAACAAACCCCATATTTTTCTTAGGTCTATTTAATGAGATATTAAATTTTAAAGCCCTAAGATAATTTTAAAATTAAAAAATGTATTTTCTAGCATTTTCACTAAAATAATTATAATAAATCAAAGAAAAATCAGAAAATTGCAAACATTAATTCTATGATTTCCTTGGTATCAGAGAGATTTTTGAAAAATATAAATTTCATTTTTCAACCTTTATTTTATTTTTAAATTAATTAATACTCCAAAACTCAAAATAATTATAATAAAAATAATATAATTCAAAAAATCACCAAAATTGGTCCAAGTGGTCCTCTGGTCATTAGGAATGTTCCATAATTTTCTTAAGGACAGAAACTTTCCCTTGGTCATATTATTAAATTTTCCTTGGAAATTCCTATTTTCCATAAAAAATAATTACATAAATAAATTAAATACAGAAAAAACACATTTTCTCCTCTCATGTCTTTATTGGCATATGAGTGAAGTCACATAAAAATTTCAAGTTCATTTAAGCTCAATTTAGTGAGTTATGAAATTATTAAACTTGAAGGGCAAAATGGTAATTAAAATTTTAACCCTTAATTAAAACTTTAGGTTTAATAAAATTAACAAGTAAAATATTTGATCTTAACCTGATTTGGATGATTGAAATTTAAATAATTAAAGGGTAGAAACCTACCAAACAATTTAAAATAATTGAAATAAACCTTAATTAAATAATTGATTAAATTTGGAAGAATAATAAAATTGGAATTATTAAAATAGGGATATTATTAGGAAGAGATTTATTCTTTAATTTAAAAATCCCTAAATTAATCATCTCAATAATATTTAATTCCTAATTAAAATGATAATTCAAATTTAAGTTTTAAAATGTTAAAGGACTTAATCATTAAATTAAATTAAAAAGTTAAATTATTAAACTCTTTTTAAATTTTCAATTAAATTAAAGATTAAAAATAAAATTAAATTAAAGATTAAATTAAAAATAAATTTAAATAAATTAAATAAAAAAATTAAATAAATTAAATAAATTAAATAAATTAAATAAGTTAAATAAATTAAATTAAATTAAATTAAATTAAATTAAATCAAATTAAATTAAATTAAAGGAAATTAAATCAAATTAAAGTAAATTAATTTAACATCAAATCAAACTAAATTGAATTAAATTAAATTAAATTAAAATTAAAATTAAATTAAAGATAAATTAAATTGAATTAAATAACATCACCTAAGACATAAAGAAATTAAATATAAAGCAACTTGAACACTATTCCAAATTTAAACCCGTTAATTGAAGTTAAACTAAATCATAAACCATTTGAACACCAATTTGCCCTCGAGAGCTTTGGTTATCATAACTCCTAAATAGAACGTTAAATGAAATGCTACTTCACTTATAGGATATTCAAATGTCCTAGTTCACTGAGCAAGATAACAAACCTCGAATTCCGGACGATTAATTCATTTGTATGATTAAATTCATTTGGACTTAAAACAATCCTATCAATATTGAAAAGATGTTTAAGATTCTTCTTAAGCACTTCCTCAATATGATAATATACTCATAAGAACAATTGAACTTAATTATTCTTTGATGAAGAAAATCGTCCTCAAACCAAAACACAAGAACCTAGACGTCATAGGAAATGACTAGCTATAGGATTAGGAATTTGGTAGAAAACCATAACCCTTCCCTTAGTTTTACCTAGGAACGTGCTTAAATATTCTAATTGTGTTTTAAGTGCAGCTTGGGATGACGGGAAGACCCTCCAGGTACGCTTTTACTTTATTGCAATTTACCTTATTGCAATTTATTTAATCACATCGTACTTACTTTTCTTGCATGATAAACAAACTGTTGCATGAAAACCCACACCTTTAGGATAGTCCCTAAAACTGAAACCAAAACTAAATTAAAAGTCATTGCAAGATAAAATTCACCGCCACAACATTCCAAAATATAAAACAACTCAAAATTTAATCACAAACAGAACACAAAACTACAATTACAACTAAATTAAAACGTCCTGTTGGATGATCGGGAATACCTCGGATGATGTAACCTACGTGTTGCTAACGGGATTTCCCACGGTCTAAATGAAAGTGTGGAACTCATTCAGTTGAGTTTAGCAAATTCACCTGGACTAAGTGAATCCGATAAAAATAATGATGCCGGAGGGATGCAACCGTGGGATCTTAACCGGTGTCGTTATAATCAACTTTAAGATTTGTTTTAATTAAAACACAAAAACACTTGGAAATTAAGATTTTCTCTAAACCAAAACACTTTTCTCATCTCCTGATTTATGACTTCTAAAACTAAACCTCTGCAACAACAAGGAGCTTGGAGCATGGTGGGCAGCACGGCCATCGTCGACAGCAAAACTTGAATTTACATCAGCTAAACCTTCTTAGAATCAAACAACAAAGCCATAGGACTTCGAGGTAGTTTGCCTAGTGCAACATAAATCCTCAATCTCTTGTTAGGCATTTGCATTGCAAATTAAGCCCTAACCGGTCTTAGGATTCCGAGGTAGTCGTCCGGTACGACATAAACCCTCACATCTTCCAGGCTATTTGTGTGATTTTTATCACACAAATATAAGTCCTAATTAATTAAAATTGGCAAGATCAAAACATTAAATAAATATTAGGACTTTCCTAAATCCAAGCCAAACAATAGGATAGTCGGGGAATTACCGAAGTTCGCTTCGAATCTGTGATTTCTCCTACCTTTCTTCCTTTGAAATCCCAAAATAAATTCTTCCAAATTTGATCCATTCCCTATTGAAATTCCAAAATTCAATCCTTTGAAAACTTTAAACTTTGAAATTCTTGAGAGCAGAACTACTGATTATTATCGAGAGTTTTCTTAGGTGATTCCCGTCACTTAAGATGTAATTAACTATAGGGGCTTGCCCTTATAGGGAATTTTAAAGAACCTGAGTAATATAAACCCCGTTTAATGCTTTCATATTAAGCGAGGGAATTTGTCGGCTTATAAAATTGGTTCGCGGACCAAACGGATGTCACAAATCTTCTAGTTTATTTAATCGAGCCCCACCATCAAGCAGTGTGTCTACCCTTAGGATAGATACACGGTTTGTGGTGCGGTGTTCGTTTATATAAACTATTTGGGATGTGAGATCGGTTTGATTTCATATCTTAAAATCTTCAAATTTAAAATTATTTTCAAAAATCAAAATACTACTTTTCAAATTATTTATTTAAATTAAATTAAAAATTCGCCGCACAATTTTTGTAGGCGACCACTTTTCAAAATAAAACACACAACCCTAAAATATGCCGACAGTAGTCAAAAAAGAAATTTTAAAATGGTTAGATAATGGTATTATATATCATATTTCTGACAGTGCTTGGGTAAGCCCAATTCACTGTGTACCTAAAAAAGGAGGGGTGACTGTTAAAGCTAATGAAAATAATGATCTTATCCCTATAAGACAAGTTATTGGATGGCGAATATGTATTGATTATAGAAAATTAAACACAGCCACTAGAAAAGATCACTTCCCTTTACCAGACCAGATGTTAGATAGATTAGCCGGACATAAGTATTTTTGTTTCTTAGATGGTTATACCGGTTATCATCAAATATAAATTGCTCATGAGGATCAAGATAAAACTACATTTATTAGTCCTTATGGAACTTTCGCTTTTCGAAGAATGCTTTTTGGATTATGTAATGCACCTGCAACATTCCAAAGATGTATGATGTCTATATTTAGTAAATTAATTGATAATGGAATAGAAGTATTTATGTATGATTTCTCTGTATTTGGAACAACATTTGACTCATGCTTAAATCATCTTGAAAAAGCATTTGAAGTATGTGAGAAAACTAATTTAGTTCTTAATTGGGAGAAATGTCAATTTATGGTTACATGCGCCATTGTATTAGGGCATAAAATTTTGGAAAAAGGCATGGAAGTAGACCCTGCAAAATTTCAAGTAATAGCTAAATTACCACCTTCAACCACGGTAAAAGGGGTAAGAAGTTTTCTTGAACATGCTGGATTTTACAGGCATTATATTAAAGATTTTTCAAAAATTACTAAACCTCTATGCCAACTTCTTGAAAAGGACAAGAAATTTGAATTTACAACTGAATGCTCGAATGCTTTCGAATTATTGAAAGATAAATTAATTACAACACCTATAATAGTTTCACCTAATTCGGAAAAACCATTTGAGCTTATGTGTGATGCTAGTGATTATGCTATAGGAGCAGTTCTTGGGCAAAGATATGATAAGATTTTCAAAGTTATATACTTCGCTAGTAAAACTCTAAATGATGCTGAAATTAATTATACAGTTACTGAAAGAGAATTGTTAGCAGTTGTATATGCTTTTAAAAAATTTCGGCATTATCTAATAGGAACTAAATGTATTGTGCATACTGATCATTCTGCTATAAAATATTTAATGCAAAAGAAAGATTCTAAACCAAGATTAATTAGATGGATATTATTAATGCAAGAATTTGATTTTGAAATAATTAACAAAAAGAGAACTGATAATCAAATTGCTGATCATTTATCAAGATTAGAAAATCATGAATTATCTAATATTGATAATGAAATTTTAGACAGTTTTCCTGATGAACAACTTTATAATATAAATGAGTTGAAAATACATTGGTATGCTGATATAGTAAATTATATTGTAGGTGACATTTTACCACCTATGTTAACTTTGCAACAAAAAAAAAATTCATTCACAATACTAAATCATACTTTTGGGATGAACCATACTTATATAAGCAATGTAAGGATTTAATTATTAGAAGATTCGTGCCTTATGAAGAAACTGAACCAATCATTCAAAAATGTCATGACTCTAATTTTGGAGGACATTTTGAGACAAATAAAACTGCATATAAAATTCTACAATATGGATTCTACTGGCCTACTCTATTTAGAGACGTATATAAATATATAAAAACCTGTGATAAATGCCAAAGAGTAGGAAACATATCAAGAAAAAATGAAATGCCTCTGAATTTTATATTATAAGTTGAAATTTTTTATGTTTGGGGATTAGATTTCATGGGACCTTTTATTCCGTCATTTGGAAACTCATATATATTAGTAGTTGTTGATTATGTTTCCAAATGGATTGAAGCACAAGCTTTACCTAGGTGTGATGCTAAAAGTGTTTCGAAATTTTTAATGAAAAATATTTTTACTAGATTTGGAATGCCGATAGTGATTATCACTGATGGAGGAACTCATTTTAGAAATAAATATATTCACAAACTAGTAGAAAAGTATAATATCATGCATAAGATATCAACTGCTTATCATCCACAAACTAGTGGATTAGCTGAAGTTTCTAATCGAGAGATTAAGCGTATATTAGAAAAGTCTGTAAATCCTAATAGATCAGACTGGTCTATAAGACTAGACACTGCATTATGGGCATACAGGACTACTTATAAAACTCCAATTGGAATGACTCCTTACAGGCTTATATATGGAAAAACTTGCCACTTACCAATTGAATTAGAACATAAAGCATATTGGGCGATTAAAGAATTTAATTATAATATGAAAGAAGCTGGTGAGAAGAGATTGTTGCAATTAAATAAATTGGAAGAATTAAGGAATGAATCATATGATAATGATAAGATTTATAAAGAAAGGATGAAATTATGGCATGACCGGAAGATTAATCAGAGAAATTTTGAACCAGGACAAGAAGTTTTGCTATATAATATTAGATTGAAATTATTTCCTGGGAAATTGAAATCTCGATGGTTAGGACCCTTCACCATAACTCAAATATTTTCATATAGAACTATAGAAATTGAAGATCCAAAAGCAGGACATAGATTAAAAGTAAATGGACATAGATTAAAACCATATTTCGAAAACAGACGACCAAATTTTAAAGAGGTTTTAATGCTTAGTCAACCTGAACACTAACTAAATTAGGTCGGGCTGACGACGTTAAACCAAACGCTTTATGGGAGGCAACCCATAGTAGTCTTTTATTTTTAAATGTCTACATATTAGTGAGTCTATAGTATTAAAACAAATCTTACTACTCAAATTTTTATTAGAATCATCAAAAAAATTGAACCTATTGGATGAGATCAGAAAATATACGGACCAGAGCTAAAAAGGGAGATTTTTACGAATCTCGCCGACAGCGAGCCCGAGCCCGCTGACAGCAAGATCGTGGACATTACTTCAGTCAGTTTTATAACTAAGTCTCCGACGGCGAGGAACTTACCGCTGACGGCGAGGAAGTTAAAAATTTGGTTTCTTAAAGATTTTTCGTGTGGTTTTGGACGGATCTAAGCCATTCCTTCGTAAGAAATTGTTCCAAATCCGATTTTACACCATTTTCTTCCTGAGGAACGACTAGAGACCAATCCATTCCATCCAAAATGGCCTCCAAATTCCTAGAAATCACAAAAACTAAAGTTTTCAACCGGAGAAAATTCGTCAGTTCAGAGGCACAGTGAATCTTCAACAAAAGTTTGATGAAGAAAAGAATTATCAAAGAAAGAGGATTCGTCAATAGAGGAGTAGAGAATTCTACTACAAAAATTGAAGAAATGATCGCACAGCGGCATTGGGAGGTATTTTGCTATACAACATCCGCTGTAGTTATACCAGTAGTTAAAGAGTTTTACTCTAATTTACATGCGATCAACAATGGAAATGTGTACGTCAGAGGAAGATGGGTAACATTTACTCCTTCAAGGGTAAATGAATTATTTTCTATAGAGAATACCTCTGTTTGTCATTATTCCAACTTTGTGCCTTCAAGATACAATATGAACGAGATCTACAGATACCTGACCGACGAACCGGAAGATTGGGAGTTACGAGAAGACGGGTATGTTAGTTTTTCTTCATCACTTCTAAACCCTGTCTTGAAGCACTGGCATTTCTTTATATCTTCAAAATTATTACATACCATGAGAGTAAATAAAGTTTCAAAGTAATGCGCTATTTTAAACTACTGTATTCAAATTGGATTACCTATCGATGTTGGATCAATAATAGTAAAGTCTGCATTGGGATTAATTGTGCATGGGTCAGTACATGGACTTGGACACCCATCGACTATATTTGCTTTATGCGATCAGTACCAAGTTTCTTATGAGGCTTGGGAAAAAGTACTTTTACCATGGAAACCCCCGGATCCTACCGATATGTTTCCCACATTGGATAACAATGATGAGATCACCGTTATTTCGACGAGCATCACGGAACAATCCTTTAGCAAGGTCCTTTACTGAGAAGACTAATTTCATTCTGAAGAAGATTAAAGGATTGGAGAAAGAATTGCAAAATGTGATGAATTCTATTGACACTATCTCTGATATGTTTGATCATATTGATTGGAGAATGAAGAAGTACTTTGATCATACTGAACATCTGCAAGCCAGTTTTCAGAATTCTCTTTCAAGCCTTTCTACAATTTATTTGTGCACCTGCGTCGCATCGGAAATATCAGAGAAGATATTAGTTCGGACACTGAAGAGTAGGAAAGATTTCTATGTTTATGTTATATTTGTATATATTTATGTGTGTGTTTGATTTGGAGTTAAGTTTTATTATGAGTCGAAGTTTGATTTTATAATCTCAGATTTGATGAGATTTTATGTAAATTGTTATGTCTCAGCATATAGAGTATTGTGGTGTGGATTGCGATGCTGAATATTATGGATTTAAACATTTAGGTTAAGTATGTGTTAAAGTTGTTAGAGTGAAAAATTGTAAGTTCCATGGATTTCATTTATAAAGTTATTTTGTTTGTGTTGTGTGACTTTTTGTGAATATAAGTGTCTAATCTTTGTATTATTATTTAATTAAGTGATCGGAAGATTGATTAAAGGCAAATCGAGGTTATAAATGATTTACGAATTTCAAAAATTTAAAATTTTTGGAACCTCGCCGACAGCGAGAAAACCCGCTAACAGCGAGTCCGAGCTCGCCGACGATGGATTTATCCCGAAACTTTTGCCTTATGGAATTAAATTAGCTCGCTGACGGTGAGAAAAACCTCTCCGACAGCGAGAATGCGAAAAGACCTATATTTGACCAGTCAACCGACACTATTCATCATCCCTTTCCTCAAATTTTCGAAAAAGCCGACCTAGGGCTTGAGAGATCTCGGATTTGAAGTGATTTCAAGACTTTTTGACACCGTATTTCATCTTCCCTTGGTAAGAGCTTCACTCCTATGTAAAAATTTTTTATTTTCACCATGAATTTCTTCAACATTGGGATATTTTAAAAAATTTTGAAATGTGAAGAAAATACTTGGAAGAATTTCATAGAAATTGATTTAAATGGACTTTAGTTGTTGTAGGAAGCCTTCTTAGTAATATTTTTGGAGTTTAGTTAAAATTTTTTGTAAATTTCACAGATCGAGAAATGGCTCCACGACAAAAGCGACGAATAGAATATGACGATTCATTAATGCGAGAGCACAAACTCGATATTTTCAAAACATACAAGCAAGAAAATGCATACAAGATCGAGTTTTCAAGAATCCAGGAGGATAAGTAGAACGAGTTATAAAGGAGCGAGGATGGGAAAACTTCTGCTACGTAACCAACAGAGCAGCTGTAGATGTTGTGAAGGAATTTTATACAAATTTAACACAGGCTGAAGATGCACCGGTTAAGGTTAGAGGATTTTTTGTAGATTTCAACGCTGCTAGAATAAACGCTTATTATGAAGTACGAGACACCTACCTGAGCGAATATGAAACTTTTGGAACTATGGAAGGACCACTGGAAGAGGTGATCGACTTTCTCACTAATGGAAAAGGAGTATGGAAGTTAAAGCAGCGAGAACGGTAAACTTCCCTCTTTTTATGCTAAATGCAATATCTAAAGCTTGGCATTATTTTGTTTGTTTTACTTTGTTACCTACCTACCACCATAGTGAGGTAACAAGAGATAGAGCAGTTTTGAATTTCTGTATTCAGAACCGGAAGAGTATTAATGCGGGAAATGTTATATATAAAAACATATTAGCCATCGCTAGAAATGAAAGTGGAGGAGGACTAGGACATCCTGGTCTTATCTATGCACTTTGCCAATTATCTGGGGTAGAGGCAAGAGATGATGAGGAATGGATAGAGCCTATGAAACCCCTTACTCAGGCTAACATAAAGAAATATGAATCCCACGAAGGATGGAGATCAGGAACGAGGAGTTACATGCCTTCATCAAGTAGAGATATCCCCTCTAACAGTTATGATCCTCCTCAACCTACCACTCCTACCCTTCAAGATCTGATGAATGAGTTAACCCTGAGTATAAAGAGTTTTAAGTTATTTAGAGAAAATATGGAAAGAATATTTGAGCATATAGATTAAATGATAGGAGGCTTGGAGAGAAGGCACGATTATGATAGCAAATATCTCCAGCGACATTCAGAGTACGAGATTGCATACTATGAAGCTGAACGTCGATATAGGAGTAGTGATTTAGATGTTGTCTTTCCTGAGTGCCCCGATATTCACAGTACCAGCCTGCTCAGCCTTCTCAGCCTGGAGATCAGGTTGATGACATAGTTTGGGATTTCGATGCAAAAGATTAGAATCTTTATTTTGTTTGTTTGGTTTGTTTAGATTTGTTATTGTGCAAACTTTATTAATTCTGTGAGTAATATTTTAGAACTTTCTGTGGACTTTGGACTTAGTATGTTTGTTGGTTTGCTTGAGCAATGATATTAAATTTCTTATGTGTGTTAGATTAGTTGCAAATTTTTATATATATAGGATGTTAGTCTTTCTTTAATATATTGTTTAAATTTTAAATGTATGTGTAGTAATAGATTAAGTTTTCTTTGTTATGTTTGATACTTATTTTAAAAATTTCCATCCCTGCACTTTCTTTTTAAATATTATATGTGGAAGAATACTAACAGTACAGGTTCTGTAAGTAATGAAAAAGCCTGCGAAAATTTCAAAGAAAAGAAATACCTAAAGCTCAAAGGTATGATGAATTTTATTTATATACTTTCCCTTTTTCACTATGAAGTAAAGATAGAAAAATTTAAGTTTGGGGGAAGGTAAAAATACAAATTTAATTATTAAAATTGTTCTCAATTTCTATTGTCAAAAATTATTATTAAATGATTTTCTATCGTAGTTTTTCAATTCAATAAATATGAGTTACTTTATTTAATTATTATATAAAGTTAAAGAAAATATTTCTAGTAATTCAATTAATTAATGGAATAAGATATTTGGTTAAAAGTAATAAGAATATAGTAAACTATTTAAAATAAGGGAAACTATATTCTAAAAATTGAAAATTCTTGAGTATTTAAGTGAAAAAGAAAGGATAGAAACTCAATGAAGTAAAGGCTATGAAATATATATAAGCAAAGAAATAGTTTAAGTTCAAATTTAGGAAGAGAAATTGAAGTTCAAAATTATTAACAGGCTATCCAGATACAGTAATCCTCACTTGAAAAGGGAAAAGAAAAAGAAAAGAAAAAGAATAAGAAAAGAAAGAAAAGAAAAGAAAAATATAAGTGAGAAGAAGCTTGAGGAGATGTCTTATCAAAAATTGGCTTCAATAGAATCAACCTAAAGAGTAGAATTTAATTATTTCTGAACTTATATTTATGGATTAGTATTTTACTAAATAGTGTTTTCTTGAACATCCTATCATTTAAATATCTTAAGTAATTTACTATTTTAAATATAGTTGTTCTCGAAATAAATAGAAAGCTAGAAATCTTAGAGCTGATAACTAAATAATCTTATCTCTATAAAGTTAATTTAATTACTTAGAAATATTTCTATTCAACTTTATTATAATGTTATTTAAATTTAATTCATATATTATCTGGATTGAAAAATTCTATTATAGAAATCATTATTATTATTTATTTAGTATTAAAATTACTTGAGGACAAGTAATAATTAAGTTTGGGGATTAAGAAATTCATATCTATTTTTGATGAAATTACACTTTAAAGAAGTATTTTCTTTATTTTATTGCAGGAATGAAGATTTATAAGTGATGGAAGCAAAAATCATGAAATGGAGCAAATTTGGATCAAAAAGGAGGAAATTCATGCAAATATAACTACTTCGCCGACGGCGAGATCGAGGCCGCCGACGGCGAGATCGTGAGGAGAATTTTCTGAAGGAATTATAACTACCTCTCCAACAGCGAGCCCGAGCCCGCCGACAGCGAGAACGCGCGGTTTGAAGACCTTCTAGAAGCCCCGCTGACGGCGAGGTCGTTTCTCGCCGACGGCGAGCTAGTTCAAAATGCTTATACATTGAACCTGGACACTTTTTGAAGAGGTGTTTAAGCATCCCTTGAACCTTTGCTTAACTCTATAAGAGGCCGAATTCTAATGTCTTAGTGTGTCTCTGGAGTCTTCTGTATGTGTCTTTTGAGTCTTAAAAAGTTTTCTAGAATCTTTTATGTGTGTGTTTAGTGAGTTCATTAGTTGAGTGCTATATAGTTTGTTGTACTAGAAGGAAAAGTCAAAGGAACTTCAAGGAGTCCGTCAGGGAGGAAATTAAGATAAGTATCTTTGTTTATTGTTGTTAACTTTAAATGAAATTCATGCTTTGTTTTATTCCCATGCATTCTGAGTAGTTTTCTTAGTCTTTCTCCTTGTTTATGAAAATTATTGGATTAATGAAATTTAATTGAAGCACATAATATAATATTAATATTAATTGTGATAATTTTTACTTAAAACTTAATTTACTTTCAATCTGGCCAATTGAGTAGTTAAAATATGTTGAATTATCTACTATAGTAAAAATTACATCCAATATCCAGGGAAGTCAAAAGCCTTGGAAGGCAGGTGCAAATAAATAGGGAAATATTAATTATCGGGCGTAGAATTGGATATTTTAGTGTGACAGACTAAATTACGCAAATTCAGTCCTACTGCTTGAGAGCTGAAGTGTAGATGTTAGCCCTCAGGTGAGGGGAACGTGGGAGCTCTGAAGTGGCAGCCAGTATCCTCCCAGCCTAGCCGCAGATTCAGTAATCAAACATAGGATTAGTCAATATTCTTTGCACCTTGACCAAGGGGTAAAGAATAGAAATGCTCCTATTTATCACAATACAATATAAAAATTCTATTTAAATTCATCATTCACTTAATTTTCTAAAAACAAGGAGAATGATACTTTTTCTGAATTATTTAAATCAACTTATTTCAAGCATTAGTTTACTTTAGTTGCAATAGTTACTTTTTAAATTCCATTTACTATATTAGTAAGTAATTCCTTTAAATTTAGCTGATAACAAATCTGTTAAAAACTTCCATGTGAGATCGATAACCAGGACTCCACTAGAGCCCTGTATTACTTGATATGATACGTATACTTGCGTAGAATCCACATTATACATTAAATCATATAACTATATTTAAAGCGGGATCAAGTTTTTGGTGCCGTTGCTATAAACATAAATTGCATACATATTAAAAGTGGGTCACCAACCATGCCCCTAGAACTCAAGCTCAAGCGGCAAGACTTGATTGGAAGATACAATACCTGTGGAAGTCGAGCCTAAGATGCAATACTTGATGGGAAGTTTCCATGCTCCTGGAAGATTAAGACTCAATGAGAAGATATGATACTCCTGGAAGTTGAGCCTAAGAGGCAAGACTCAATGGGAAGCTATCATATCCCTGGAAGTCGAGCCTAAATGACAATACTTGATGGGAAGATACGGTATTCCTGAAAGACCAGTCCTAAGGGGTAAAACTCGATGGAAAGCTACCACATCTCTGGAAGACAAACCCAAGCGACAAGTTTTGATGGAAAGCTAGTAGTGGACAGGATATGCACTAGAAAAACTCAGCGAGAGCAAGTGGTTAACATGTTTTCCACTGAAAGACCTTAGAAGACTAGAAGCCTCAGAAGGCTAAAGCCTCAGAAGATATAAGTACATCAAAAACCTTAGAAAGCTACAAGCCTTAAGAGGCATATGTACATAAAAGATCTCAGAATGAAACAATCCTCAATAAGTACAGATACATCAATGACCTTAGAAGGTTACAAGCATCAGAATGCACAAGTACATCAAAGACCTCAGAAGGCACAAGTACATCAAATACCTCAGAAGGCTATCAATCTCTGAAAGCACCGATGCATTTCAAGCTCCTAGAAGACATAAGTCTGAGAAGGCACGAGCCTCAGATTATACACACCTAAAAAGATACAAATCTCAGAAGGCACAAATCTAAAATGATACGTGATTCTTTTTATATATAGCGTGCACGGGTTAACTTTGATTGCATGTTTCTGCATGTTTGAGAAGCCAAAAAACCTCACAAGACATAAGCCTTAGAAAAGGTCGGCACCAATATGCAACTTAGAAGTTGGGTAACAACACCTTGAAGGGGCAACTCCATCTCAAAAGGAAAAATAAAAGCAACCTCAAAAAAAAACAAACAAAACCTTTATCCCACTAAGTGGGGTCGGCTACATGAATCCTTTTTCTCCATTGCGTCATATTTAATGTTATATTTTCAGGTAATTCTAATAATTTAAGATCTTTTTTATACAATATGTGGAAGTCTTCCTTGGTCTATCTCTGCTTTTCTTAACAGAAGTCGAATTTAAAATATTTACTCTTCTAATCGAATCATCAGACGGTCGACGTTTAATGTGACCAAACCACTAAAACAAATCTCTCTAATTTTGTCCTCCACCGGAGCTACACCAACCCTATCACGGATGTATTAATTTCGCATTTTGTCTCTTAAGTGTAAAGCCACTCATCCACCTAATCATTCTCATCTCGTCAACACTTAGTTTTATGCTTCACTTTTGAAGGCAACATTCAATGCCATATAGCATTGCAGGTCTCACCGCCATCTTAGAAAATTTTCCGTTAAATCTAAGAGGTACTTTTCTATCAGTCAATAGGCCCGAAACATTCCTCCACTTTAACCAACTTGAATTCTACTAATAATATCCCCATCAATATCGCCAACACTTTTCTATCTCACCACTATATATAACATTGCAACCTCGAAAGCAGCATTCAAATTTTTATTACATCGAGCTGGAGAAAAATGCATAAACAGACAAATCATCACCGTGTACAAATGCCACTTCACGCAATTGAAAGACTACAAAGACCAACATATACTTATATAAGGGCTACAACAAATCAGCTCATCTTTGAGTAGAGTCAGCATTGCCTCCTTGAAATTTCAGTAGTTCTGCTAATCTGCAGGGGGTCTCCAGATATCGTCACCATAAAAGCATAAACATCTCCCCCTCAAAGTGCAACAGTAAATGTCCAGTATTTTTTCATGTCCACTGGAATTCGCAGCAGCAACAAACAAGAATATCCCGAGTCACCTATTGGGCAGGGATGGGAATTATTTTCTTCATCTCAGAGCGCAAAAGAAGATCCCGTTGATCGTTTTGTTACAGACGTCTCGAACGACTTTCTTCTGCACCCTCTTCAAGACAAAGATCTCCTTAGTGCTACACAGCATGAGGATGACTTCCTTCTACGCTGCAACACGAAAGGAGATCCTGTTGATCGATTGTTACGCAGGATGGGGACAGCTTTCTCCTTTACAGCAACATGAAAAAAAATCCCTTTTATCGCTTGCTACACAGGTCAGGGACGACTTTCTTCTTCTGGGATATTTATTTACTGCTAGTAAGTTAATTAAACTCCAACTACTCTCTCTCTCTTTTTCTCCTCTTTTTCCTCCCAGTTGTGATGCTTTCTCTTATTCATGTCCTTTATTTATAAGCTTAAGAGGAAGCCTAGTATTAGAAGCAATGAGTTTTTCTTTAGAAAAAAAGAGAGAAAACTGAAATTATGTCACGATTCCTACCCTTTGGCCTTACAAATATCCCCCTAACCAAAAGGAGAAAACAAAATTTTACTAGCTGACATTCCTAATTCTCTGACCGTTCTGTCATTTGCCGCATCCAATTTCCCATCGTTCGCAATTCTCTGCCTCTTCTAATTAGCCGCTCAAATTCCTACCATCCATCCACGTTAGAATGCAAAAACCACGGGTTGTTTTGTTAGAGGAAGTGGAAAATAGTTTGAATATTACATTATACTACATAATTATTAAGGATTTGGAATCTTTACATTCCACGTAAATATTAAGCATTCACACCTCTAACCTCAAACCTCAAACTTATATAAATAAAAAAAATTGTATTTTATATTATATATAATAATAATAACACAACCATAAAAATAAAGGGCTTCAAATCTTGAGGTTTTCGGACAATAAAACTGATTTCGCCCAAAAATAGGGGGCAATTATTGTCATCAATAAATTTCCTACATTCAATATGAATCTCGAGGCATGACATGGATCTCGATGCACATATTCGAGTAAGAAATATTTAGACTTTGATGTAAAGTGATCTAGAGCTCTCATTTCAACAAACATACAGTCAAACTGATAGACTCAATGAGACGAACCCAATGATATCAAAATTGGTCCAGTTAGAGTCAAATCAAGCCCCGATCAAGACGTTAACCGCTTTTGAATGATTTCCAAACATATTTGGAAGATCAAACGGATGTTAAGTCGGACTAGCTTATAGTCGAATCGAGTGTCTTAACAAGACGAATTCAATGAGCCGAAGATGGCTCAAGTACGACATCGTTGAGACACTCAAATATTCATAAAACGTCGTCTAATTAAGGGAAACTCTCTGACTGTTCAATCAAAGTGGTTCATATTCATTCATTAATTGCAATCTATAAATAGAGCCCTACCCCTCACTTGAGAGATGACCTGGAGCTTGATGTCTTAGAAGAGCTTGAATTCTGAAGAGGAGCTTGAAGCTTAGAGAAGGTGCTATAGTCCAACATCACCTTGTTGCCAACTCCCACCGACCACCAGCCGCCGATTGCTATTGATCACCACCGCCCACTTCTTACATCGAATTCATACGTTCACCGACGTTGTAACTCCGATGAGTGTTCAACTCTTTTCTGTCTGTGGGACGAGGGACTGTACTTGTAATCTCTAATTTATAGTGGATTTGCTTCAGTTGGGCCACGTCTCATAGTTTTTTCCTTTCCAGGTTTTCCATGTAAATACTTTTGGCGTCTCTACTGGTTATTTTTTTCATCTGAGTGTGTGCTAAATTCTTTTGCAACTTCAAAATGATAATCCATTACTCTACTGCCAAGAATTTTTTAGTACACATCAATTATAATTACATTTTTTCAAAGGATCAATTATCCGACCTCCTTTATATGTAAAATACAATGTCATTGAGCTAAAATGGCAACCTAGATTATCAGACACCCAAATATTTCCTTGCTACTTCGCTTATTTCCTTATTTCTTTTTTAGTTTAACGAGAAAGCTTATAGTAATTAAATAATTAATACACTTATAATTGAGATTCTTCATTGTAATTTGTCGAAATTGATGCTATATGCATATATCCTAGAAGGTTTTCTCTATGCGGAGAACATACCGTGTTTATGTAATTTTGCTAGTTTCTAGAGGTGTTTGCAGGAGAAGAACAGAACAGAATAAAAAAGCATGGATATGTTCATTCTTCTGTCCCAACCAAACAGCTAAAGAAGCTGGAACTTCATTTTAAAAATACAATGAGAGATTCTACTACTTGTTATTATACCCTTGAAATATAGTTTCTGCTTAAGTGTAAATTTTAGTTTTCATATTTCGTTTTAAATGTCCGGTGTATGCTGACTAAACATTGAAGCCAAAGTTAATAAGCAGAGTGTTCTGACAGAAAAAAAGAAAAGAAAAATTTGCATCAAGATATTACTATATAATTTTTATCAGGATGCATGGACAAGTGGTCAATGGAAATCGAAATCTTTTCAAAACTAGAGGATGCTGTCTTCTTCATTTGAACTATTGCTTCTGTATTCTGGCACATCATATTAGGAAAATTTGATACTATTTTCTTCCATATCAAAGGATCAATTATGCTTAAAGCCATAAATATTCATGGTCTACCAGGGCCTGCATGCTTCTGCTTTTAAGCTGCTCCTCTGCTATATTTCAATCCTTCACCTCGTATGAAACCTAAATCTTATCCTAAGGCTAGAATAACTTCAATTCATATTCGTTAAAATAAATCTTCTGAATATATAATAAATGCATATTTGGAGTGTCAATTCTATAAATACTTGAGATTAAGGAGTTGCCTTTGTGAATTTTGAAGGATCCTTCATAGCCTTCTATAGGTTTTGGGAAAACAATATGACCTGCGTAGCTGAAGAGATACAAGCCAGATATATCAGGTATCTTACTTAGCTGAAGAACTGAAATACCCTTGTTTGCCTTCACTCCACCAAACACTGCAATTGAACCCACCGTTGAAACAATGAGGAGAGACATGAGGATTCCTCCGAAGGAGAGGAAGAGATTGAAGAGAGGTCCCGTATCCAAATGCTAGGGAGAGCAACAAGCACGGCTATCACAGTGAGAGTGGTGGACAGATGAAACCACGGAAGTTTGATGAGTGCCAGTAAATACAATGGACAAGCTATTTCTTAGTGAGATTGTGTAGGAGACAAGTTCATAAAAGATCTCTAATTAGATGAATTTGGAAGCTATGATCCTTCCTCTTCTCCCAAGAGCTCGCTCTCCTATGTCTTGGTAGCTTTTGGATGAGGCATCCTCCTGCAGCCATTTTCCTAAGAGATGGGATGTGTAAAGCACAAGCCATGCCAAGCCACACAAGTATGAATACGGAGCTCCAGCCTCCTTTCTCTAATGCATAAAGAGTTGGTTGTTGTCCCTGCCCTGAAAGATGCATTTTCACAGATACTGCTGAAGTTTTAGATTGAAAGTATATGCATTAAGCTTCTGACGAGATAACCAAATTACACTAACTTATTTCTTTGTAATGCGCTTAAACGGTCATGTTAATTTTTCATCTGCTACAATTGATGATTGTGTAGGCATGAAACAGTATTAAATCTAGTTATGCATTGGCAGTATAAAAATATGTTTTATAGAAATATTAAGTTGGTCCTTATTGACAATTTTTTTGGTTTAAATCATCTTTCATTATTAATTTATCAAGCCAATTTGGTAGGGCTTATGTGACTTACTTGGCCTAACAGTCTATAAGAAAAGGGCAAAAGTCTATCAGGGTGCATGTGCTTGTTACACGGCTCCTATTGTTGGGGTCCCCATACTGTAGCTGTTAGAAGTATAAAAATAAAATTAGCATTATAAAATTAAGAAATAAATTAAACCCGATCAAGCAAATAAAAATAAAAGCAATGAGATTGAAATAGCTTGGGAGGGAGGCGTGTCGATGACACTATCCTGAGAGTAGATCAAGCCTTGGGTGCATCATTTATGACTCTCTTATACTCTTGAGATATAACCCGTCCTTTAGCTTTGGTTGCACATGCATCATTACTGATTGGCAAATTTTGAACTAATCATGTGGCTCTTATTGACCCAAAAGAAGAAAAATAGAAATGATGGAATGACTATTAGAAAAATTGATGGAAAAAATAAGAAAATGTTCAAAATGTTTTCATCTTTTTTAAACTCATATTCTCTTGTATTTATAAGTGAGATGAGAGCAAAATAATAATTTTTTTTTATGATTTATATTAGTTAAAGGATGTTATTTTGATTTATTGATTTATTAGTTTATTTATATTTAATTTAATTTATGTTATATGTTATAATATTAATAATGTTAATTTTAACATTATTAAGTTATAAAATTTTAACATTATTAAGTTATAAAATTATAACATTATAACTTGACATTGTATTTTTTTAATATTAATTATCACACAGACAATGTCAATATTCCTACAAAATTTTGTAGCAAAACAAAAAAGGTCATATGAGCCTTCACGACTCTAGTGTATGTCACTCGGCTTCATTTATGTGAAGATTTTCAACTTAAGAGAGAGTGGTAGCCACTTTGAAGTGCTCTCGCATGAGGAGTGGAAAAAATTAAACTGAGTGCATCATGCAAAAAGTAAGAACTGAAGATCATGTTTAGCTAACATGTCAAGTAAAAACAGAAATGACTGACCAATAAGCATTTCAACCATGTTGATGACTGAATGAGCAAGTGAACTATTTTTACTATGATGGCACTTACTCTCCAAAACTAGCATCCTATCCCACATTTGCACCGTCTGTTCTCCTCACAAGTTTCACAGTTGGATACGCTACCAGCCAACTGTACGCCACGAACAGTCTGGGTTGCCATCTGGCTCAGGCGCCCAAGCTCAAGATATGCACTGCATTTATTCATCAACTCGCTTATTCCTGACATTTCTTCTGCAACAGATCCTTGTTTCAAAACTTCTTGGTGATAATTAGAAATGACTTTGACTTTACAAGCTAATAAAGCAGTTAAGTGCAAGACTTACATGGACAGATTATATTAGAGTATAGTTCGAGAAGCGGTAAGTTTTGTTTAGTTATTTCTGTTGCCAAATGGAATTAGTTTAAGATTCAGATTCATTGTAGAAACTTGAAGGGCTGAGGTAACCCTCCACTTTGTTGTAACATGAATGCAAATATAGTTGCATTCTTATTCCACTTTATTGAAATAAAAATTTTATTCCGGATATTATTAATTTTAATTTAGCTCTGCATGAAAAATGTTTATTTTGAAGTTATAATATGTTTTTATCAAATTACAACCATTCATTTAGTTTCTATGGTCCTTTGACAGATGCGGTACGCTTTTTGTACTTAATTTTTGGTTTTTGGTTTTCTTTTATAGTATTGGAGTTCATGATTTATTCTATACCTTCCTCCAATTTTTCTATTTGTTCATCTCTATGGCTTAGTTAAATGTTTGATTGTTTCGATGCAACATATTCCTCAATCATAATATCTTGTAGGTTAGCCTCATCTTGCCTTAAACCGCTCAAAGAAGAGGATAAAATCGTAGAAATTTTAGAAGAAATGGCTATCATTTTGATGGTTGAAAGCAGAGCTTTACTAACAGAGCGACAAGAAGAGGCTAAGCTACAAGATATCATGATTGAGGAATATGTTGCACCAGGAACAACCGAACATATTTTAAATTGGCTAAGCCATAGAGATGAACAAATAGAAAAATTGGAGAAAGGGATAGAAGAAATCATGATCTCCGATACTTAAAAGAAAGCCAAATACCTGCAAATTGCTTGAATGTCGAGCAAATTAAGAAAGATGCAAACATATATTGATTTGAATAAAATTAATGGTTGAGTCCACATACCATTTGTTGCCACATGTGGATTTAATTGTGGCGTTGGATTAAAGTAAATGTGCTCATTTCATTCTAATTATTTTCAGGAAGAAAAAAGAAAAGGAAATTCAAAGCATATTCCGAGCTTAATTTATTTGTTTGTATGCTCGTCTTATTCAGTAAGAAAAAAATAATGCTCAACTAGCAATACTACATATGTTTGCAATGATTACCAAAATCTGTGTATGTAATTCTATTACTTTCTAGTGTATGAGGTTGTATTATTCAATTAATAGATGAATCGCAGTGCAGTTTGATGCTATGTTCTTGATGGCTAAGCAGCCATACTTAACTCCGATTCTTTTTATTGCTGCAACGCGAGTAAATGAAGAAGAAAAGCAGCAGCCAGCGGTTAGTAGACAGGATCCTGTGCCATACTGAGCGTTGATGAAGTAGAAGATTAGCAAATTAAGAGAATGTTGGGGTTCTTTCTAAAGGCATACTATAGAAAACTGTTGAGAAATGATGGGTTGTATGCTATAAGGTATTTAACATTTTACATAATCACGAATAATTTTTAGTCTGCTTGATTAAATTACATAAGAAGTTTCGTCTTATGCTTCATTTGATTATGCTTAACTTTAAGATACTCTATTCTTTTGCCTGTTTTTGTGTTGCGGGAGGATCGCATTAATGACATTCAATTGGTTGTGCTTTTTGTGTTATTGTATGGACTGTAAAATTTATAATATTTAGACTTCTGATCATATCCAATAAAGTATGTACTAATTTGGAACTAGTAATCATCCTCTTAACCATATTCATTAAATTTTTATTAATTCTTTTCAGCTACAACATTCTCATCAGATGAACAAGATAAAGTATATTAGGCATCAGTTACATTCTTTAAAAAAAAAAAAATTCACATATGGAATCATGACTTAGCCATCTTTAGTGTATCTCCTATTAACCCATCTCATCTATTAGATCTCATAATTTTAATTTACATTCCATTTATTTCTCTATTAATATTTAAGAAATATTAAAGGCATTCATTTCTTCATTTTTATTTTGAAGTAAATACAAATATATTGTGAGTAATCAACAATATATTCATAGTATAAACAAATAAATTTTTGAAAAATTAAGGAATAACCCAAATATAGAAGCCTACAAATTAAAATTCTGCTTTTTTGAGAAATTAAATACAATTTTTTAATTACTAACTTCTCAATAGCTTCCTTAGATTTTGCAAGTCATATTAGATATTACAAATATGAATTAAAAAATTAGTATCAATCCATCATGTGTTAAACAATATTAATTATATTAGATTCTTAATAGACAAATGAGATTATTTAATCTTTTTTTGTCAAGTCAATTCTTAAAAGTCATCCGTCCCCATATGCCTCTTCTTCTTATGCAAGAAACAAATATATTCTTTTGTTATTTCAGTTGGGGTGATATTTTAGCCTTCTTTTTTCTTTTTCATTTTGACTTGGCATGAATTTATTCTCTGTTACTAATATTTTACTTTTACCCCTTTTCATGAGTAGGAATCTAGCATATATGACTAGGAACTTATTAATTGACATTTTGTCCTTATGTATGTTGTATAATATTTTGAAATGACTATATCATTGTGACAGGGTGCTTAGAATGTGTACATCAAAGAAATATTGGATATTTATTGATTGAATGATATCAAGATAAAATAAATAAAAATATGCTTAAATACAAAAATTGAAGCTCTTAATTAAATATCATGATTTATCGATATAAATTCTATATTAAATATTCATAAACGTAGTGACAAACTTATATATGTTTGACATTTTAATTCAATTAAATTCATTCAAGTCTTTATAATAAAAATATAAAAATGTCTCTTTTCTAATCTTTATGGATAAATAAGAAAATATAACTTAATATTTATCTTAATTAATTATATGAATATAATAAAAATTTTATGTTTATATCATTAATGACAAGTAATTTCTCTAAATTTACGCCTTTTATGAAATTTAACTATACAATTGTCATAATTCAATATGTTGTGGATAATTTCTATCTATTCAAGCTATATAGTTCACTAAGATATTTACTTTTAAGCTCCACATGTAATTTAAATTATATGCATGAAAATAATTCAAGCATAATCATAAAATTAAACATAATCAAGTATAAAACAAATTATTTTCTTGCATTGTGATTGAGATAAATCTTCTATAATCAGTTGAACTCATTATGTCATTGTGAATGATATAAATCTTCTAAAATCAACATAAAATTGAACTTATTGTGATTGATATAAATCTTCTATATTAAACATAACCAATCATAAAATTCCTCCGCACCATCTCCTTCATTGAAATTGAATCATTCAGTATATTATGTCATTAATAAAATCAAGTAATTATATATAATTTCTAATGGTTACTAATGCATCGTTCAACTGAACTTTCATGGCACTACCATCAATGTATCCATAATATTCCTTCGAACTAAAATAACAAATTAATAATGGTTAAATACTAACATTTCAAATTGCATAAACAAAAGTATCAATTTACAGATAAAAGAATTAAAATTCATTAAACTCGACAAAAAAAGTTTGAAAATTGTTGTTTCTTTGAAATGGTTAATTGAGATTTTATTTCTACAATTTCTCACATTTTTAATCTTCTACTATCCCTCTTTTTTTGTCTCCTATATGTTTGTCTTATACTTAAATCGAAAGGGCATTAGCCCTCAAATTTTTTTTTTAAATGGAAGAAAAAAAATCTCATTTTGCATTACACTTTAGGCATCTCCGCTGCATTCTCATAATTTCATAATTATATGAATTAATTTGTCAAATTAATTATATCCTTATGAGATAATTTGAAATCTTACTTGGTATATTAAAATACTGTAGAATTTAAACTCGAACAGTGGTGATTGATTAGTCTAGTTTTGTACATTTTTGCTCAGCTAAATGCTTATCTTAATAAAATGATAAATCATAATCAAGATGATTTATATTTTAATAATTTTGATGCTATTCAAAATATTAGATAAAATTATAGATTTTAAATTTTGGTAATTTTTTTATTTCAATAATTATATTTTGTTTAAAGGTTTGGTTATGATATTTAACAAATTCAAAATGTGTTGTATGTTAAATAATTTTAATCATTTAAAATATATTATTTTCTGTTGCATATGTAAAAAATTGATGAATACAAGTATCGACTCACATAGATTGGTTAGGAATTACAAAAAATTTATATATAAATTATTATCCAAATGATCAAATTAGGCAATGCAACAATAAACCTAAAACTAAAGCACAAAAGCAAATACTTCAACTAATAAATACTAGGGTCTAATTGGAGACAAATCAAGGCAAGTGAACTCTAGGGTTCAACTTCTCATATGATGTTTGGATTGGCTGAAAAATTATTCAAAAACTAAGTTTGTGTTAATGGTTCTAAGGTTCGATCAAAGATGACTGATTTATGTCTCTCACAAACCTAGGGTTTTCCCCATCTTTTGCATAACTTACCTACTATTGCTGATAGATTCAATGCAAGAGATTATCATCGTCACTCTTAGGATCTTAATAGGGAACACACATGTTCTTTATTTTCTGTTTAACAAATAATCAAACCACAATGATGTTTTGGCTCATGAAGATTCTATTATACACCTCTCATTTTTAAATTGACTTCGTATTCTATTACTAGATACTCACACAATTAATAGTTCTCTTATGATTCAAGTAAAACACACAACATAAAGAAAGCCAAAAATAAAATACTTTTCATTAAAATAATAAACGCTACTAAACATAGAGACATTGAATCTCTATAAATGAGGACTAGTTCATGTTTAAGGATATATAATGTAAAAAAAAAAAAAACTATAAATATGGTTAGATCACTTGAGAATAATACAAAAGTAAGAGAGTACTCATTGGAAATCTCCAAGGAATCTCCCACACAATCATATTCTTTATTCCGCAATGCCTTCTCTTGGTTCTCCAAAACTCCTTGAAATCCCATGGTATGCATGATATTATTTTTAGGATAATGAACAAGTGTTTAGGGTTTTAATGGTTTTTATGATCAAGTAATTTCAGGACTTCATAAGAATAAAAAATAAGTTAGATGATCAAGAATATAGAAAATAATCAAGGCAATATAAAAGAGACTCAAAAATATATTCTTTAGTTTTGGAAATGTTTTTAGATCTATTGGGTTTGTAATTACAAAATGTTGGCTCCAACATATGCTTCAAAAAGAAGAAAATTTTAAAAAAATAAAAATATATTTATTTTGAATTTTTTTTGTTAATTTTGAAGTTATAAAAATTTGCATAATTATACTCAATTATATTTCTTAAAAAAAAGTAAATTTATGTTTTTTTTTCTAAATATACTTAAAATTATCTTCTAAGATTTTATAAACCGTTGATAAATATATTTTTTTCTATATAAATTTTTTCAATTTTTTTTGAAGTTATTCACTATATTTAAAAATCATATAAATATATTCAAATGTTTTTTATTGCAAAAAACATTACATAGTCATTGAATTTTAATTTTTTTTTATTTTAATGGAATAGGTAGATTTTTTAGATAAAGTTTAATAGGTTAATTTTTTTTTTTTAAACTTTTCTACTACTAGCTAATTTTAATATCAATTGGCTAGCTATGTGAGTATTAATAAGATTGATTTTAACTAGCAGTTGGAGCCTTTTAACTAGTATTTAAAGAGAAATTAAATCATATTATTTTTATATTTTGACTATATTTTGAGTGGCTTAAAATAAGAGATATGTTTGTCAGTTGAGAAGTTGAATGGAAAATAATAAAATTTTCACACACCACTTTTCACTCAAATTCTCTTCAAAATAATATTTACTCCAAATGACCCAAACCACTCAAAAAGAATGAGCTCATACAAAATCTCATCATCTGGAAGCAATTTTAATGTTATTTGAATGACCACTAAGTATTGAAGACCACTTTTAAGCTTCTTAGGTTTGTTTTTAATTACTATAACTTTTGTTAATACTGAATACTTAGATCTTAGAAAATCACTTTTTTTTTTCTTACATATAAAGTCTAGAAAATTTTGTGAAAATGTTATAACATTACTGTAAACATAGAGTCGAGTTGCTCTAGCCTATTAAAAAAGATGATAGTTTATAAGAGTTGCTTTATGCCCTAAGCAAGAGGAAATTTTATGATAGTGGAATATAATTGATGCAGGCTTATGTGAGAATGTAGAAAGGTGGCTAAACCTCTTAAATGTCTTTTGTATTATATCTTGCTAATTTTACTTGCTTTTTTATTAATTTAAATTTATTTATTTCTTATAAATTAAATTTATAGTCCCATATTTTTTTGAAAATACACTAGTTCTCCCTCTTGATCGGAAAATGCATTTCAAGTACAATCAGAGCTTTAGCTCTATCATTTTGGCTTAACCATCAAGAACTAATCTAGTCACTATGACACATAATATATTTTTAGCAAAATTGAAGGCCATATATGACAACTTTTATTTTTATACAATATTTTATTTCAGTAATGAAATAATTTTATTAGTCATTCTCTAAGGATATACTATCATCACATTTAAAACATAATAACCTTACAATATGTAGCACCCCTCTAAGATATTTAATGGTGTAAAAGTTGTGAAATCAATTTTATAGTGAACTTCAAGTAAGATATAACTTTATAAATGAAACTCTAATGCAACGAGTGATTTGAATATGCTTTAAGACTTAATGATTATACAAGAGTTTCAATGATTAAATTTGCTAAGAATTTTGGGATAAGTATATATTAACTTATGATGGAATGTTAAACACATAGAAATGCAAATTTAAATAAACTAGTTCAAGAATTTAAATTATTTTTGAATAAACTAGTTTAAGAATTTAAGTTATTTTGCAAGAAACCTATTGAATCTATTACTGACATCCATATAAGATTTATAAAGAGTGTAAACTCATTGCACTCATTAAGTAGATTATATAAGAATATAGATTTGTTCAAGAACATTTGTGATGGCTTACCTAATAACTGGATCAAAATGTGAATGAATCTAAATAAATTTTTATTTATTTTTCTCTTTTGGCTAGTGAACATATAATAACAAAAAGAAAACGAAAAACCTCTAACAAAAAAGAAAAAGAAGAAAAAATTATAGTTCTATAAGTTCAAGGCTTAGATGCATCTGCATTTGAAAGCGATGGTGACTTAGAAGAGGTAGCCATGTTATATAAAAGATTTAGATTTATTCTAGAGAAAAGATAAATGAAGTATGAAAGAAATAGAATTCATCAGTTTAGAACTAATTATGCTTCTACATATGACAAAATAAGATGCTTTGATTGTATGAAATTTGGGAATACATCCATTTAGCTGAATGAGTTGGAGGGGACATAAAGTTGAATAGATGCTTTACTTTGCCCCCCCCACCCACCACCCCCATTCCCACCAACAAAAAAAAAAAAAAAGAAAGAAAAAGCATCCAATCAGCTTTTTGTCCCTTCCAACCCAATCAATTTAACTGAGAGTTGAGATCTTTTGAGTGAGCAATGTTTTATCCACCTAAAAACAATTCAGCATCAAATCGATATATGAGCAACCAGAAAAAAATTCACCTTTTTTATTTCAATATATTTTGTGATTTACTTATTTCTAATGTTCTGATTTGGTGTTAAATTTTAAACAGTTAAAATTTTATTACTATATACATTTTCTCCTCGTTGGAAATGAAAATGCCAGCAGTGCAACATAGCATCAGCATAGGGAGTAGTTCCCAGCATCTATACTGTCATCTTCTTGAACGGGGAGAGATGTACAAACCTAAGCCCCACCTGACCTCACTACCTCTCAGCTAAGAAATGGCACCACCCAGTACGCGCTGGTCCCTTCTATCTCTGTAGTCGAAGCAGGAGGCAAGGAATGTAATGCGCTCACATGGCACTTAAAGATCCAGCTCCCTTTCTAATGTTAACTTCACTAATAAAGCAAAAAACAAACAATTTTAAATGCACAATAGGAGCTTTAAGCATTCATGGATGATGCATATTAGACAAATGATTACAAATATTAACGGCCGCTACTATTGATTAATATCTTGTATTCTAATTACTTGGTATGCTAATGGAGAAGGCTTAGCGTTTCAAGCGACTTGACAGGCTTTAATTCTTGCGGCACTGGTGATGGCAGCAGTGAGTGCATGAACTTGCAGTTTGGGCATGAGGGCGATGACCGGTAGAGCATGACAAGCAGGTAGCAGTTGAGGCAAACAATGGCAACCATGCCGCCTCCACTGTCAGATCCACTCGGCGGTTTTGTCTCATTTATTGTAAGAGAGCTAGGCTTCTTGTTTTCTGAGGCTGGAAGATTTGATATGTTGAGATCTATGTCAAGCTTCTGCTCCTTTGGCTTCACCCAGCTTTTCCTATGAGTTTTTCGATTTATGCAGTACATCCTACCAGTCTGCACAGAGAAACCAACAAGAAATTAAGCTTATTTATACAAAGAAACCATGACAGCAGTAGGATGGTTACTAAGTTAAGATAGAGGCAGAAGGAAGTCTTACTTGAAGATCCAGGCACTGCTCCCAATCCAAGGGAAGAGAATTACTGAGCTGGAGATCTATATTTGTTTGATTGCAGTCCTGTTCCCAGGTAGCTTCCTCTTCCTAACATTGCTTTCTTCAGATTCATAAGAGGAGCTATCGGTGAAGGAAAACATCGAAGGGCCTAACGAGAGCTCGGGATGATCCATGATTCTTACAGGAGGCGAGCTCTTATGAGTGGTGTCAGTTGTGGTCTTCTTCTCTTTCAGTAAAGGTAACTCTCTCCTCGCTCGTAGAAGAACCTCCTCAACCATTTTACGATAATTCTCTCGTCTTCACGGCAATATATAGAGAAAGGATGAGTAAGCAAAGAGAGGAAGACAGAGAATTGAAGAAGAAGAGAATTTAGGGGAAATGAATTATAGGAAGAAGAGATGATTAAAGGGCCAGAGTGCTAGCTCAACCTCCCTTTATTGATAAATCCATGCAAGAGGAGGCGTGGGCACTAAATAAGGTTATTTAATGGCATTCATCCGAATGCCAGCCATTAAAGGAAGGGCAGACCTCCCATTTAAGATGAGATGTAGACCCACCTTAAATGCTTCATCTCTCTTTATTTCTCCCTCTACCGTCGCAGCTCTCATGCACTCCATTCACAGCCTCCCTAGCTACTTAACAAGATGTTACAAGGTTTTATATGCCCCTAGATCAATTTTCCTCTCCCTTTGTACTTAGCACCTTTGCCTCTTCAAGTTTGATTGATGACGATTGAATCCTATTGATCCATAGGGTCCCGTAATATTGGTAAGTTGATACAACCTGATAAAAGATCTTATATCATAGAGAAAGAATGAAAGAGATAGAGAGAGATGGACGAGAGTCTTGAGATGGAACCTTAGGAATCATATTAAATTTTTATCTCCGATACACTTGAGGAGCATTGCTCCTCCAAAGTTCCATGAATTACAAAATTCCAGGAAGATAGATAGAGAGAGAGAGAATCCTGCTCCTCTCCCTTTCCCCTCCTTTTAAAGATAGGGGAGAAAAATAAGAAAATAATTATCGTAGTATATCTCATATCGTACGACTCCTTTATCTGATGTCTTGATAATAATATTGTGATGTATGTATAAGGTGTTTCCGATACAACCTCCATCCTTAGTGTTTGGATGAAAAGACTGAGTTCCAAGTGTCAGACGACATCTTTAATAATAGATTGACAGATGTCCTTACCAAACAAAATAATTTTCTTCAATAGATGTGTTGACCTTACTTTTATGAGAACCCCAAATTAACACCCACCGACAAGACAGGTCTTGAGTCATTTGCACTGATTCAAGATCCTCAAACACCTTTTTAAAGACCTAATAATCATTACGATCATTAAATTCATCCTAGAAGGTGGTCTACCAATAATGACCACTTTGAACTCATCTAGGGTTCCCACAAACCCTAAAAATTGGATTGACCACTACACCCTTTTTTGGGATCAAACCATGATGACATCCCAAAAAGGTCAGATCAACAATACAAACCCTGATTTGGCATTGACCCAATAGTAACTATATATACCATTTTGTTAACACTAAGACCAAATTGATCAAACTTGGTCAAAATGGTTAGATTTCAACTCAATGACCACCCATGGACCATTTGGTCAACTCTAAGACCAAATTAGTCAAATTTGATCAAAATGGTCAATTTGAATCCAATGATCACCCCATGGACCATTTGGTCAAACCTAAGACCAAATTAGTCAAAAGTAGTCAAAATGGTTAATTTTGAATCCAATGAACATCCCATGGATCATTTGGTCAACCTTAAGACTAAATTGGTCAAACTTAGTCAACGTGGTCAATTTTGAATCCAATCCCCACCCCGTGGATCATTTGTTCAATCCAAAGACCAAATTAGTCAAACTTGACCACAATAGTCAATGTTGAACCAAATGACCACCCCATGGACAATTTGGTCAACCCTAAGCCCAAATTGGTCAAACTTGGTCAAAATGGTCAATTTCGGATCTAAAAGACAACCACATTGACCATTTGGTCAACAAAGACATTAAATTGGTCAAACTTGACCTCTTGATCAACTCAAGACACCAATATGTTCAAACATAATCATTTAGTTAAGCCAAAGTAATAATTAGTCAAACCTAACCATTTGATCAAACCGAGCTCTCTAATAGCCACCCATGACTAACTCAACCATGACATGGTCAAGTAAGTCACCCCGGTCAACCTTAGACCTTTATTGGTCAACCATAGTCAAACTTGGTCAATTTTACCATTTTGATCAAAATTTGATCTTTTAACCAAATTTTTTTGTTTTCTTAATTAATTAGAAAAAGAGTGAAATTAAAGATTATTAGACCTAGGATTTATTTCTAAAATCATGATATAAGCCCATGGCATGACAAACCCATGTTAACCCTAAACCCATGCTTTACCCTTAAACATTAAATTCAACTCATGACCTATGGGTATTGAGTCATCCTTGACTCATTAGTGCTTATCATGACATAGGTAACCCACATAACCTATAAGCCATCATTTTTAACCTAAGTCAAGGGTCATCATGAAGCCATCATGAAAGGAGGAGGAGGTCTCATTCCTTTACAAAATCATTGGTGACTTGTTAGCTTAGGTGGAAGGGGGTTAACTAGCTTATTTTTAAAGTCACCATTCACCTCATTTGTCATCCAATGGATGGGGAGCCTTTCATAAGTTACTCTCCATACCATAATTGAACTCATCATGAAGGCCATTATGAAGAAATGCAAGGTGTCATTCTTTTCTTAAATCTTTATCCTATGTCTTGAGATAAGGTGGAGATTTTCAAACCAACTCATCGATGGGGCCGTCACCATCTCACCATCTCCCCAATGGAAAAAAGCCAAACCCATGGCCAATTTTCCACCTTAATGAAGGTTCGTCATGGAGGACTTAGAGATGCTCAACCATGGCTATCTTCAAGCTGAAATCTTATCTCGAGCCATCATGAGGTTGTTTACCATCTCCTCAAAGCAAATCAAAGCTTATCCATGGCTTCTCCATGACTATAAATGGTCTAACCCGAGAGCACCCATGGAAAAAAAACTCCAATTATGGTCCCCAATTCCAAAAACCTTCAACACCAAACTTGTTCCCCATAACCTAAGCATCTGATCCCCCATAGTTTGGAACTTTGTATTCCATTACAGAAGTCCAATTCTTCACCTGAAAACTAGGATAAATTTTTGGGTTGAAACAAAACTCTTCCAAACTTCAAATTAACCACTCCTACACCATCCTTGAGCTGCACGAGGAAGTTCCCAATCTGAATTGACTCTTCTCGCAAGCTCTAATCCATTCCAAAACCAAACCGTGAGCCCGTTTCAGTGAAATCATACCTTGACTTGATTTCACTTCAAATTGAGCTAGGCAGGAGCTTTATAAGGGCCTAACAACTGTTCCTATCAAGTTTGATTAAGGCTTCACCTCATCAAAGCCAGGTATGGATACTTAAACCTAATTCTTGCTCAGGTTTGGACCTTTATGAAGAAGATCATTTTAAAACATATACATCACTATGTATAGGAAATAAATGGCTCTGATTAAGTCAAACCACTAATCTGTTCATTTGAAACAGAATAAACAGTGGGTCACGTGGTCGCCGACATGTAAATCACATCCAATAAAATTGCGCCTCGTGTTTCTTCGACTTGTCCGAGGTTCAAATCAGCACCGCATGGAAAATAGTTTAAGTTGGAGTTAATTAAATCCAGAAAATTCTATTAAGTTTTAAAAAGGTCATATCTCGACATACGAAAATCACAAAAATATCACAAAAATACCCCTAGATTCAGAAAATGAGAAGAAAATTATAAAAATGAAATCAGAAATTAATGAATCATATTTTATTTTTAATTAAATAATTACTCCTTAGAGTTCTTTAATTATTAAAAATTAATTATAATTCCAAATACAATGACATTTTTAGGGATCACTCATTTCACCCTTGAAAACATTCCATGATTTTTCAAAGGCTAGGAAAAATTTATAGAGCCAAATTTACCAATTTTCATCCAACTTTGTAATTATTTCCAAAATTAATTATAAAATTTATAAAATTGATTATCAAATTGGAAAATGGTTAGAAACTTCTTGGTCTCTTTAAGGGATCACTCATTAAACCCCAAAATGACTATTTTTAATCTATGAAAATTTAAAATGACAATTTAGATCTTTAAGGTGAAAATTGTAAAATTATAAATTTATATTTTTAACCCTAAAATTCTCATCACTTTAAAAAAATATAATTAAATTAACTAAATTATAATATCTTGGTTTAATTCATTTTAAACCTAAGATGAATTCCTAAGTTCTAAGTTTGGTTGAGTTTAAACATAACTTAAACTTTTAAAAATCCTAATTAAACCTAATTAATCCTTTTAAACCTTAATTACAGTAGGTTTAAGCAAAACTAAACCTTAATTATACCTAATCCCTATTAGTCTTAATTAATCCTCTTAAACCTTAATTATATTAGGTTTAAGTTAAATCAAACTCTAATTAGGTCTAATCCCTATTAGACTTAATTAATCCTCTTAAACCTTAATTACATTAGGTTTAATTAAAATTAAATCTTAATTAGGTCTAATCCCTATTAGACCTAGTTAATCTCCTAAAACCTTACTCACATTAGGTTTAAGCCAAACTAAACCTTAATTAGGTCTAACCCTAATTTTACCTAAATAATTTAATTAAACATTACTTACATTAGGTTTAATTAATCCTAAACCATAATTAGATCTAACCCTAATTAGACCTAATTAATCCAATTAAACCTTACTTACATTAGGTTTAATAAACCCTAAAACCATAATTAGGTCTAACCCTAATTGGACCTAATTAATCATATTAATCCTTACTTATATTAGGCTTAATTAAACATAAACCATAATTAGGTCTAACCCTAATTAAACCTAATTAATTTAATTAAACTTTACTTACATTAAGTTTAATTAACCCTAAACTCTAATTAGGTCTAACCCTTATTAGACCTAATTAATCTAATTAAACTTTACTTACATTAGATTTAATTAACCCTAATCCATAATTAGGTTTAACCCTAATTAGAACTAATTAATTTAATTAAACCTTACTTACAATAGGTTTAACTTACCCTAAACATAATTAAGTCTAACCTTAATTAGACCTAATTAATTAAATTAAACCTTACTTAGGTTTAATTAACCCTAAACCATAATTAGGTGTAACCCTAATTATACCTAATTAATTTAATTAAACCTTACTTACATTAGGTTTAATTAACCGTAAACTATAATTAGTCTAACCCTAATTAGACATATCTAATCTAATTAAAATTTACTTACAGTAGGTTTAATTTTCCCTAAACCATAATTAGGTCTAACTCTAATTAGACCTAATTAATCTAATTAAAACTTATATTAGGTTTAATTAACCCTAAACTATAATTAAGTCTAACCCTAATTAGACTTAATTAATTTAATTAAACCTTGCTTACATTAGCTATAATTAACTCTAAATTATAATTAGGTCTAACCCTAATTAGACCTAATTAATCTAATTAAACCTTATTTACATTGAGTTTATTTAATCCTAAACTATAATTAGGTTTAACTCTAATTAAACCTAATTAGCTTAATTAAGACTTTCTTACATTATACTTAATTAATCTTAAACCTTACTTAAGTTTAACCCAAGTTAGACTTAAATACCTATATTGAACCCAAGTCAACATATAACTTAGGTTCAACCTACATTGAACCTAAGTCAACTTATACCTTAGGTTTAAACTACATTGAACCTAAGTTAATATATACTTTAGGTTCAATCTATATTGATTCAAAATCAATCTATAGGCTCAACCGTAATTTAACCTAAGTCAATCCAAACCATAGATTCAACTTACATTGAACCTAAATCAACTTAAATCTTAGGTTCAACCCAAACTGAACCTAAATGCACAAGACTTCAGGTCCAACCTACATTGAACTTGAGACAACCTAAACCTTAGGTTCAACCCAAATTGAACCAAAATCAACTTAAATCTTAGAGATAACAAAAATTGAATCTAAAATAACCAAAATCATAGGTTTAGCTGAAATAGAAACTAAGTCAAACCAAATCAACTTAAGCTTTAGTTACAATTTAAATTAAACTCAAAATAGTTTAAACTTTAGACAACGTAATCTTATAAATGAATCTCAACTACTTTAGGTTCACCTTAAATTGAACCTAAATTTTAGATTCTACACATATTGAATCTAATAACATCAAACATGAGGTTCTACCAACATTGAACCTAAATCATCTTATACACTAGGTTCTACCTAAATTGAGCCTAAGTCACTTTATACTTTAGATTCTATCTAAATTGAATCTAACTAATATCAAACCTTAGGCTCTATTTAAATTGCATCTAAAATCACTTTATACTAGGTTCTAAACTAAAATAACTTAATGATTTTGACCGAATCATTCAAAATGAAATAAATGACAAAATAACTGAATTTAATCCATTGATAAATCATAAACAACTTAATTTCAACTTTTAAAATCCGACAGAGGACATTACAACTTAAATGAAACCTTAAGCAAGAAAAATGACTGACACAGCTTGAAATACAGTATGTTCTGATCTATGAAGATTTCTTGGATGATGCAATCCGTGGTTGTTGAAAAAAGTCTTTCATCCTAGTTTAAACACCTTTCGAATCAAGTAGGTCAATGCATCCGATGACCCTGGGACGACCGAGCCATGTACATCTTGACTGGGTTGTCTAAAATTAAAATTTAACCATCTAAATCAACAATTTAAGAAATAAAATTTACTTTATTTCTTTTATAAATCTGACACAATTTTTTTATTGGTTGAAGTTAAGTTTTGTTTTAGATTTACTTTGCATGTTATTAGGGTGTGCTAACTTTGTTTTGCAGGTCGACATTCTGAAGACAAGATAATAAACTTCAAAGCAAAACTAAAAACAAAATAAGACAATAAATACAAAACAAAACAACAACATCAAACAAAATAAAATCAAAATCATTCTATGACAACAAAATAAAACCAAAATAAAAGAAAACAAAACAACAACAAAATAGAGAATAAAAATACATCAAATCAAAGTAAAGCCAAAACTTTAGAGTAGTACGTGACACTTATTATCCTTAGGATCAAACATTGATGTTTCTTTCCTTGATACTAACACTTAAATTTTCTTAGAGAATGAATGTTAATGTTAATAAGGAGTTTTCTTAGGCAATCCTAACTGTTTAAGATGTAATTAACTATAGAGGCTTGCTCCTATAAGAGAATAAAGAACTCAAAATAGGTATCATACATAAAATCTCAGGTTACTATATTTTTCATGTGGTAGTCCTTATATAAGGTTCTCCAGAATTAGAGATTCTAGAGTTTTCTCTATAATGTTCACCACAATCCTGACATTTCCTTTTTCTACTGTTTTCTATTTTCATTAGCCTTTTTCTTTCTTCATCGAGTTTCTTAATATCTAAGGATCCTTTACATGATCCAAAAGAATAAGATTACTTGGAGATTAGGGCGATGTGATAGATAAATAGAGCAGTGACGGCTCCGACAGACATTCAACATCCCAAAGATATGAGAATTGGCGGCGCCAGTGGCGACGAGCCAGCACAGACACCATCAAGTTTCCCTTGCACCGATGGGGTAGGATATCACTTTAGGAAATCAATATAATCAGATCAACATGTGGGCTCATTTCAGCTAGTTTTTTAAATGAGCTTGATTCAAACACTTTGGCAAGCAGGTTTGGTTCAACCACTTATGTCGGCTAAATTTTGCCACATTTGTAGCGGGCGTGATTCAATTAATTTAGTAGGTTGGTTTGATTCAGTCATTTCAATATTTGGGCTTGATTTGGCCACTTCAGTAGGCAAGCTTAATTCAATAAGCTCAAAATTTTGTATACTCTTATTTTTGAATACATTTAGTTTTCGATTCCTTAACTCTCTAATTGAATTTCCTTAAAAGAAAATAAGAGAATGATACTTTTTTTATCTCTTTAAGAGTTTTGAGGTAATGACAATGCTTATTTCGTTAAAGAATCATTTTATTCTTGAGGGCTCAATGGATTATGCTACGAGGAATTGAATTTATCTATAATCAATAAAATTTTGGGACTGATAGTTATTTTTGTATTTATGTTGAGGATTGAAACCCACTCTTTTATTAGGCACCTTAACTCTCCCTCGGAAAGAGTTTATTCTGATTCACCTCCAACTCTTGTTGAGTTCATATGGGTGTCATATTTCTATTTAATTGAATGACTATATATTGAGAATGACTTCAGGCACATATTTTATCAGAGTGTACTGCTTTATACATTAATGTTTCAACTTCTTCAAGAAAAAACTGACAAAAGTTAAGTTAGAGGTCATAATGTATTGACTACAATATTATTTTTTAGATTTAAATGAGTGTACTCCCTATTATATTTTTTTTATAAGGTTGCATAGGAACGATAGTGTATCCTCTTATATTTCAATAAATGTGCTTTGTTTTTAAGGGAAAATGAGTTTTTTGGAAGAGATGAGGATCTCGCTCTCTCGTGTAGATGAGGCTCTTAAAGGCAAAGATGATTCTTAGTTGAAATTGAAGATTGAGCATCAAAACAAAGCCAATCAGAGGAGAAAAGAATCCTTGTGGGTGTTTCTTCGGCAGGCTCCTTGACGAGGGAAATATTTCCTTGTGATCATTTTTAGGCAACTTTTCTTAAGAAAAGATTGATAGAAGAGGATCCTTTTGCTAAACCAAAAGTTTTCTTACGAAGAAAAGACCCCATGATTATAATGATATTGTATATGTTTATTTATCTAGAGTTCTTGAAGGGCTGATGCTGCATTATGTTGTGGTCGCGATTGATCACAACTCTCCCAATGAGAAAACTATTGACACATATCTATCACTTTTTTCGTTTAGAATATAAAAATCATTTTTATTGCTTAGATGTTGATTTAACAAGAAAATTAAATGGTAAAATTTCTTGTATGCAAGAAATTTTTAAGGATTCGGTCTTGATGGACAATATTTTCCTTAAGGATTTGAGTACATGGTGATACAATTTTTGACCAGAATAATGACGGTTTGTCCATTGAAGGTAATGTGGCATGACCTTGTCAATTCAGAGATAATTTGTTGCTTTCAAAGGTGTCGATGTAGCAGGATGCGAGAGAGCTTAGGATGACTAAGACAAAGATTAGGGCTCCATCTAAAATGGATGACTTTGTTGTCGATGATGTTTGGGATGTTGGAGAGATGTGCCAAGCCATGGAGGGAGTTTCTAACCCAATTGAGGCGATATTACAGAATCAGGTCACACGATCAATCTTCTTTCTTCATTGAGGGATCAAAGAATGCCAAATGATCATCTCATTGAGCTAGAATAGGGAAAGGCTTAAGGTTGTACTGCTGAGCTAGAGAGCAAGAAGCTATTTATTAACTTGAAGTTTAAGTAATAACGACCAGATTTTGAAATAGAGATTGCTTTGTTTAACCATGATTTAGAGACCAAATCCACTATGCAAGAAGGAGATAGTTGAAACACACTGTAAGAAAGAAGCTGTGAAACCCAAAGTGATGTATATCAAGCAGCTTTTATAATTAAATTTTTTATGATAATTACGTGGATGGTGATCGGATGGTACTCCGGCACCTCCTTCATTCAGGAAGTAGTGATATCTATGATGTTAAAATGAAAGATTTATTTCTTTTTTATGCTTAATAACATATTAAACCATTTTTATTTTGTTTGTAGTGATTTAATGCCTTTTTGGAGGATGATGCGACTTTTTTAATTTGCCAAAATTTATGAACTCAGATTTAAATATATATATTGATTTAGTTTTATAATGAGTCACACAATTAAATGCAAGTATACGTATCGCTCAAGTAATACAAGGCTCCAGTGGAGTCAAGGATATCGATCCCACAGGGAGGCTTTAATTTTGTGGCGTAGCACAGAACTCACTTATCGAATCACAACATATATTCAAGTAAGTTCAATTCTTAAAATAAAGACAAACAGTTTTAATTACTATTTCTACCAAAGTACGTTCTAAACTCTAGCAAGTTAAACTAACATAAGACTAAATTTATAAAAAAGTTCAGTTGCAAGAAAGAGTCTTCCTACATTCCAATCATAATGTGATGATTATTGTGACATAGATCAGTGATGCAAATGTAATGTGCTAAATATGAGCATTCTTATTCTTTACCCATATTTCAGCTTATAAAGAACATTGGCTAATCCTAAGTTTAGTCCCCAAATCCGTGGTTAGGCTGGGAGGATACTGGCTCTCACTCCAGAGCTCCCACTTCTCTTCACCTGAAGGCTAACTCTTGCTTCAGTTTCCAAACATTATGACCAAATTGAGGATTTCAGCCTGTCACTCTAAAATCTCCAATTCTACGCCCATCAAAGTATATTTCCCTATTTATTTGCACTCACTCCCCATGAAATACGTCTCTCATTCATGGACATTGAATGTGACCTTCAATTTTATTGTGGAACTCATAATCCATCCGGAAATATGTTTTCCAACAAGTTTTAATAATTCAATTGGCCAGATCAAAAAGTAAATGAAGTTTGAAGTGAAAAGGTTGTCATAAATTCTCCATAATAAATCGGCACATCATTTCCATATCACAACAACAACTCATCACATGAAAAGGAGAATGATAAAGAAATCTACTCAAGACTCATGAGGAAAAGATGACAAAACATGGATTTTATATATAAATACAATTTCATACAAACAGAGTAGATAAAGACAACTTGTCTCAAACTCCTCCCCAAGTGAATCTCAAGAAATTCCTTTGACTCCTCTTCTTTCTTGACAACAACACATAATTCTCACTTTAGATATGTAAGGAAGAAGAAATCTCTCACTTTTCCTCTCCTCTCACTCTCCTTAGAAGAGATAACACAACCTAAATTTCCTTAACTAAATGAAAAGACACTCTCTCTAAACTCTCTCTACACCCTGAACTGTTCTCTCCTCTCTAAACTGAATTCCCAAGAGTTTCCTAAAGCAACCCTCCAAAATCCGGCCAAATACATTGAATCTAGTTTAAAATCGGGATAGGGCGCGGTCCGTCACTGGATAGAGCATCGTTTGACTCATTATTCCACTAATATGGTCGGAACTCTTTGTAAAATAGTGCGGTCAGGCACTGGTGACAGCGTCGTTCGGCGCTAGTTCAATAAAATGCACTTTTGTCCCTTTTTGCTCCAAATTTGCTCCTTTTTTGCTTTCTTTTGCTTCAAAGGCCTAAAATCATTGTACTGCATGAAATCATGAAAAATACTTTTCTTTAAAGTGCAATATCATAAAAAATAGGTATGAAATGAATAGTAAAAAGCTATCAAATTTTCAGTGGATCAAGGTCCCCCAAACTTAACTATTACTAAATTTGAAACTTACCACAATCCTTTACCTTATAGGCATTTCTTTAGCTTATTAATGATTCATCATAGTGTATCAATCCTTCCCTATCACATAAAGTTTTATGATTCTTGATATTTCAAACATACAATTTTTCTTACTTTGAATAGTTGACTAAAGTCCTATTCTCTTATACCAAATATCCTAGCCTACAAAATTACTTTTCATTACCAAATACTTTCATTCAACTTTACAAAATATTTAAATAAGATCAAAATACAGTTATCTGAAATTGAGTTATATTCAGGAAATTAGGTTAATAATTTTGAAAATACTTTTAAATGAGAATAATTAATAGTTATTTCTTTCACTCCCCCAAACTTAAAATTTTGAATATCAATACAATTAACATGGGAAGAAATAAAAGATATAAACATATAACTCATACCTCAATATTTGGGCTTTTCATGCTTTTGAGTTTAAGCAGGTTTCTCTTTATACAGTAGAACAGTAGACCTGAAATAATTAAGAGAATTTCTATACACAAATATGGGTTAGAAATTTATAAGAGAAGAATTTTAAAAACATGAAACATAAAATACACACACAACATTAACATCCAACTGTTACTATCACAAATTAGACTAACAAACCAAACACATGAAAACTTTACTATAACATCACATACATCACAAATCAACATAAAGTCTGCTACAAGTACAACCAAATACACATTACATCACAGATATTAATCAGAAAGAGTCTCAGGTACATCACAAGTACAAACTACAAATACAAAATAAAATTAATATAAAACTATAAAACTACCAATCTTCATCTGCAGAAGCTTCACCATCATCAGGTTCTTCAGGCTGGTATGGAGTATACTCAGGGTAAGTAGGAAATACAGTAGTAGTGTCTCCCCTGAAAAATCTCAATTGTGCGTCATGATAAGCTATCTCATATTCTCTCCACCACACTCGATAGTCATCATTTATCTTGTTCCTTACTTCTAGTCCCTCTACTCTGGTGTTTAACCTTTCCAACTGATCCATAACATCATGCAGAGTAGGCTATGTAGACGTAGATGGTGTCTCATGACTAGAAGAAGGCTCATCAGCTTTCTTACTCCACTTCCATCCTACATGTGCTTCATAGGTTTTTAAATTTAGTTTAGTAATGGGCTTCAGGGGATAGACTACCTCATCATTATCTTCAACCGCTACACCTGATTGAATGCACAAGGCATGAATCAGTCAGGGTATCCTAGTCCACCTATAGTCTCTCCTTTTAAGCTTGTAAAAATACTTTTATGAATAATAGCCCCAATATTAATATTCTTCATGTTCTGAATACAGTAATTCAGAACAACTCTATCTACAGTAACCTCACTGTGATGGATGGGTAGGCAAAAGTATTGTAGAAATGAAATAGTGTCAGGCTATTGTTACAGTATTCAAAGTAGAAAGGGGGAAGTTAACTTTTAGCCTTTGTTTAACCTTCCATTCCCCTTTTCCAACAGTCAAAAAGTTTACAATCATATCCAATGCTTCATTCGTAATAGGAAAATTTTCATAATATTCACAAGAAAAAAGCGTTCTTGACTGATAAAATGCATTAATGCGAGCAGGAGTGAATTCAACCATTTCGCTTCTAACCTACATGTATTCACTCTCAGAATTATACAGATTTGCATAAAACTCTCAAACAATACCCAACATCGCTTCAGCAGTGAAATAAAAGAAAATCTCCTATTGATGATTCGCAGTCAGTTCTTCAAGCATACCTCCATGATTTTCAAAGGTTTTCTCTTGAATTCATTTCTTATTGCTAAAAAATACACTAAAGCAAGAATAAGCCTTGAAATTCACAAAATTCTTTTCATTGTACTCAAATTTTCTCTTCCCCTTTGAAGTTCTTAGAGCCATTTGTCTAAAAATACCAAATTTATCTAAATCAATTTTAAAACTGCAATGTAATGGACTCCTAGGTAAATTTAAAAAGATTTGAACTCAAAATCCATAAAAAATCTCCAAAGTTTCTCAAAAAATTTTAAAATTTCAAATCTTCCTAATGTAGGAAATTTCCACGGTCAAAATCAAAAAAATTTAGGTTGAAGTGTAGCTCTTACCAAGAGAAGATGAAATTCAAACTTTTTTGGCCACGAAATCACTTCAAATCCAAATACTAGCGAGCCCTAGGTGCAAAAAATTGGCCTTGGCTGGAGGTCGAAGATGATTTTTTGGGCAAAAATGGTAGGTCCTAGGGTTAAATCATGAAAATTTGGAGTTTCAGGCCTTTTTGTTGGTCGAGCACTGTCTGAAGTTAGTGGCAGCACCGTTCGACACATTTTTCTGCTCTTATGGCCAAACTCTCTATCTTTTGGTGCAGTTCAGCACTGGTGAAAGCACTGTTCGACGCCAGTTCAAAATCTGGGCTTTCAACTTTCTTTTGCAATTTTGATCTTTTCAAGCCTGCTCCAATGTCTAATTAGTCTAATTAAGCATTGAATAACATTCTAAAGCCATGGAAAATGATATTTTTAACACAAATGATCCATGAAAAAAATACCCATTTTTATGCCTTGATTTTTATCAAATTTTTAAGGATATTATGCTTTAATGAAAGATATTTTTGTGTTTTTGGATATAGGTGATGAAAAAAATATTCAAGAAGGAAAAAAAGTAAAAAAAGAGCAAAAATGGAGCCAAAATGCAAAATTTTCAAAATTATTGGTCTGGCGCCTAAGCGCCAGGTCGATACGGGATCTGTCAAGATTTTTGAAGACTTTTGGACAGTTATTTTGACGGTGTTAGCGGTTATTGGACCTTATAGAAGACTGGCAGTTGTTCCTGGTTTATAGGACATGTGATACAATGTATTTGGATGCTTGGAAACAGTTTTAATCGCGAAGAGGTGCGATCCAAAGAGAACAGGTGCGAAGAACTGGATGCAGAGTCCGGCGCTTAGGCTCCAGATTCCGACGCACCTTCTAGAAGATTCATTAAATGTGGACACATTTTGAAGAGGTGCCTTGAGGCAACCCTTGAAGCTTATAAATAGGAGGCTACTCCTTCAGAGAAAAACGCTCAATTTAGTCCCATCTGCAGCCCTCATCTGTGAGAGAGAATTGCAGAGATACTTTAGGGCCACATTTTACTATCCTTCATAAATTAGTTAGTTATTTTATTTAGAGTTTGTATCGAGAGCTTTTAAAGAGTTGGTGCTTTTGAAGATTATTTGCTTTCAGAGTCGAAGAATTCGTAGGTTCAAGAGAGAAACACTTCGAGATAAGTATTTGTAATTTTATTCAAAGTTTTATTATCATGTTTTGTTTTTTAAATTCAATGTGTTATGAGTAAGCTAGTTTACTTTCTCTTTCAATTACGAAAAGATAAATAAGATAATATAAAATTCACGAGAATAAGAAACTATTTATATTTTAAAACATTGTGATGATATTAATACCGTATCTTAATTTAACATTTAAATCTGCCATTTAAATTGTTAAATCATTTAAGAGTTTTGATACCTGTGAAGGAGATGAATTCTTAACTAGTAGATATTACATGAATCAGTAGTCGAAGGCCTTGTGCGGGTTATTCAAGGTGAAGTGCAAATAAATAGGAAGATATTATATAATGGGCATAGAATCGATAAGTCTTTAAAGTGACAGACAAATTCTCAGAATTTGGTTTATGCAGAGGAAAGAGTCACTAGTATGGCCGACCATAAATGCACCCTGACATCTAGTAGTAGAGCCTAGATTAACTCATTCTACAAACAATACATCCGGACATGATCTATAGGCTAGCCAATGTTCTTTATACCGGATCAAAGGGTAAAGAATATGAATGCTTCAATTGGCACAATACCATAAATTTATATTCTCCACGAATACTATCATTATCTTAGAAAATATCGGATTAATTGAAAGGAAGAAAGTTGTTGTCTTATCGTTTATTTACATTAATTATTTCATTACTGATTTATTATTGCATTTAGTAAATTAAAAATATCAAATTTATAACTATAAAATAAATACTTAAAAATAAAATTAAAATATGTGTAACTATAACTCACTCCTCGTGCGATCGATACCGGGGTCTTTGCTTCAAAGCCCTATATTACTCGATACGATACGTATACTTGCGTAGTACTCGGGCGTGTAAAATATTTTCGATAAAAAATTATATTTATATACACTAGCCGCTATTATATATTACATTTTGAAAGCATTAATTATTATATTTGCATCGGATCGCGGGTCAAGTTTTTAGGCACTCGTTGCCGGGATTTGAATTTTTTGTACGCATATATTTAGCGTGGGTCAAGTTTTCGGTGTCGTTGCCTAGAGAGGAGCGGAGGCAAAATTTTTATTTTAAATATTTTTTATTTTATTTTATTCATTTTCTTTTATTATCAAAAATATAAAATACAAAAAAAAATAAAAATAAAAAAATTTATAAAAATTTAATTTTTAATAAGTAGAGCTTTTATTTCTTGTTAATGTACTTTTTATGCGTAGTGCCCCGATCGAAGGATTATTTCCTTTAGATTCTGAATTAGAAAGAACTTTTTAAAGAATTAAAAAAGGAAAACAAACTCAAAAAATCCAAAATATGGCTAATTTACATAACAATTTACAAAATCCAATTGAAATTAATGAACAAAAAGTTTACAAACCATTAAGGGATTATGCTAACCCTATAGTTGATGAACTTCATAGTAGTATTCAAATACCTGCTGTAGATGCTAATTCTTTTGAGTGTAAACCATATATAATTCAAATGGTTTAAAATAATCAATTTGGAGGAACATCAAATGAGGATCCAAATTTACACCTTGCTAGTTTTTTAGAACTTTGTGCAACCTTTAAATATAACAATGTTTCTGATGATGCTATTGACTTAGAATTTGCCTTTTTCTTTAAGAGATAAAGCAAAGATGTGGTTAAACTCATTAGCAACAGGTTCTATTAAAATATGGGCCGAAATGGCCCAAAAATTCCTTGTTAAATATTTTCCTCCTTCTAAAACTGCGAAATTAAGAAATGATATTACTTCATTTAGTCAATTCGACAGGGAGACAATTTATGAAACTCGGGAAAGATTTAAAGAGCTATTAAGAAATGTACTCATCATGCTTTACCTGGATTGGGCTAATTATTCAAACATTTTATAATGGTTTAATCGACTTACCAAAATCAATTATTGATGTCGTCACTGGAGATTCTTTAATGTCTAAATCATTTGAAAAAGCTTATACTTAATCAAGAAAATGGCTAACAATAATTTTCAATGGCCTTCGAAAGGATTAATTCTAAAAGAATGTCAAGTATTCAAGATAACGAAGCCTTTTCTATCTTAGCTTCACATGTAGCTGCAATATCTAAGAAATTAGATAATTTTGTCATCAACATATCACATAACAACTCATCTAATATTAAAGATTCTCAAACTATTTAAACTTTACAAGCTATTGCTAGTAAAAATAATCTGTATTCAAATTATAATAATCCTGGATGGAAAAATCACCGATTTTAACTGAATAACCAACAACAACAATCGGGTAATAATAATCAATCCCATCCAACTCGGAAATTGGAATAATCAAGTAAATCTTCAAATTATAAACCACCTAGATTTAATAATCAACAAAAAATTTATCAATAGAAGAATTAATTTTACAAATGAGTAATCAATTACAAAATCAAATACCGCTATTCATAGCCGAGAATCAAATGGGACAAATCGCTTTCATTTAATTAATTACGTACCTCCAGAACACTTCCTAGTAATGTTAAAATAAATTCAACAAGAAATCGGGAAAGAACATGAAACATGTTAAAGCCGTACAACTTAGAAGTGGAAGCGAATTAAAAGAAGAATGAATAAAATTCAAAAAGAGATCGAGGTCAAGAGATCGAAAATCCTAAAGAAACTCCTTCTCCTAATCAAGATCAAACTAACATTTATATTAATGTGGTTGAAAACCACCACCACCTTTTCCCTCAAAGATTAAACATCGCAGGCTTCGATCATCAATTTTCATTTTTCGAATTTTAAGCAAACTTACTATAAACATACCTTTTGCTGAAGCTTTGGAAATCGTACGCCAACTTACGCAAAATTACGGGCGTATATATTAAGTAAGAAACAAAATTTGAAGCTTTTGAAACCGTTGCATTAAGTGAAGAATGTAGTGCAATAATTCAAAATAAATTACCTTTAAACTTAAAGATCCTGGAAGTTTTACTATACTGTTATCGGAGAAAATTTTGTGGAAAGCTTTCGTGTGATTTAGGAGCAAGTATTAATCTCTGCCATTTTCTATTTATCGAAGGTTATAAATTTAGGAGAGATTACTCCCACCATCGTATCCCTTCATTAGCCGATAGATCTATCACTTACCCTTAAAAGAGTTATAGAGGATGTACGAAAGTAGATAAATTTATCTTCCCCCATGATTTCATTGTACTCGATATGGAAGAAGATAAAGAAATACCAATTATTTTAGGGAGACCTTTTCTAGGCCACCGGAGGAGCTATGATTGATGTACAAAGGAGAATTAACTAAGTATTTTTAATGACTACATTAAATTTAATGTTCTTAAATCGATGAAGTACCTCGACAAAGAAAATGCTATCATATGGATATTTTTGATTTTATAATTGAAAAACACTATCAAAAAAAATGTAAAATCATTCCTGAAAAAGAAATTGAATTTTTAACTAATGAAAATGAAGAACTAAAAGAAGTAGAATTACTTAAAGAAACTCATTATATTAAAGATAACTCTGAAACTTTAGACATAACTCAAAATGATATACTTTTACCCTCAATTAAAAGCTTCTGAATCGGAATTAAAAATGTTAACATTCTTCACATTTAAAGTATGCATTTTCTGAAAGTTCATTAACTCTTCCCGTTATTATTTTCCTGCCAAGTTTAGATCAAGAAGAAAAAATAATAGAGGCAAAGAATTATAAGAAAGCTTTTGGTCGACTATCACGATATAAGAGGAATAAGCCCTTCCATTTATATGCATAGAATTTTAATGGAAGAAAATTTAAACCTACTATTGAACCGCAAAGAAGATTAAATCCTATCACAAAGAGGTTCTTAAAAAGAAATTTTAAATGGAGTTGGGATGCCGGATTTATTTATCTTATATCTGATAAATGAATTCGGTAAGTCCCATTTCGATTGTGTTCCGGCTAAGGAGGAGAATCGTCATCGTCAATGATAAAATGAACTAATTCCTGCCAAGATGTTACTGATGGCTAATTTGCATTGATTATCTTAAGTTAAATGATCATTTTCTTTACCTTTCTTGGATCAAATGCTTCGACAAATTAGTTGATAAATATATTTTTGTTTTCCTGGATGGATATTCCGGTTATCATCAATTACTTATCACTCCCGAAGACCAAGAGAATACAACATTTACAAGTCCTTATGGAAAATTTACCTTTATAAGAATGCCTTTTGGTTTATGTAAAACACTCGCAACTTTTCAAAGATGTATTTATGTCAATATTTTGTGATTCGATCGACAAAGGAATCGTTATCTATGGACTATTTTTCAGCTTTTGGAACTTCTTTTTGAGTCTTGTTTTGGAAAACATTTCCAAAGTTTTGAAAAGATGTGAAGAAACAAATTTAGTTCTTAACCGGGAAAAATGTCAATTCTATTAATAGACAACATCAGATTTCTGGTCACAAAGTTTCACAAAAAGGATGGATGTTGATCAAACAAAAGTGAAAATTATTGCTAAACCGGCAAACCCCTACTACTATTATTAATGTGAGAAGTTTTCTCGGGTCATGCTAGATTTTATAAAAGATATATAAAGGATTTTTTTCTAAAATTGCTAAACCCTTGTCATTTATCGGAAAAAGAAGCTAAATTTTGAATTTAATGAAGACCGTGTTAAAGCTTTTAACATTTTAAAAGAAAAATTAATAACCGCACCTATAATTATTGCACCTAATTGGAATAAACCTTTGAATTAATGTGCGAGAGCGGCAAGTGATTTTGCAATTGAGCCGTAGTGGGACAAAAATATGAGAAAAATTTTCAAAGTTATATATATTATGCTAGTAAAACTCTTACCGAAACTCAAAGAAATTACACTACTACCGAGAAAGAGCTTTTAGCTATAGTATATGCCAATGATAAATTTAGACCTTATCTTCTGGTACCAAATGCATAGTTCATACTTCGATCATTCCGCTATTAAATATTTAATGTTAAAACAGATGCTAAACCTGCATCGATAAGACAAGTTTTACTTCTACAAGAATTTGATTTTCAAATAAAGGGATATAAAAGGAACGGACAACCAAAATTACCGATCATTTATTTAGAATTAAAAATGATATTATTACCGAAGAAAATATAAATGAAATTTCCCCGATGAACATTGAAGTGTTATTCAAGGATGCTAAACACTCTCGTATGCGTACATGCTTAACTATTTAGTTAACAATATTTTATCTTATGGATTGGATAACAAATTTATTAAGAAATTTAAAAATGATGCTAAATCTTATATTTGGGAAGATCCTTATTTATTTAAAATTAGAAGAGATTCTAATTCGTAGATGTGTACCTTATGAAGAAACTTATGTTATTATTCAAAAATGTCATGATTCCAATTTGAGGACACTTTCGGGTAGATAGATAACATTGCATTTAAAATTTTAAATTCGTGATTTTATTGGCCAAACTTATTTAAAGATGTGAGACATTATGAAAACATGTGATCGATGTCAAAGGACGGGAAATATATCCAAGAAAGACAAATGCCTTTAAACTATATATTGAAGTCAAATTTTCAACATAAAGGTTTGACTTTATTGACCATTCGCACCATCATCCGGAAAAATTTATATTTTATTAAAGAAATTGATTATGTTTCAAAGTGGATCGAAAATGTAGCTTTACCCAGCGTTGATTTCAAAAGTGTTTCAAAATTTTTAAAGAAGATGATTTTTTCAAGATTTGGAATGCCTACGGTAATTACCACAGATGGTGGAAGTCATTTTAGAAATATAAGAATTCAATCATTTTTGGAAAAATTTGGAATCAAAATATATAGAATTAAAATCGCATATCACCGACAAATAAGTGGAATGGTCAAGGTCAAACAAAGAAATTAAAAGAATTTCAGAGAAGACCGTTAATCCTAAAGAATCGGTTTCGGGTTTGATAATTTTGACTCGCATCACGGCTTACAAATAACATATAAGACACCAATCAAAATGTCACCTGTACGTTAGTTTATGGTAAACATTGTCACTTACCTATTGAACTCGAGCATAAAGCTTATCGGGGCGAAAAGGAGTTTAGTTTTCGATTCAATATTGCAAGAGAAAATGATTATCGTAATTAAAAACGAGATGATGAAATAAGAAACAAATCATATGAAAATGAAAGGATTTATAAAGAAAATGAAAATATTACATGATAAAAAGATTTCGTGAAAAATAATGAGCCTGGACATGAAGAATTATTTAATACTCGTTTAAGACTTTTTCCTGAAAATAAGATTAAAATTGATATTACCTCATATATAATCGAAAAAGTATATCATTATGGAGTCGCGGATATTAAAGATCCCATAACAGAAAAAATTTTTAAAGTTAATGGATTAAGATCAAGCTTTAATTGGGAGATATTAAAAAGATTTATAAAGAGGCTTATGAGTTGAGTCTACCCGATTAAAAACTTAATTAGGTCGGGTCGACGACGTTAAACCAAGCGCTTTGTGAGGCAACCCATAGTTATTCGTTGTTTTGTGTGTTTTTACATTTTTAATGTAAAGTTATGCCTCAATCTTGTTTAATTTTATATTACTTTTAGAAAATTTGATACACAAGACTTCATTGACTTAAGCTAAAATTATCTCAATTATATAAAGTTAGACATCGGATCACTCTATTTCATATACGATAAAAAGGAGATCAAGTTAACCTTCATTATGATTGCTTATAATTTGTGTTGTCGAGTTTATATTGATCTTACCATTCTAAATTACCTATTTCGAGAACGAAACTTTGAAATTCGAATGGTTAAATAAAGGTGTCGATGTAGCAGGATGCGAGAGAGCTTAGGATGACTAAGACAAAGATTAGTGGCTCCATCTAAAATGGATGACTTTGTTGTCGATGATGTTCGGGATGTCGGAGAGATGTGCCAAGCCATGGAGGGAGTTTCTAACCCAATCGAGGCGATATTACGAATCGTGTCACACGATCAATCTTCTTTCTTCATCGAGGGATCAAAGAATGCCAAATGATCATCTCATCGAGCTAGAATAGGAAAGGCTTAAGGTTGTACCGCCGAGCTAGAGAGCAAGAAGCTATTTATTAACTTGAAGTTTAAGTAATAACGACCGGATTTTGAAATAGAGATTGCTTTGTTTAACCATGATTTAGAGACCAAATCCACTATGCAAGAAGGAGATAGTTGAAACACACTCGTAAGAAAGAAGCCGTGAAACCCAAAGTGATGTATATCAAGCAGCCTTTTATAATTAAATTTTTTATGATAATTACGTGGATGGTGATCGGATGGTACTCCGGCACCTCCTTCATTCAGGAAGTAGTGATATCTATGATGTTAAAATGAAAGATTTATTTCTTTTTTATGCTTAATAACATATTAAACCATTTTTATTTTGTTTGTAGTGATTTAATGCCTTTTTGGAGGATGATGCGACTTTTTTAATTTGCCAAAATTTATGAACTCGCATTTAAATATATATATTGATTTAGTTTTATAATGAGTCACACAATTAAATGCAAGTATACGTATCGCTCAAGTAATACAAGGCTCCAGATGGAGTCAAGGATATCGATCCCACGAGGAGGCTTTAATTTTGTGGCGTAGCACGTAAATCACTTATCGAATCACAACATATATTCAAGTAAGTTCAATTCTTAAAATAAAGACAAACAAGCTTTAATTACTATTTCTACCAAAGTACGTTCTAAACTCTAGCAAGTTAAACTAACATAAGACTAAATTTATAAAAAAGTTCAAGTTGCAAGAAAGAGTCTTCCTACATTCCAATCATAATGTGATGATTATTGTGACATAGATCGGTGATGCAAATGTAATGTGCTAAATATGAGCATTCTTATTCTTTACCCATATTTCAGCTTATAAAGAACATCAGCTAATCCTAAGTTTAGTCCCCAAATCCGTGGTTAGCCGGGAGGATACCGGCTCTCACTCCGTAGCTCCCACTTCTCTTCACCCGAAGGCTAACTCTTGCTTCGGCTTCCAAACATTATGACCAAATTGAGGATTTCAGCCTGTCACTCTAAAATCTCCAATTCTACGCCCATCAAAGTATATTTCCCTATTTATTTGCACTCACTCCCCATGAAATACGTCTCTCATTCATGAACATTGAATGTGACCTTCAATTTTATTGTGGAACTCATAATCCATCCGGAAATATGTTTTCCAACAAGTTTTAATAATTCAATTGGTCAGATCAAAAAGTAAATGAAGTTTGAAGTGAAAAGATTGTCATAAATTCTCCATAATAAATCGATACATCATTTCCATATCACAACAACAACTCATCACATGAAAAGGAGAATGATAAAGAAATCTACTCAAGACTCATGAGGAAAAGATGACAAAACATGGATTTTATATATAAATACAATTTCATACAAACAGAGTAGATAAAGACAACTTGTCTCAAACTCCTCCCCAAGTGAATCTCAAGAAATTCCTTTCGACTCCTCTTCTTTCTTGACAACAACACATAATTCTCACTTTAGATATGTAAGGAAGAAGAAATCTCTCACTTTTCCTCTCCTCTCACTCTCCTTAAGAGATAACACAACCTAAATTTCCTTAACTAAATGAAAAGACACTCTCTCTAAACTCTCTCTACACCCTGAACTGTTCTCTCCTCTCTAAACTGAATTCCCAAGAGTTTCCTAAAGCAACCCTCCAAAATCCGGCCAAATACATTGAATCTAGTTTAAAATCGGGATAGGGCGCGGTCCGTCACTGGATAGAGCATCGTTCGACACATTATTCCACTAATATGGTCTGAACTCTTCGTAAAATAAGTGCGGTCGCAACTGGTGACAGCGTCGTTCGGCGCTAGTTCAATAAAATGCACTTTTGTCCCTTTTTGCTCCAAATTTGCTCCTTTTTTGCTTCCTTTTGCTTCAAAGGCCTAAAATCATTGTACCTGCATGAAATCATGAAAAATATTTTTCATTAAAGTGCAATATCATAAAAAATAAGTATGAAATGAATAGTAAAATGCTATCAAATTTTCATTGGATCAAGGTCCCCCAAACTTAACTATTACTAAATTTGAAACTTACCACAATCCTTTACCTTATAGGCATTTCTTTAGCTTATTAATGATTCATCATAGTGTATCAATCCTTCCCTATCACATAAAGTTTTATGATTCTCGATATTTCAAACATACAATTTTTCTTACTTTGAATAGTTGACTAAAGTCCTATTCTCTTATACCAAATATCCTAGCCTACAAAATTACTTTTCATTACCAAATACTTTCATTCAACTTTACAAAATATTTAAATAAGATCAAAATACAGCTTATCCGAAATCGAGTTATATTCAGAAATTAGGTTAATAATTTTGAAAATACTTTTAAATGAGAATAATTAATAGTTATTTCTTTCACTCCCCCAAACTTAAAATTTTGAATATCAATACAATTAACATGGGAAGAAATAAAAGATATAAACATATAACTCATACCTCAATATTCGGGCTTTTCATGCTTTTGAGTTTAAGGTGTTTCTCTTTATACAAGTAGTAACGATGAGACTCGAAATAATTAAGAGAATTTCTATACACAAATATGGGTTAGAAATTTATAAGAGAAGAATTTTAAAAACATGAAACATAAAATACACACACAACATTAACATCCAACTGTTACTATCACAAATTAGACTAACAAACCAAACACATGAAAACTTTACTATAACATCACATACATCACAAATCAACATAAAGTCTGCTACAAGTACAACCAAATACACATTACATCACAGATATTAATCGAAAAGAGTCTCGTGTACATCACAAGTACAAACTACAAATACAAAATAAAAATAATATAAAACTATAAAACTACCAATCTTCATCTGTAGAAGCTTCACCATCATCAGGTTCTTCAGGCTGGTATGGAGTATACTCAGGGTAAGTAGGAAATACAGTAGTAGTGTCTCCCCTGAAAAATCTCAATTGTGCGTCATGATAAGCTATCTCATATTCTCTCCACCACACTCGATAGTCATCATTTATCTTGTTCCTTACTTCTAGTCCCTCTACTCTGGTGTTTAACCTTTCCAACCGATCCATAACATCATGCAGTAGTAGCTATGTAGACGTAGATGGTGTCTCATGACTAGAAGAAGGCTCATCAGCTTTCTTACTCCACTTCCATCCTACATGTGCTTCATAGGTTTTTAAATTTAGTTTAGTAATGGGCTTCAGGGGATAGACTACCTCATCATTATCTTCAACCGCTACACCTGATTGAATGCACAAGGCATGAATCAGGCTGGGGTATCCTAGTCCACCTATAGTCTCTCCTTTTAAGCTTGTAAAAATACTTTTATGAATAATAACCCCAATATTAATATTCTTCATGTTCTGAATACAGTAATTCAGAACAACTCTATCTACAGTAACCTCACTGTGATGGATGGGTAGGCAAAAGTATTGTAGAAATGAAATAGATGTCGCTATTGTTACAGTATTCAAAGTAGAAAGGGGAAGTTAACTTTTAGCCTTTGTTTAACCTTCCATTCCCTTTTCCAACAGATCAAAAAGTTTACAATCATATCCAATGCTTCATTCGTAATAGGAAAATTTTCATAATATTCACAAGAAAAAGCGTTCTCGATCGATAAAATGCATTAATGCGAGCAGGAGTGAATTCAACCATTTCGCTTCTAACCTACATGTATTCACTCTCGAATTATACGGATTTCGCATAAAACTCTCAAACAATACCCAACATCGCTTCAAGCAGTGAAATAAAAGAAAATCTCCTATCGATGATTCGCAGTCGCTTCTTCAAGCATACCTCCATGATTTTCAAAGGTTTTCTCGAATTCATTTCTTATTGCTAAAAAATACACTAAAGCAAGAATAAGCCTCGAAATTCACAAAATTCTTTTCATTGTACTCAAATTTTCTCTTCCCCTTTCAAGTTCTTAGAGCCATTTGTCTAAAAATACCAAATTTATCTAAATCAATTTTAAAACCGCAATGTAATGGACTCCTAGGTAAATTTAAAAAGATTTGAACTCAAAATCCATAAAAATCTCCAAAGTTTCTCAAAAATTTTAAAATTTCAAATCTTCCTAATGTAGGAAATTTCCACGGTCAAAATCAAAAAAATTTAGGTCGAAGTGTAGCTCTTACCAAGAGAAGATGAAATTCAAACTTTTTCGCCACGAAATCACTTCAAATCCAAATACTAGCGAGCCCTAGGTGCAAAAAATTGGCCTCGGCCGGAGGTCGAAGATGATTTTTTGGGCAAAAATGGTAGGTCCTAGGGTTAAATCATGAAAATTTGGAGTTTCGTGCCTTTTGTTGGTCGAGCACCTGTCCGAGTTAGTGGCAAGCACCGTTCGACACATTTTTCTCGCTCTTATGGCCAAACTCTCTATCTTTTGGTGCAGCTTCAAGATCGGTGAAAGCATCGTTCGACGCCAGCTCAAAATCTGGGCTTTCAACTTTCTTTTGCAATTTCGATCTTTTCAAGCCTCGCTCCAATGTCTAATTAGTCTAATTAAGCATCGAATAACATTCTAAAGCCATGGAAAATGATATTTTTAACACAAATGATCCATGAAAAAAATACCCATTTTTATGCCTTGATTTTTATCAAATTTTTAAGGATATTATGCTTTAATGAAAGATATTTTTGTGTTTTTGGATATAGGTGATGAAAAAATATTCAAGAAGGAAAAAAATAAAAAAAGAGCAAAAATGGAGCCAAAATGCAAAATTTTCAAAATTATTGGTCCGGCGCCTAAGCGCCGTGTCGATACGGGATCCGTCAAGATTTTCGAAGACTTTTGGACAGCTTATTTTGACCGTGTTAGCGGTTATCGGACCTTATAGAAGACCTGCAGCTGTTCCCGGTTTATAGGACATGTGATACAATGTATTCGGATGCTTGGAAACGCTTTAATCGCGAAGAGGTGCGATCCAAAGAGAACAGTGCGAAGAATCGGATGCGTAGTCCGGCGCTAGGCTCCGCATTCCGGCGCACCTTCTAGAAGATTCATTAAATGTGGACACATTTTGAAGAGGTGCCTTGAGGCAACCCTTGAAGCTTATAAATAGGAGGCTACTCCTTCAGAGAAAAACGCTCAATTTAGTCCCCCTATCTAGAGCCCCATCTAGAGAGAGAATTAGAGAGATACTTTAGGGCCACATTTTACTATCCTTCATAAATTAGTTAGTTATTTTATTTAGAGTTTGTATTGAGAGTTTAAAGAGTTGGTGTCATTGTCGGCATATTTTTAGTGTCGTGTGTTTTATTTCAAGAGGGTCGCCTAACGTAAATCCGTCTGCGAATTTTTAATTTAATTAAAATAAATAATTTGAAAAGTAGTATTTAATTTCGAAAATAATTTCAAATTCGAAGGTTTTAAGATATGAGACTAAACCGATCTCACATCCCAAATAGTTTATATAAACGAGCACCGCACCACAAACCGTGTATCTATCCCTAAGGATGTACACACCGCTCGACTGTGGGGCTCGATTAAATAAACTAGAAGATTTGTGACATCCGTTCGGTCCGCGAACCAATTTTATAAGCCGACAAAATTCCCCCGCTTAATATGAAAACATTAAACAGGGTTTATATTACTCGGGTTCTTCAAAATTCTCTATAAGGGCAAGCCCCTATAGCTTAATTACATCTTAAGTGACGGAATCACCTAAGAAAACTCTCGATAATAATCAATAATTCCGCTCTCAAGGATTTCAAAGTTTAAGTTTTCAAGGGATTGAATTTTGGAATTTCAATAGGGATGGATCAAGTTTGAACATTTTGTTTTCGTGAATCCAAAGGAAGAAAGGCAGAGAAATCACGCATTCGAAGTGAACTTCGGTAATTTCCCGACTATCCTATTGTTTGGCTTAAATTTAGGAAAATCCTAATGTTTATTTAAATGTTTTGATTTTGTCAATTTTAATTAATTAGGACTTATATTTATATCATACAAATAAATTTCGAAGATGCGAGGGTTTATGTCGTATCGACGACTACCTCGTAATCCTAAGTCCGGTTAGTGCTTAATTTGCAAGGCAAATGCCTAACAAAAGGTCGAGGATTTATGTTGCACTAGTGCGTACTACCTCGAAATCCTATGGCTTGGTTATTTAATTCTAGGAAAGTTTTGTCAAGTAGGTTCAAGTTTTGTCGACGACGATGGCCGTGCCGCCCACCATGCTCCGAGCTCCTTATCGTTGCAGAGGTTTAGTTTTAGAAATCATAAATCGTGGATGAGAAAAGTGTTTTGGTTTAGAGAAGTCTTAATTTTCCAAGTGTTTTTTGTGTTTCGATTAAAACAAATCTTAAAGTCGATTATAACGACACCGGCTAAGATCCCACGGCTCCATCCTTCCGCATCATTATTTTTATCGGATTCACTTACCCGTATAATTCGCTAAACTCAACCGAATGAGTTCCACACTTTCATTTAGACCGTGGAAATCCCGTTAGCAACACGTAGGTTACATCATCCGAGGTATTCCCGATCATCCAACAGACGTTTTAATTTAGTTGCAATCGTAGTTTTGTGTTCCGTTTGTGATTAAATTTCGAGTTGTTTTATATTTTCGAAATGTTGTGGCGGTGAATTTTATCTCGCAATGACTTTTAATTTAGTTTTGGTTTCAGCTTTAGGGACTATCCTAAAGGTGTGGGTTTTCATGCAACGCTTGTTTATCATGCAAGAAACGTAAGTGCAATGCGATTAAATAAATCGCGATAATGTAAATTAAAAGAAAGTAAATCGCAATAAAATAAAAGCGTACCCTGAGGGTCTTCCCGTCATCCCAAGCCGCACTTAAAACACAATTAGAATATTTAAGCAAGTTCCTAGTAGAGCTAAGGTAAGGGTTATGGTTTTCTACCAAATTCCTAATCCTATAGCTTAGCCATTTCCTATGACGTCGAGGTCTTCGTATTTCGTTCGAGGACGATTTTCTTCATCAAAGAACGATTAAGTCCAATTGTTCTTATAAATGTCCTATCATATCGAGGAAGTGCTTAAGAGGAATCTTAAACATCTTTTCAATATTTCTAGGATTGTTTTAAGTCCAAATGAATTTAATTATACAAATGAATTAATCGTCCAAGAATTTCAAGTTTTATTGTTATCTTGCTCAGATGAACTGTGACATTCGAATATCCTATAAGTGAAGTAACATTTCATTTAATGTTCTGTTTAGAGTTATGATAACTAAAGCTTTTGAGGGTAAATCGGTGTTCAAATGGTTTGTGATTTAGTTTAATTTCAATTAATGAGTTTAAATTTGAATAATTGTTCAAGTTATTTTAAATTTATTTTCGAATTCTTTATGTCTTAAGTGATGTTATATTTAATTCAATTTTAATTTAATTTAATTGAGTTTTAATTTAATTTAATTCAATTGAGTTTGATTTGATGTTAAATTAATTTAATTTGATTTGATTTAATTTTAATTTAATTTGATTTAATTTAATTTAATTTAATTTAATTTCGATTTAATTTACTTAATTTAATTTAATTTAATTTAATTATTCAATTTAATTTAATTTATTTAATTTAATTTAATTTAATTATTCAATTTAATTTAATTTATTTAATTTATTTAATTTAATTTAATTTAATTTTAATTTAATTTTATATATATTTTTTTAATTTTAATTGAATTTTTTTTAAAAGAGTTTAATAATTTAATTTTAGTTTAATGATTAAGTCTTCTAATATTTTGAATTTGAGTTATCATTTAAATTAAGAATTGAATATTAATGAGATAATTAATTTAGGGATTTTTAAATTAAAGAAAAAAAAATCTCTTCCTAATAATATCCCTATTTTAATAATTCCAATTTTATTATTCTTCCAAATTTAATCCATTATTTAATTAAAGTTTAATCATTTTAAAATTGCTTAATGAGTTTCTACCCTTTAATTATTTAAATTTCAATCATCCAAATCAGATTAGGATCAAATATTTTACTTGTTAATTTTTTATTAAACCTAAAGTTTTAATTAAGGATTAAAATTTAATTACCATTTACCCTTTAAACTTAATAATTTCATAACTCACTAAATTGAACTCAAATGAACTTGAAATTTTTATGTGACTTCACTCATGTGTCAATAAAGACATGAGAGGAGAAAATGTGATTTTTCTGTATTTAATTTATTTATATAATTATTTTTGGTGGAAAATAAAGATTTCCAAGGAAAATTTAATAACATGACCAAGGGAAAGTTTCTGTCCTTAAGAAAATTATGGGACATTCCTAATGACCAGAGAAGCACTTGGACCAATTTTGGTGATTTTTTGAATTATATTATTTTTATTATAATTATTTTAAGTTTTGGAGTGTTAATTAATTTAAAAATAAAATAAATGTTGAAAAATAGATTTTATAATTTTCAAAAATCTCTCTAATATCAAGGAAATCAGAGAAGCAAATTTTGCAATTTTTTGATTTTTCTATGATTTATTATAATTATTTTAGTGAAAATGCTAGAAAATACATTTTTTAAATTTTAAAATTACCTTAAAGCTTTAAAATTTAATATCTCACCAAATAGACCTAAGAAAAATGTGGGATTTGTTCCTATGTGATTAAAATTCAAAATGTGACATTTTGGTGAATTTTATTATTTTTGTGATTTTTATTATTTTTTAATTATTAAAAATATTAAAATATTATTAAAAATCAACTTTTTTAGAAAATTGAAATTTTAATTTTCTTAGGTTCCCCTGATATCAGAGAGGCTCCAAAACCAATTTGGTGAATTTTTGAAAGGTATTTTAAAAGTTATGAATTTTTAAAGTTTAAAATAGCTAAGTGGCTTAATCAACCCAATTAGTGGGGCTAACCAAGTCCAATCGACCTCAAACTTTTATGGTGGATTCCTCTGATCCTAAAGGTCAGTGGAGAATTGATTTCAAGTCAATTTGATGCATGGTTAACTCTAATTAATTAAAGACCTATTTTGGGTTTTTAAGCCAATTAGGGTTGTTTTAAATGAATTAAGTCAAAACCTATTTTTCCTAAGGTTCTCTGGTCATAAGAAACATCACCAAATTTTCCTAGAATTTATTTCACAATATGCTATTTATTGGAATTAAAATACTCAAAACAAGAACTCCGAATTTGAAAAATCAATAACTTTTCATAGGATGGCCTCCGACTTTGGAAAATTCAGGGAATGTTCCCAAATTCAGAGGCTTCAAAAGCCCTATGGTCTCATGCCATGGTGAATTGTATACATGCATGGAGAATTAAAAGTATGCAGAGAGTAAATAAATTATAAAAAATAAAATACTTGATGAAATTAAATGATTTCTTTTCCACATTATTCTCCTCTGTTCACTGAGCAAGAGGGTATTTTTATTTTATTTTTCTGATTTTTCTACACAAAGATATGAATTTTTGAAGTTTAGGGAATTAAATAAATCAAAAAATACCCTAATTTTCTATTTATCCACGCGGCGCCGCGTCAACCTCGGCAGCTCCGAACGCACACGCGTCGCGCTCCCATTCGACGCCGCCACCCGAGCCGCAGCCCCGGCCCCGCGGTTCTCGTACCGTCTCCCGGTCCGACGCCATCCGAGCCGTTCGTCCGCGCGTGTATCGAATGGACGCGCATCCGTTCATCGTCCCCGAGCGTCCTCACCCGAGAGCCGTCCACACTAAATCCCTAAGATCTCACTCGATACTCAATGGATTTTTATGTTCTTATGTTTCTATGGATTCGTCTTCAAGAGACGAACACATCTATACTGCTAACATGCATCGAAACTAAGGCATTTGAAATGGAGAATCTCCGTAAACTCGGGATGAAGAATTAGCTCATACCTTTGCTCGCAGAAGTGTGGCTTCAATCCGAGAGTTGTCGCACCTTCGATCGGATCCCAGCAAGCTCCGCATGAAGTCTCCCGGTCTCAGTGAATTGTCCGGATGTGATTTCGACCAAGCCCGATCACAAAGCTTCGGAGGCCGGAGCAACCGGGTGGCCTCGGAGATGGGGCTTTTGCTGGTGGACACCTTCCCTCGGTCCGGTGAAGGTGTAGAACCAATCAATTCGGGAATTGGCTCACCGTGGAGAAGTGTCCCGGTTTTGGGTGGAATTTCAACTCGAAATCGAGCTCATAGAGGAGAAATGGCAGGGGGATCTCACCTGGGATCAAGTGCTCGTGTATGGGGAGGAGTCCGGAACAATTTTGCGCAGTTTTGGCAAGGTTTGTGCTCAGCTCTTTTCATGGCCGAGAGGGGCGGAGTTTAAATCAGAGAGGGTGGAGGGCCTCCCGTGGGGAGTCGAGGCATGGGATCACCTGCTTCCGGTGAGGAGAAGAATAGCCATGGTGGCCACTAGGGATGGGGCAACTCAGCAGGTGAGAATTTCAAAGTCGGCTCACATGCGAGCTCTCGGCCATGGTGTTTTCCCGATGGCTCGGTGGCCGGCCAGCTGTGCATGGGTCACCCTCAAGGTCAGTGGGTCGTGGTCGGGCTTGGTGCAAGCAATCTGGCAATTGCCATGTGTAAAGGCTTTGATTCAAAGTAGAATGGGGCATGGCTAGTTTTGAGTCTAAATGGGTCAATCCACCCATTTGGGCTTGGTGCACCCTTCAAGGTGGCTTTGGATGCCGTGGGGATCAAAGGGATCAGCTGGTTTGGCATGGAGAAGTCTCCATCCAAATATATTCGGATTAAATTTAAGTTTAGTGTGAAACATGATTAAGGCTAATGAGCTTTATGGATTAAGGAAAGCCCCCCTCTTCTTACCCAATATGGCATGGTGGAGTGTCCAAAGCTCTCATGGCTCACATGTGGCTCATGCATGGCTTCATGGCTCACCTTTGCTCTGGCAAAAAGTTCGGTCAATTTCATAAAAAAGGATTTTAAGGATTTTGGATAATTTGGTGGAAATTTGGATGAAGCTTCATTTAGAATTATTTGATCATTGGTTTAGGACTTAGGGATGATTTTAATTGAAAGTATGATGAGGGGAAATGTCATATGGGCTTTGGAAGAATTTTTGGGGTTTTGGATTCGGTGGAAGCGGCTTTTAAAATGGTTTAAGGAATGGGCCTTTAAGTTTAAAAATGAATTTATGGATGGGAATTTTGTAAAGAGGTTGGGCCAAATAATTGTTGGGTTTAGCTCATGGATGTGTCATGAGTGACTTGAAGCAAATTGGGGTGATTTGGATTTGAATTGGGTCGAATTTGGCTTTTCGGTGAATGGGCCAATATAGGTCCAAGTGGGCCAAGTTGGGCCAATGTTGGGCTAGGGTTGAAATTGATGTAAAATTAATGTTGAAAAATGTTTATGGGAGTGTTTCAAAGAGGTTTTGACTTTGGTTGGGCTTTGATTTTGGGGTTCGGGCTCATTCGGGCTAGGTTTGGGTTTAGGTCAAAATTGGGCCTTTTAGCTTTGGGTTGAATTTGAGTGGGATTTGGGTCCAAATTTTGGGCAAATCATGTTAGTGTTTTGTTTGTGGGAATGTTAAGGAAGGTTTAGAAAAGATTTGGGGTTAATTGGAATTGAATCGGGTGAGTTCGGGTTAGGTTCGGGTCATGGGTCCAAATCGGGCTTTAAGGCCAAAAGTGAGATCGATCCAAATGTCAATCAAATTGGGCTTGGATTTGGTCTAGATTGGTATTTGGGATATTGAATTGAAGTTTAGAATTGAATTGGACCAAAATTGGGGTCAATCGGGTAGGTTTGGTTCGACATCGGGTTCACTTAGTGGTTAAAATGGGTCAAATCGGGGTTTTGACAAAAGTAGGTAAATCGACAAAAATGGGCCCATGGTGTAGTTGGACAAAATGAAATTGGGAATATTTGGGATTTTCTGGAATTTTCTGGGAATTTTCTGAATTTTTGGATTTTCGCCAAGAGGGGTATTTTGGGTATTCGGAGGGTATCGGGAAGTTTTCTTGGAATTTTTGGTATTTTTGGGTATAGATGATCAATTTAAGTGATGTGGAAATGTTTGGGAATGATTTTGGAGAACTTTGGATAATTTGGAAATTTTGAGAAATTTGGTAATTTCGTGTTTTGGGTAAGCTAAGGTGTGTAGGGTCCCTGTGGTCAAAAATCGAAAATTTGGAAAATCAAGATCGAGTGAATTTGAGTGGGGTGAAATCATTTTGGTTGAGCCATGAAGCCACATCAAGCCCACATGAGCCATGAAGGGACTCATTCGAGGCATTCACTATGTTGTTCCTAACCCTCTTACCAAGGGCTCGTGGGTTAAGGACCATCCATGCGAATCACCTACATGAGTCGGAGGTCAAGTTAGGTATGGGTGTGGTTTTAGGAGGTATGTGGAAGTGTAGTGTGTAGGTGTAGTGTATAAGTGTAGTGTGTGTAAGTCAGCCCCTTCACTGCACTGCAGCCACCTAGTAAGGCGTCCTAAGTGCCAAAGAGTCCTATAGAACTCATCCTTTAAACTTCCACATTCGATTTCAACCCTCTAAGTGATTAGGGGTCTACAATCAAGTTTGTGGAGTTTGCAGGGAGTTAAGAAGTGGTTTGAATTTCTAAAAGGTGGGTCCCAATTCTAGTCCTCTAAGATAGTCAAAGGAAAAGCCTAAGGCTAGATCCTAAGTACTAAAGAGAAGAAGAGAAGACCTCATCAAAAATGAGGTCAACAGTGCTTTTGAAGATTATTTGCTTAGAGTCAGAAGAATTTAGAGGTTCAGTAGGAGAAACACTTGAGATAACTATTTGTAATTTTATTCAAAGTTTTATTATCATGTTTTGTTGTTTAAATTCAATGTGTTATGAGTAGTTAGTTTACTTTCTCCTTTCAATTATGAAAAGATAAATAAGATAATATAAAATTAGTTGGAGAATAAGAAACTATTTATATTTTAAAACATTGTGATGATATTAATACCAGATCTTAATTTACTATTTAAATTGGCCATTTAAATTGTTAAAATCTATTGAAGAGTTTTGATACCTAGAAGGAGATGAATTCTTAACTAGTAGATATTACATGAACCCTTGGGTAGTCGAAGGCCTTGTGCGGGTTATTCAAGGTGAAGTGCAAATAAATAGGAAGATATTATATAATGGGCATAGAATTGATAAGTCTTTAAAGTGACAGACTAAATTCTTGTAATTTGGTTTATAGAGAGGAAAGAGTCACTAGTAGGGCTGACCATAGCCACCCTTGGACATCTAGTAGTGTGAGCCTAGATTAACTCATTCTACAAACAATACATCCGGACATGATCTATAGGCTAGCCAATGTTCTTTATACCTGGATCAAAGGGTAAAGAATATGAATGCTTCTATTTGGCACAATACCATAAATTTATATTCTCCACGAATACTATCATTATCTTAGAAAATATTGGATTAATTGAAAGGAAGAAAGTTGTTGTCTTATTGCTATTTACATTAATTATTTCATTACTGATTTATTATTGCATCTAGTAAATTAAAAATATCAAATTTATAACTATAAAAGAAATACTTAAAAATAAAATTAAAATATGTAAAAATCTATAACTCACTCCTCGTGCGATCGATACTGGGGTCTTTGTTTCAAAGCCCTATATTACTTGATACGATACGTATACTTGCGTAGTACCCCTGGTGTGTAAAATATTTTTGATAAAATTATATTTATATACACTAGCTGCTATTATTATATATTACATTTTGAAAGCATTAATTATTATATTTGTGATCAGCGGATTGCGGGTCAAGTTTTTAGCACCGTTGCCGGGAATTGAATTTTTTGTACGCATATATTTAGCGTGGGTCAAGTTTTTGGTGCCGTTGCCGTAGAGGAGCGGAGGCAAATTTTTAGATTTTAAATATTTTTATTTTATTTTATTCATTTTCTTTTATTATCAAAAATATAAAATACAAAAAAAAATAAAAAATAAAAAAATTTTAAAAAAAATTTAATTTTTAATAAGTAGAGCTTTTATTTCTTGTTAATGTACTTTTTATGCGTAGTGCTCGATCAGAAGGATTATTACCTTTAGATTCTGAATTAGAAAGAACTTTTTAAAGAATTAAAAAAGGAAAACAAACTCAAAAAATCCAAAAGATGGCTAATTTACATAACAATTTACAAAATCCAATTGAAATTAATGAACAAAAAGTTTACAAACCATTAAGGGATTATGCTAACCCTACAGTTGATGAACTTCATAGTAGTATTCAAATACCTGCTGTAGATGCTAATTCTTTTGAGTGTAAACCATATATAATTCAAATGGTTTAAAATAATCAATTTGGAGGAACATCAAATGAGGATCCAAATTTACACCTTGCTAGTTTTTTAGAACTTTGTGCAACCTTTAAATATAACAATGTTTCTGATGATGCTATTGTACTTAGAATCTTGCCTTTTTCTTTAAGAGATAAAGCAAAGATGTGGTTAAACTCATTAGCAACAGGTTCTATTAAAATATGGGCTGAAATGGCACAAAAATTCCTTGCTAAATATTTTCCTCCTTCTAAAACTGCTAAATTAAGAAATGATATTACTTCATTTAGTCAATTTGACAGGGAGACAATTTATGAAACTTGGGAAAGATTTAAAGAGCTATTAAGAAAATGTGCTCATCATGCTTTACCTGATTAGTTAATTATTCAAACATTTTATAATAGTTTAATTGGATCACTAAAATCAATTATTGATGCTGCTGCTGGAGGTTCTTTAATGTCTAAATCATTTGAAAAAGCTTATACTTTAATTGAAGAAATGGCTAACAATAATTTTCAATGGCCTTCTGAAAGGATTAATTCTAAAAGAATGTCAAGTATTCAAGATAACGAAGCCTTTTCTATCTTAGCTTCACAAGTAGCTGCAATATCTAAGAAATTAGATAATTTTGCCATCAACATATCACATAACAACTCATCTAATATTGAAGATTCTCAAACTATTGAAACTTTACAAGCTATTGCTAGTAAAAATAATCTGTATTCAAATTATAATAATTCTGGATGGAAAAATCACCCTGATTTTAACTGGAATAACCAACAACAACAATGGGGTAATAATCAATCCCATCCAACTGGAAATTGGAATAATCAAGTAAATTCAAATTATAAACCACCTAGATTTAATAATCAACAAAAAAATTTATCAATAGAAGAATTAATTTTACAAATGAGTAATCAATTACAAAATCAAAATACTGCTATTCATAATATTGAGAATCAAATGGGACAAATCGCTCATTTAATTAATTACAGACCTCCAGAACACTTCCTAGTAATGTTAAAATAAATTCAACAGAAACTGGAAAAGAACATGAACATGTTAAAGCTGTACAACTTAGAAGTGGAAAGGAATTAAAAGAAAGAATGCAGAATAAAATTCAAAAAGAGATTGAGGTTGAAGAGATTGAAAATCCTAAAGAAACTCCTTCTCCTAATCAAGATCAAACTAACATTTATATTAATGTGGAAGTTGAAAAACCACCACCACCTTTTCCTCAAAGATTAAACATCAGAAGCTTGATCATCAATTTTCTTAGTTCTTTGAAATTTTTAAGAAACTTACTATAAACATACCTTTTGCTGAAGCTTTGGAACAGATGCCAACTTATGCAAAATTTATGAAGGATATATTAAGTAAGAAACAAAAATTTAAAGCTTTTGAAACCGTTGCATTAAGTGAAGAATGTAGTGCAATAATTCAAAAGAAATTACCTCGTAAACTTAAAGATCCCGGAAGTTTTACTATACCTTGTGTTATTGCAGAAAAATTTTGTGGAAAAGCTTTGTGTGATTTAGGAGCAAGTATTAATCTCTTGCCATTTTCTATTTATCGAAGGTTATAAATTTAGGAGAGATTACTCCCACCACTGTATCCCTTCAGTTAGCTGATAGATCTATCACTTACCCTAAAGGAGTTATAGAGGATGTACTTGTTAAAGTAGATAAATTTATCTTCCCTGTGGATTTCATTGTACTTGATATGGAAGAAGATAAAGAAATACCAATTATTTTAGGGAGACCTTTTCTAGCTACCGGAGGAGCTATGATTGATGTACAAAAAGGAGAATTAACTATGAGCGTTAATGACCAAGAGATTAAATTTAATGTTCTTAAATCGATGAAGTACTCTGACAAAGAAAAATGCTATCATATGGATATTTTTGATTTTATAATTGAAAAACACTATCGAAAAAAATGTAAAATCATTCCTGAAGAAGAAATTGAATTTTTAACTAATGAAAATGAAGAACTAAAAGAAGTAGAATTACTTAAAGAAACTCATTATATTAAAGATAACTGGGAAACTTTAGACATAACTCAAAATGATATACTTTTACTCTCAATTAAAAAAGCCTTCGAACCGGAATTAAAAATGTTACCTTCACATTTAAAGTATGCATTTTTGGAAATTCATTAACTTTTCCTCGTTATTATTTCTTCCGGCTAAGTTTAGATCAAGAAGAAAAAATAATAGGAGTGTTAAAGAATTATAAGAAAGCTTTTGGTCGACTATTATCGATATAAGAGGAATAAGCCCTTCCATTTATATGCATAGAATTTTAATGGAAGAAAATTTTAAACCTACTATTGAACCGCAAAGAAGATTAAATCCTATCATGAAAGAGGTTCTTAAAAAGAAATTTTAAAATGGTTAGATGCCGGATTTATTTATCCTATATCTGATAACCAATCGGTAAGTCCTATTCATTGTGTTCCGAAGAAAGGAGGAGTAACTGTCACTGTCAATGATAAAAATGAACTAATTCCTACAAGACAAGTTACTGGATGGCGAATTTGCATTGATTATCGGAAGTTAAATGATCATTTTCTTTTACCTTTCTTGGATCAAATGCTTGACAAATTAGTTGGATAGTCATATTTTTGTTTTCTGGATGGATATTCTGGTTATCATCAATTACTTATCGCTCCTGAAGACCAAGAGAAAACAACATTTACAAGTCTTTATGGAAAATTTACCTTTATAAGAATGCCTTTTGGTTTATGTAAAGCACCTGCAACTTTTCAAAGATGTATGAGGTCAATATTTTGTGATTTGATTGACAAAGGAATTGAAGCATTCATGGACAATTTTTCAGCTTTTGGAACTTCTTTTGAGTCTTGTTTGGAAAACATTTCCAAAGTTTTGAAAAGATGTGAAGAAACAAATTTAGTTCTTAACTGGGAAAAATGTCAATTTATGGTCTCAGAAGGCATTGTACTTGGTCACAAAGTTTCACAAAAAGGGATGGAAGTTGATCAAGCAAAAGTGAAAATTATTGCTAAACTGCAAACCCCTACTACTGTTATTGATGTGAGAAGTTTTCTGGGTCATGCTAGATTTTATAAAAGATATATAAAGGATTTTTCTAAAATTGCTAAACCTCTTTGTCATTTATTGGAAAAAGAAGCTAAATTTGAATTTAATGAAGACCGTGTTAAAGCTTTCAATATTTTAAAAGAAAAATTAATAACTGCACCTATAATTATTGCACCTAATTGGAATAAACTTTTTGAATTAATGTGCGATGCAAGTGATTTTGCAATTGGAGCTGTAGTGGGACAAAAATATGAGAAAATTTTCAAAGTTATATATTATGCTAGTAAAACTCTTACTGAAACTCAAAGAAATTACACTACTACCGAGAAAGAGCTTTTAGCTATAGTATATGCAATTGATAAATTTAGACCTTATCTTCTTGGTACCAAATGCATAGTTCATATTGATCATTCCGCTATTAAATATTTAATGTTAAAAAAAGATGCTAAACCTAGACTGATAAGATGGGTTTTACTTCTACAAGAATTTGATTTTCAAATAGTGGATAGAAAAGGAACGGACAACCAAATTACTGATCATTTATTTAGAATTAAGAATGATATTATTACTGAAGAAAATATAAATGAGAAATTTCCTGATGAACATTTGTATGTTATTCAAGGATGCTAAACACCTTGGTATGCAGATATAGTTAACTATTTAGTTAACAATATTTTACCTTATGGATTGGATAACAAATTTATTAAGAAATTTAAAAATGATGCTAAATCTTATATTTGGGAAGATCCTTATTTATTTAAAATAGGAAGAGATTCTGTAATTCGTAGATGTGTACCTTATGAAGAAACTTATGTTATTATTCAAAAATGTCATGATTCCAAATTTGGAGGACACTTTGGCATAGATAACACTGCATTTAAAATTTTAAATTCAGGATTTTATTGGCCAAACTTATTTAAAGATGTGAGACATTATGTGAAAACATGTGATCGATGTCAAAGGATGGGAAATATATCCATGAAAGATGAAATGCCTTTAAACTATATATTGGAAGTTGAAATTTTCGATATATAGGGTTTGGACTTTATGGGACCATTTGCACCATCATCTGGAAAAATTTATATTTTATTAGCGGTTGATTATGTTTCAAAGTGGATTGAAAATGTAGCTTTACCTAGCTGTGATTTCAAAAGTGTTTCAAAATTTTTAAAGAAGATGATTTTTTCAAGATTTGGAATGCCTAAGGTAATTACCTCAGATGGTGGAAGTCATTTTAGAAATATAAGAATTCAATCATTTTTGGAAAAATTTGGAATCAAACATAGAATTGCAACTGCATATCACCCACAAATAAGTGGAATGGCTGAAGTATCAAACAGAGAAATTAAAAGAATTTTAGAGAAGACTGTTAATCCTAAAGAATTGGTTGGGTTGATAGACTTGATTCTGCATCATGGGCTTACAGAACAACATATAAGACACCAATCAGAATGTCACCTTACCGGTTAGTTTATGGTAAACATTGTCACTTACCTATTGAACTTGAGCATAAAGCTTATTGGGCGAAAAAGGAGTTTAGTTTTGATTTGAATATTGCAGGAGAAAAATGATTATTGCAATTAAATGAGATGGATGAAATAAGAAACAAATCATATGAAAATGCAAGGATTTATAAAGAAAAAATGAAAATATTACATGATAAAAAGATTTCAGGAAAAATATTTGAGCCTGGACAAGAAGAATTATTATTTAATACTCGTTTAAGACTTTTTCCTGGAAAATTAAGATCAAAATGGATATGACCATATATAATTGAAAAAGTATATCATTATGGAGCTGTGGATATTAAAGATCCCATAACGGGAAAAATTTTTAAAGTTAATGGATTAAGACTGAAGCCTTATTTGGGAGATATTAAAAAGATTTATGAAGAGGCTTATGAGTTGAGTCTACCTGATTAAAAACTTAATTAGGTCGGGCTGACGACGTTAAACCAAGCGCTTTGTGGGAGGCAACCCATAGTTATTCGTTGTTTTGTGTGTTTTTACATTTTTAATGTAAGGTTATGCCTCGATCTTGTTTAATTTTATATTACTTTAGAAAATTTGATGCTAACAAGACTCTATTGACTTAAGCTAAAAATTATCTCAAGTATATAAAGTTAGACATTGGATCACTCTATTTCATATATGAGTAAAAAGGAGATCAAGTTAACCTTCATTATGATTGCTTATAATTTGTGTTACTAAGTTTATATTGATCTTACCATTCTAAATTACCTATTTTGGAGAACGAAACTTTGAAATTCGACGTTGAGGCGAAACGGAGTCGAACATAGTTCCGGCGCCTAGGCGCGCATTTGGCGCCTAAGCGCCAGAGTAAACTATGTGTTGATGGGTCCGGCGCCTAGGAGCCAGATTTGGCGCCTACGCGCCACAGTTACTGGATCATGTCAAAACAAAAAATCTTCAGTTTTTCACACGATTTTCTCTTATAAATGACCCTATCTTTGTCCCCAATCCCTATGCAATAATTATTTCGACCCATACACTCCATTCTTGAGAGATTAGAGAGGATTTTGAAGAAATGAAGAGGAGAAATCTTGGAGAAGAGGCTAGAGACAAGGTCTGAAAGGATCCTCAACCCTACTTCAATGGTTTCATCGCAGTAAGTTTGGAGAATATTTCTAGTCGTCTAGATAAGTTTGAAGCAGAATTTAAAAGCATTGGAGATCGCCTCCATGAGATGTATCATCAAATTAAAAATCTGGAATGGCAGGCGAAACTTTAATTTGATCATCTAGCGGCTTATCAAGATGCCCAAGTGGAAATGTATGCGAAGAACAATTGGATCGACGAGAAAACGGCTGCAGATTTTCCGAGAGCGTTAGCATTCTTTCCAAGTGGGCTGAATAGTTTTCCTTGCTAAGATAATGGGAATTAGATAGTGATATGGTGAGATTGTGATTTATCTAGTGTGTCGTTGTATCGATTTAGTGAATCGATTGTGTTTGTTTGTGTGTTTGCTTTCATGTTCTATTTGTGTTGTATTTGCTTTCAAATTTGTGTTGTTTGATTGTTGTTAGAACATGAATCATGTTATGATACTTATCTGAATTGTGTTGAGCCTGAAATTGAAAATCATGAATGGAATTAGAAGAGTTTGATTTAAACTTGTGTTTAATTGGTGGATTTAATTTTTAATTTTTAAAATTTTTGGAAAATATTTTGGAAGATGGAAACTGAAGCAATACTCTTATATGAGTAATTAGAAGTTTAAATTATGAATTTTGGTGGAAAATAAAATTTTTAAAGTAATATTTTTGAAAGGCGAGTCTGGCGCCTAGGCCCTGGTTCGGCTGCTTACCCGAAAATCACCATTTAAACCTCCATTAGCCATTTTTGACGCCTAAGCTTCATCCCCTTCCTCTTTTTTGCGAAAACCCACCTTCTAAATCCATTTTGAGGTCAAAACATCAAGATTTTGAGCCCGAAATCACTTGATTTCTTCATCTCAAGGTTAGATCTACACTTTAATCCATCTATTTTTTATTTTCACCATAGTTTTTCCTATTTTTGGCTAAAAACCAAAATTTTGAGAAAAACTTTGATTTTTAATGTTTCTCCATGAATTTCTAAACTCATTTAAGTTTCTTAAGCTTAAAAAGAGTTTAAATCTTTGATTCCTTAATTTATTTGTGTTTTCTTTCACGTTTAGATGACACCGAAATCTAAGCGAGGAAAGGCACGAGAAAATTTTGACAGTACTAAGTTCGCGATCGCGGCAACGCATTTTCGATATCACGAATTTGTGACGTCCGTAAAATTTATCTCGCAGCGCAGCTTTTACAATCCCTGTGAAATGATCGTGAACACGATCATTGCGCACAACCGGCAAGGATTCTCGTTATTTCACCGTCGTTGCCGTTATTCCGCCGTGCGCGAAATTTATGCTAACTTTTGGATGCGGAAGACTACGAAGTCTTCGTCAGAGGTCTTGGAGTAGGACTTACACCGGAAAGGATCAATGTTTTTTATGGACTGCCACCTACCATCGAGTGCCACTATTCTGGATTATCTCCATCTGAGGGAGATCCTGAGATGATTATTTCTTATTTGACTGACGACACTGGAGCTTGGAAGATCCGAAACGATAAATGGGTAAATTTCAAATCTTCTAAGTTAAATGGTATTTCAAAGGCATGGCATTACTTTATTTCTGCAAGACTTATACCTTCCAACCACCTGAGCGAAGTGACTAGAGATCGAGCTATCTTAAACTACTACATTCAGGAGAGGAAGCCGATAGATGTCGGCAGTATTATTTATGATTTTGTGGAGTCTACTGCTAGATCCAATACTTTTGTAGGACTAGGATTCCCATCTCTGATTTATACTTTATGTGTGAACAATGGAGTCACTGCTGATATTTCTGAGGAGAAGTTGAAGTCTACCAAGCCAATTAGGCAGGAGAGTGTTAGTATCTATGATCGTCTTCGTGGGAAGAGATCTACAACCCCTTCTACTTCTGTACCTACTCCAGGTAGAGCTTCTACTTCCAGACGTTCTGCTTCTACTGCTGAGCCACCGTCTAGTTTTTGGGAATCGATGCATGATCAATTTCTGGAGTAGCAGAATGAGTTATTTCTAACTTACTGCAGAGTTGATACTATGGATAAGAAAATTGATCACCTATTTGATTACACCTAGAGGAAGAGTGAGTATGATGCTGAGTATTCAGAGTCTTTAGTTAGATTCTTAAGGGTGAGCATGATATTCAGTTTCCCACCTGTCTTAGATTTTCACCATATGTTGATCCTAAGGATGTGCAGTTTTCTTTTGGTGATGACGATGACAAGGCTACAAACACTAATTAGTAGCCTGATTTACCTCTGAGATGTCCTGAGTCTGTTGTTAGTTTAGTTTTTGTTTGCTAGTACTGATTGTCGTTTTCTGTTTGGTAGTTTAGATTTGTTTATGAGACTTTGTATGAATTGTTTGATGTTGAGATTGTTTTAGATATTTAGTCGTAGCATCGAAATTTGAATGAATTTGTGTTTATTTTTGTTTCAGCCCACTGTTTAGTATTCTAGAATAGTTAGTAATGTTATTCTATTTCTGTTAGTTATGTAATTATTTAATTCAACCACTGCTATAAAAAAATTTGAGCATGCTTACTTTTATATGCTTCATTATTTCTGTAATATTCATAAAAATCATGTATATAAGTAAATTATATTTCTTTCTAGAATTTTTTTTACGTGCTTATAAAATTCCTTTTTAAATTATACTTTTCTTTCTCTCATACTTTATTTTTTTTATGATATACCAAAACTTAAGTTTGGGGGAAGGGAAAATACATGCAAATTTAAATTTTATTTGTCCTTAATAAACTAATATTTTCTATAAAAAAATCTTAACATAACATAAGGAATGAAGAATCTATTTAAGATCACTTAACTTTTTGAAATTATAAATAATTTAGTGGACTTAACTAAAATTTTAATAACTTCGATTGATTTTAAGAATAGAATTATTTAACTTATAGAAGAATAAGATTAAGAAATTTTTCTATTCATAATAAAAATAATTGAATTTTAGAAGTATTAAGAAATCAAAAATTACAAATTGAAAAAGAAAAGATTGAAAGTCTTTTTGAAATTCTATTCATGTTATAATAATTAAGTGAAAATGTAAAAGTTTGAAAATATAAGTTAAGGATAGTGAAGTTCAAAATCATTAACAGGCTATCCAGATACAGTAATCCTCACTGTGAAAAAAAAGAGAAAAAAAAGAGGAGAAGCTTGAGGATATGCCTAATCAAAAATTGGCTTCACTTGAATTATCTTATGAAGAAAACTAGTCACATACTTTACTTAATTATTATGCATGAATCATTATTTAGGAAAGATTTTTCATGAAAATCTTTTTCTTATAAATAATCTATATGATCTTAATATAATAAACTTCTATTATTTTCGAAATGAATGAAAAATTTTTGAAGTCTTATGATTTGGTAGTTGAATATTCTTTAAATTCTTAAAATTAAACTTAGTGAAATTTGGTTAATGATTTACTAAAGCCTTTATAAGATTAAAAATTATAAGGAGTCTTAAATATTTATCTTTCATTCCAAATGTTATACATTTTATATAGTAAAAAGGGTTACTTAAGGACAAGTAACATTTAAGTTTGGGGGATTTTGATCCATGAAAAAATACCCATTTTTATGCCTTGATTTTTATCAATTTTTTAAAGATATTAAGCTTTAATGAAAGGTATTTTTGTGTTTTTGGATATAGGTGATGAAAAAAATGTTCAAGAAGGAAAAAAGTGAAAAAGGAGCAAAAAGGAGTAAAAAGGAGCAAAAATGGAGCCAAAATGCAAAATTGTCAAAATTATTAGTCTGGCGCCTAGGCGCCAGAATCCGGCGCCTAAGCACCAGGTCGATACGGGATCTGTTAAGATATTTGAAGACTTTTGGAAGGTTATTTTGATGGTGTTAGTGGTTATTGGACCTTATAGAAGACTAGCAGTTGTTCTTGGTTTATAGGACATGTGATACAATGTATTTGGATGCTTGGAAACGGTTTTAATCGCGAAGAGGTGCGATCCAAAGTGAAGAGGTGCGAAGAACTGAACGCAGAATCCCAGACACACCTTCTAGAAGATTCATTGAATGTGGACACATTTTGAAGAGGTGCCTTGAGGCAGCCCTTGAAGCCTATAAATAGGAGGCTACTCCTTCAGACAAAAACGCCCAACTTAGTCCCTCTATCTAGAGCCCCATCTAGAGAGATTATTAGAGAGATACTTTAGAGCCAAATTTTACTATCCTTCATAAATTAGTTAGTTATTTTATTTAGAGTTTGTATTGAGAGTTTAAAGAGTTGGTGCTTTTGAAGATTATTTGCTTGGAGTCAGAAGAATTCGTAGGTTCAAGTAGGAGAAACACTCGAGATAAGTATTTGTAATTTTATTCAAAGTTTTATTATCATGTTTTGTTGTTTAAATTCAATGTGTTATGAGTAGTTAGTTTACTTTCTCCTTTCAATTATGAAAAGATAAATAAGATAATATAAAATTCGATGAAGAATTAAAACTATTTATATTTTAAAACATTGTGATGATATTAATACCAGATCTTAATTTACTATTTAAATTGGCTATTTAAATTTTTAAAATCTGTTGAAGAGTTTTGATACCTAGAAGGGGATGAATTCTTAACTAGTAGATGTCACATGAATCCTTGGGTAGTCGAAGGCCTTGTGCGGGTTATTCAAGGTGAAGTGCAAATAAATAGGAAGATATTATATAATGGGCGTAAAATTGATAAGTTTTTAGAGTGACACACTAAATTCTTGTAATTTGGTTTATAGAGAAGGAAAGGGTGACTAGTAGGGCCGACCATAGCCACCCTTGGACATCTAGTAGTGTGAGCCTAGATTAACCCATTCTACTAATAATACATCCGGACCTGATCTATAAGCTAGCGAATGTTCTTTACACCTGAATCAAAAGGTAAAGAATATGAATGCTTCTATTTGGCACAATACCATAAATTTATATTCTCCACGAATACTATCATTATCTTAGAAAATCTTGGATTAATTGAAAGGAAGAAAGTTGTTGTCTTATTGCTATTTACATTAATTATTTCATTACTGCTTTATTATTGCATTTAATAAATTAAAAATATCAAATTTATAACTATAAAAGAAATATTTAAATATAAAATTAAAATATTTAAAAATCCATAACTCACTCCTCATGGGATCGATACTGGGGTCTTTGTTTCAAAGCCCTATATTACTTGATACGATACGTATACTTGCGTAGTACCCTTAGTGTGTAAAATATTTTTGATAAAACTATTTTTATATAAACTAGCTTTTATTATTATCTATTACATTTTGAAAGCATTAATTATTATATTTGTCATCAGTGGATTGCGGGTTAAGTTTTTGGCACCATTGCCGGGGATTGAATTTTTTGTACACATATATTTAGCGTGGGTCAACAAACAACACAAAACATTATTTTCATATATAAAATCTAGGTTTAGACACATACACATAACAATAAACATCACACAACATCAAGCCATATAATTCTAAAATTTAGCGTCAATCACAACCACAACACAATAATGTTAAAAACTAAACAAAAAGCAAGTCCAAATATAACATCCAAGCAAAGAAAAGCAAAGCAATCAAATACACACACACACACACACACAAATACAATAATCAAGTTTTCATACTTCCTCAGAACTATCATCAACTTTAAGATCTCTAATTGATTGAGCATGAATGAACAGATTGTAGAATGAACGAAACAAAAATTCTTCAATAGAATCCTCTTCAATCCAACCTTTCCTTTTCATCAATCGTGCCAAACTTTCTTCAATATACCTCGAATGATCAAAGTGTTTCTTCATTTTCCAATCCAAATGATTAAAGAAATCAGATAGATTGTTGATTGCATTCATGAGGTGTTGTACTTCCTTCTTTAATTTCTTAATTTTCTTTAAGATAATCTGTAAACTTTCAGGAAAGTAAGGATGAATAGGTGTTGACCTCTGAGATGTATGATCTTCAATAATGCTCATTTCATTCATATCACCAACTGCTTGGTTACTATATGCATCTGCTGGGTCTATAGGCTTCCAAGGTAGAAGTAATCTTTCACAGTTCTCATATGGCACTTATAATAGGAGAAATATGGTGGAAGGATGTCTAAGCCAATACTTTGATCCGTGAACGATTAATCCTAAAACATATTTAATAATTTTTGAACCAACATCAATAGACATCCCTATTTGAATAGACTAGTTCATAATAGCACACTCTTTAGTTACTTTACTGATTTTCATAGTTGGGAGAAATTTTGCACATATGAAATAATGTAAGTGTTTCGACATAGGATTTTTCAGTGTGGTCGAGAAAATTACATACCTATTATCTCTTATCTCCCGTTCATCACTTTCATCCATCAGATATTTGTATATATCATTCTTATTGTCCTTCGTCGGGGCAAAATTTGAATAGTGGCAGATTGTCACATTCTCAATCATGTATAAATCATTAATCTTTGCAGGAGTAAATGTCACAAACCTACCTCACACATAGACTGATCCTTAGTTGATTCCATGAAGATTTGAATAGAACTCCTACACAATCGGGACAACTACGATGGTAGTAGTATAACATAATACTGCCCAACATCTCTGAACAATAATTTCATCAATTCTAGTGATAGGAGAATTCGTACTTTGATTCACAAAGCCTCACTCCTTAATAAATGTCATTTTTTAGATATTTTGGTTGAATAGACGCTGCATTTCAAAACTGACAAACTTTCTACAATTGAAAACTTGAAATCTTGAAGTTTCCATCGAGTCAGAATCCATTTGGATAAGATTTGGGATCTTCCTCTTCGTTCCTTGTGTAGTTCCTACATCTAAGGGCAGTTTTTGGGAGTTATAATGGAAGATTTATCTCTTAGAAATGATAAAACTCGAATTTAAAAATAAAAAACTATTTTCTAAACAGCTGAGCTGTCCGACACTGATAACAGCTTCATTCGGTGCTAGTTCAAATTTCGCCAAACTTCACTTCATCCAAATTATTTCCAAACTTCGGTTCGATTCATTTTTTAAATGTTGTTAATGATAATTAAGGAAGAAAAACACTTAATTAAGTAACAAAAAAACACAAATAACACATCAAACAAAGCAAACACTCAATAAATGTGGGTTGCCTCCCATAAAGTGCTTGGTTTAACGTCGTTAGCCCGACATAACTTCCAGTTATTCAGGTTGATCCAACATTCAAACCTCTTTAAAATTAGGTATATTGCCTTCAAAATATGGTTTTAATCTTTGGCCATTAACTTTGAATATACTTCCAGATTTAGGGTCTTTGATAATCACAGCTCCAAACTGATATATTTTTACGACAATGAAAGGTCTTGTCCATCTTGATTTCAGTTTCCCAGGAAATAATTTCAATCTTGTATTGTATAATAAAACTTTTTGTCCTAGTTCAAATTCCTTTTTAACAATCTTCTGATCATATCATATTTTTCTTCTTTCCTTACATATTCTATCATTATCATATGATTCATTTCTGATTTCTTCCAATTCATTCAATTACGACAGTCTCTTCTCACCAGCATCTTTCAAAATAAAATTTAATTTCTTTATCGCCCAATATGCTTTATATTCTAATTCAACTGGCAAGTGACAGGTTTTTCCATAGATTAATATGTATGGAGACATTCCTATAAGAGTTTTATAAGTAATTCTGTATGCCCATAAAACAATATCTAGTATAGCAAACCAATCCAATTTCTCAGGATTAATGACTTTTTCCAAAATTCGTTTAATTTCACGATTAGATACCTATGGTAAACCATTAGTTTGGGGATGATAAGCTGTAGAGATTCTATGCATAATATTATATTTTTCTACCAATCTCTGAATCAGATTATTCTTAAATGGGATCCTCCATCAGTGATGATTACTCTAAGCATTCCATATCTTATGAAAATATTTTTCATTAAAAACCTCGAAACTTGAACAACCTAATCAAATAGTTTAAACCTGCTAATATCTAAATGGTACATAATAATCAATTTGCAGGAATACCTAATGAAGATCCTAACTTACATCTCGCTAGTTTTCTAGAACTGTGTGCTACTTTTAAATACGATGGAGTGTCAAACGATGCTGTTAGACTTAGACTTTTTCATTTTTCACTTAGGGATAAGGTTAAGGCGTGGAATTCATTAGCACCTGGATCTATTAGAACCTAGGGAGAGCTTTAACAAAAGTTTCTGTCAAAATATTTTCCTCCTTCCAAAACTGCTAAGTTGAGAAATGATATCACATCTTTTAGTCAATTTGATGGATAATCCATATATGAAGCTTGAGAAAGATTTAAAGATCTTCTGAGGAAGTGTCCACACCATGCTTTACCGAATTGGTTAATAATTTAAACCATCTATAATGGATTAGTAGGATCATCGAGATCGATTATCGATGCTGCTATTGGTGAATCATTAATGTCAAAACCTTTTGATGAAGCATATTCGTTAATTGAAGAGATGGCTACTAATAATTTTCAATGGCCCTCTGAACAAGTATATCCTAAGAGAGTAGCCAGTATTCATGATTTTGATGTGATAACTATGATAGACTCTCAAATTGCTGCACTTTCTAAGAAAATAGATCAGTATGTAATGAATTATTCTCCAACACCTCCAGTGTTAGAAAAAAATTCATCAGGACAGATGATGGACTCTAAAATGTCTTATGAAACTTTAAATGCTATTCATAATAAAATCAATAATCCTTATTTGAATTATTATAATCTTAGTTGGAGGAATCACCCTAATTTTAACTGGAATAATGCCAATGCTGTCGTTACTCACAGTGGGGTAACAATCCTATGAATCCAGTTGGAAATCTAAAAAACTAAGGAAATACCAATTTTAGACCTACTTATCCTCCTGGTTTTAATAGTAATCAACAATTTAAGGAAAAGAAGTTATCTACTGAAGAAATTATTTTGAATATGGGTAATCAAATTCAAGCTCAAAACGTTGCAATGAAGAATAGTGAAAATCAATTTGGACATATTTTTACTGCTCTTGATAATAGACCTTTTGGGAATCTTCCTAGAAATGTTGAGATCAACCCGAAACATCAAAAAAAAAAGCAAATTAAGGCTATTCAATTAAGGATGTTTAAAGAAGTGGAACTAAGATTTCAAGAAGAAGTCGAAGTTGAAAGAGAGGAAGTGAACAATGAGAAAGGTTCTAATAAGATATATCCTGACGAATATCCATTAGAACCAATGAAGATAACTGTTGAAAAACCACCTTCTCCTTTTCCTCAAATACTGAAGAAACAGAACAAGGATAAAAATTTGCAAAATTTTTGGAAATTCTTAAGAAATTAACGATTAATATTCCATTTATTGAAGCATTAAAGAAGATGCATGATTATGCAAAGTTTATGAAGGATATTCTTAAAAGAAAGAGAAAGTTTAAAGACCATGAGATTGTTGCACTTAGTAGCGAATGTAGTGTAATTATGCAGAAAAAGCTTTCTGAAAAACTTAAAAACCATGATAGTTTCACTATCCCGTGCGCTATAGGTGAAAATTTTTCAGAAGAGCTTTATGTGATCTTGGAGCTAGTATTAATCTTATGCCTTTATCAACTTTCTAAAGATTGGGAATAAGAGAAATTTCACCTACATCTGTGACTTTTCAACTTGCTGATTGTTCTATCACTTATCCTAAAAGAGTTGTGGAAGAGGTATTAGCGAAGGTGGATAAATTTATCTTTCATGTGGACTTTATTGTATTAGATATGGAGAAAGATAAAGAAATACCAATTATTTTGGGAAGACCATTTCTTGCTACTGGGAGAGCTATGATTAATGTCTAAAAAGGAGAATTAACTATAAGTGTCAATGACCAAGATGTAACTTTTAATATTCTGAAATCTATGAAGTACCCTTCAACTGAAAAAGATGATGAGTGCTATCAAATGGAAGTCTGCGATTATTTGAGAGAAGATCATTTTAGATAAATAGTCAAAGAAAATCTGGAATGTGAGGATGAAAATGAAAGTGAAAATGAAGATGATTTGGATGATATGAAGAATGAAAAGTAGAATTTGTTCAGGAAAAATTTGAAAGAGTGGATACTGTGGAAAATGGAGATAAAATTTTGATGTCATCTATCATTAAACCCCTTGAACTTGAGCTGAAAATTCTTCCTAATTATTTAAAGTACATGTTTTTAGGAGAAACATCTACTTTACCAGTCATTGTATCTTCAGATTTAAATGAATATCAAGAATAAAAATTATTGGAAACCTTAATAAGATACAAAATGGCTTTTGGTTGGTCCATAACGGATATTAAAAGAATCAGTCCTTTGATTTGTATCACAGAATTTTATTGGATGAACAACATAAACCAAGAGTTGATCCACAAAGGAGACTGAACCCCATAATGAAAGAAGTGGTTAAAAACAGATATTAAAGTCGTTAGATGCTGGAATTATATATCATATTTCTGATAGTATTTAGGTGAGCCCAATTCATTATGTTCCTAAGAAAGGAAGAGTGACAGTTGACGTAAATGATTGAAATGAAATTATTCTGACAAGATAAGTCACTAGTTGGCAAATATATATTGATTATAGAAAATTAAATGCCGCTACCAGAAAAGATCACTTTACTTTACCATTTTTAGACCAAATGCTAGACAGACTTGTTGAACACAAGTACTATTGCTTTCTAGATGGATATACCAGTTATCACCAAATACCTATTGCTTCTGAGGATTAAGTAAAGACTACATTTACTAGCCCTTATGGAACTTTTACTTTAAGAAGAATGTCCTTTGGATTATGTAATACACCTGCAAGATTTCAAAGATGTATGACATCTATATTTAGTAAATTAATTGATGATGGAATAAAAGTGTTTATGGATGATTTCTCAGTATTTGGAGATTCATTTGATGCATGTATATGCAGCTTAGAAAAAGTTTTAGAGGTATGCGAGAGAACAAATTTAGTCCTAAACTGGGAAATTGTCAATTTAAGGTTGCAGGAGGAATTGTGCTTAGGCATAAAATCTCTGAATATGGTATGAAAGTAGATCCTGCGAAAATTCAAGTTATGGAAAAATTACTACCTCCAACAACCGTGAGAGGGGTAAGAAGCTTTTGGGACATGTAGGATTCTACAGGTGCTATATCAAAGACTTTTCAAAAATTTCTAAGCCTCTATGCCAACTTTTAGAAAAAGGGAGAAAGTTTGATTTTAATGAATAATGTTTAAAAGCTTTTAATCTATTGAAGGAAAAATTAATTGATGCACCTATAATAGTTTCACCTGATTGGGAGAAACCATTTGAACTAATATGCGATGCTACTAATTATGCTATTGGAGAAGTTTTAGGGCAAAGACATGATAAAATGTTTAAATTTATATACTATCCTAGTAAAAATCTTATTGCTACTCAAATTAATTACACTACTACTGAGAGAGAGTTATTAGCAATCATATATGCTTTTGAAAAATTTAGATCTTACTTAATCGGAGCTAAATTTATCTTGCATACTGATCATTCTGCTATTAAATACTTAATGCAAAAGAAGGATGCAAAACCAAGACTGATTCGATGGATGCTTTTAATACAAGAATTTGATTTTGAGATCGTTAATAGAAAAGTGGTCGATAATCAAATAGTTGATCATTTATCTAGACTCGAACAACCTAATTTGGATGATTTTGAGAAAGAAATTATTGAAACTTTTCCTAATGAGTAATTATATAATATTATTGAAGGAAATTTACCGTAGTATGCTGATATTGTGAACTACATCATTGATAATATTTTACCACCTAATTTAACAATGCAACAGCAGAGCATGACACTAAATTTTATTTCTTAGATGATCCTTATCTATACAAGCAATGTAAAGATCTTATTATTAGGAGATGTGTGCCTCATGAAGAAATGAAAAAATTATTTGAGAATGTCCTGTTTCTGAATTTGAAGGACATTTTGGAATTGATAGAACTGCACATAAGATTTTGCAATCAGGATTTTTTTGGCTTACACTTTTTAGAGATATTTATAAATTTATTAAAACTTGTGATCGATGTCAGATAATAGGCAATATATCTAGAAGAAATGAACTGTCTCTTAATTTTACTCAGGAAGTTGTAACTTTTGATGCATGGGGATTAGTTTTATGAGACCATTTATGCCTTCATTTGGAACTATATATATACTGATTGCTGTTGATTATATATCAAAATGGATTGAGGCAATAGCTTTATCTAGGTGTGATGCTAAAAGTGTTTCGAGGTTTTTAATGAAAAATATTTTCACAAGATATGGAATGCCTAGAGTAATCATCACTGATGGAGGATCCCATTTTAAGAATAATCTGATTCAGAGATTGGTGGAAAAATATAACATTGTGGATAGAATCTCTACATATTATCATCCCCAAACTAATGGTTTAGCTGAGGTATTTAATCATGAAATTAAACAATTTTTTGGAGAAAGTTATTAATCCTGAGAAATTGGATTGGTCTGCTAGATTAGATTCTACTTTTTGGGCATTCAAAACTACTTATAAAACTCCTATAGGAATGTCCCCTTACAGATTAATATTTGGAAAAACCTGTCACTTGTCAGTTGAATTAGAATATAAAGCATATTGGTTGATAAAGAATTTGAATTTTAATTTGAAAGATGCTGGTGAGAAGTGACTGTTGCAATTGAATGAATTGGAAGAAATCAGAAATGAATCATATGACAATGATAAAATATAAAAGGAAAGAAGAAAAATATGGCATGATCAAAATATTATCTAAAAGGAACTTGAACCAGGACAAAAAGTTTTATTATATAATATAAGATTGAAATTACTTCCTTGAAAACTGAAATCTAGATGGATAGGATCTTTCATTGTCGTAAAAGTTTATCAATTTGGAGCTGTGATTATCGAAGACCCTAAATCTAGAAGAGTATTCAAAGTTAATAGCTAAATTGAACCAGGACAAAAAGTTTTATTATACAATACAAGATTGAAATTATTTCCTGGGAAACCAAAATCTAGATGGACATGACCTTTCATTGTTGTAAAAGTGTATCAATTTGGAGCTGTGATTATCAAAGACACTGAATTTGGAAGAGTATTCAAAGTTAATGGCCAAAGATTAAAACCATATTTTGAAGGCAATAGACTGATCCATGAAAAAAAACACATATTTTTATGCCTTGATTTTTATCAATTTCTAAGGATATTATGCTTTAATGAAAGGTATTTTTGTGTTTTTGGATGTAGGTGATGTAAAAAGGTCTAGAAAAGGAAAAGGAGCAAAAGGGAGCAAAAATGGAGCAAAATACAAAAAGAAGAAAAAAAATATGGCCTGGCGCCTAAGCGCCAGACACGATACAGAAACTGTCAAGTTTTTGACGAATTTTGGACGGTTATTTTGACAGAGTGAGCAGTTATTGGACATTCTAGAAGACTGGCAGTTGTTCCTTGATAATAGGACATGTGATACATTGAATTTGGACGCTCCAAAACGGTTTTAAAAGCGAAGAGGTGCGAGCCAAAGCGAAGAGGTGCGAAGAACTGGACGCGGTGTCTGGCACCTAGGCGCTAGATTCCACCGCCTAGGCTCCAGACCGACCTTCTAGAAGATTCATTAAATTTGGACATGTTTTGAAGAGGTGCCTCAAGGCAACCCTTGGAACCTATAAATAGGAGTCCACTCCTTCAGAGAAAATCGCCCCTCATTCGCCCCACCTCCTCTAGTCTCCTTAGAGAAAGAAATCTTATTAGAGAGTGAGAGTCTAGAGAATTAGAGAGAGAAATTTAGGGCCACTTGTGTTTAGTTTAGTGAGTTTACTTTCAAGTTGTAGCATCTGGAGTTCATTACACTGTGGAGTCAGGAGTCAGAAGATCTGTAGAAGGAATATTTGAGATAAGTATTTTTATATTTAATTCAAAGTTTATTTATCATGTTTTGCAGTTTATTTTCAATGTTTTCTGAGTAGTTAGTTTACTTTCTTCCTTCAAACATGAAGAGATAGATAAGATAATATAAAGATTCGATGGAGAATTAAAATTCAAAATATTTTCAAAAACATTGTGATGACATTAATACCTGATATTACTTTACTTTTTAAAATGGCCATTTAAATTGTTAAAACCTATCAAGAGTTTTGAAACCTTGAAGGAGAAGAACTCTTAACTTGTAAATGTCACATGAATCCTTGGGTAGTCGAAGGCCATGTACGGGCTATTCAAGGTGAAGTGCAAATAAATAGGAAGATAAGATTTAAAGGGCGTAGAATTAATAAGTTTTTAGAGTGACAGGCTAAATTCTTATAATTTGATTTATTGATCAGGAATGGGTCACTAGTAGGGACAACCATAGCCACCCTTGGACATCTAGAAGTGAGAGTCTAGATTAACCCATTACTACTAACAATACATCCGGACCTGATATGTAAGTTAGCCAATGTTCTTTGCGCCTGGATCAAAGCGTAAAGAATAAGAATGCTTCTATTTGGCACAATACCATAAATTAGATTATCCAACGAATATTAAATTATCTTAAAAATCTTGGATTAATTGAAGGAAAGAAAGTTGTTATTTTAGATAGTTTTCATAAATCATTTTCTTAGTATTGTTTTCTTTAATTGCATCTAGTAAATTAATAGTAATTTATAGTTAATTTAAAGGATAAAAAGATATTTTTAAAAATATAATATTTAGAAAATTTATTTCTATAATTCTTCCCCATGGGATCGATACTTGGGTTATAATAAAAAACCCTATATTACTTGGAAAGATACGTATACTTGCGTAGTACCCCTAGTGTGTAAAGCAATTTCTAAAATTTACAATATTTTGATTTATACACTAGCCGCTTATTATAAATTGGGTCAAGCTTTGGCCATCTTTTGGAAGCATATATTACTGCGTTACTTGCGGTCGAGTCAAGTTTTTTGTGCCGTTGCCGGGGAGAGAAATAAAATAGTTATAAATTTCTGTAAAAAAATATTATATTTCTAAAAATATAAAAAATTAAAAAAATTAATTAAAAATATAAAATATAAAAAATTTGTATTTTATTCCTTGTTTTATGCGAAGATTTGGTTCTGAAGGATTCATACCTTTAGATTCTGAATTAGAAAGAACAATTCGAAAAATTAAAAAGGGAAAAAAATTCAAAAATTTCAAGAAATGGCTATTTTACAAAATCCAATTGAACTTAATGATCAAAATGTTTATAAACCATTAAGGGATTATGCTAATCCTACAGTTGATGAACTTCATAGTAGTATTCAGATACCAACTGTAGATACTAATTCTTTTTAACTTAAACCGTCTATTATTCAAATGTTGTAAAACAATCAATTTAGTGGATCACCAAATGAGGATCCAAATTTACATCTTGTTAGTTTTTTAGAACTTTGTGCTACCTTTAAATATAACAATGTTTCTGATGATGCTATTAGACTTAGACTCTTTCCTTTTTCTTTAATTGATAAAGCAAAGATGTGGTTAAACTCATTAGCGACTGGTTCTATTAAAACATGGACTGAAATGGCACAAATATTCCTTGCTAAATATTTTCCTTCTTCTAAAACTGCTAAATTAAGAAACAATATTACTTTGTTTAGTCAATTTGACGGTAGACAATATATGAAAATTGGGAAAGATTTAAAGAACTATTAAGAAAATGTCCTCATCATGCTTTACCTGATTGGTTAATTATCCAAACATTTTATAATGGATTAATTGGATCTTTAAAATCAATTATTGATGCTGTTGTTGGAGGTTCTTTAATGTCTAAATCATTTGAAGAAGCTTACACTTTAATTGACGAAATGGCTAATAACAATTTTCAATGGCCTTCAGAAAGGATTAAACCTAAAAGGATGGCAAGTATTCACGATAATGAAGCCTTTTCTATTTTAGCATCACAAGTAGCAGCAATGTCTAAGAAATTAGATAGTTTTGCAATTAATATTTCGCAAAATAATTTTTCTAATATTGAAGATTCTCAAACTATTGAAACTTTACAAGCTATTGCAAGTAAAAATAATCCTTATTCGAATTATTATAATCCTGGGTGGAAAAATCATTCTAATTTTAACTGGAATAATTCACAACAACAATGGGGTAATAATCAATCTCATCCCACTGGAAATTGGAAAAATCAAGTTAATCAAAATTTTAAACCTCCTGGATTTAATAATCAACCGAAAAAGTTATTGTCGGCATATTTTTAGGTTATGTGTTTTGAAAAGGGGTCGCCTACAGAAATTGTCGGCGAATTTTCATATTTTATAGTTTAAAAGATAACATTTGATTTTTGAAAGTAATTTTAAGTTTAAAAGTTTTAAGATATGAAATCAAACTGATCTCACATCCCAAATAGTTTATACAAACGAGCATCGCACCACAAATCGTGTGTCCATTCCGAAGAATAGGCACACTGTTTGATGGTGGGGCTCGATTAAAGAAACTAGAAGGTTTGTGACATCCGTTTGGTCTGCGAAACCATTTTATTTGCCGACAAGTTCCCCTGCTTAATATGAAAACATTAAACAGGGTTTATATTACCTGGGTTCTTAAAATTCCTTATAAGGGCAAGCCCCTATAGTTAATTACATCTTAAGTGACGGGAATCACCTAAGAAAACTCTCGATAATAATCTGTAGTTCTGCTCTCAAGAATCTCAAATTTTAAGTTTTCAAGGGATTGAATTTTAGAATTTCAATAGGGAATGGATCAAATTTGGAACATTTTTGTTTTGGGAATTAAAAGGAAGAAAAGTAGGAGAAATTACAGATTCGAAGCGAACTTCGGTAATTTCCCGACTATCCTATTATTTGGCTTGAATTTAGGAAAGTCCTAATGTTTGTTTAATGTTTTGATCTTGCCAATTTTAATTAATTAGGACTTATATTCGTATGACATGATCATACAAATAACCTCGAAGATGTGAGGGTTTATGTCGTATCGAACGACTACCTCGAGTCCTAAGATCTGCTAGGGCTTAATTTGCAATGCAAATGCTCGACAAAAGGTCGAGGATTTATGTCGCACTAGTGCAAACTACCTCGAAGTCCTATGGTTCGGTTATTTAATTCTAAGAAAGTTTTGCCGAAGTAGACTCAGGTTTTGCTGATGACGATGGCCGTGCTGCCCACCATGCTCCGAGCTCCTCGTTGTTGCAGAAGGTTTAGTTATAGAAGGTGAAAATCAAGAGATGAGAAAAGTGTTCTGGTTTAGATAAGTCTTAAAATCCAAGTATTTTTTTAGTGTTTTAGCTAAAACAAATCTTAAAATTGATTATAACAACACCGGTTAAGATCCCACGGTTCCATCCTTCTGGCATCATTATTTTTATCAGATTCACTTAGTCCAGATGAATTTGCTAAACTCAACTAAATGAGTTCCAAACTTTCATTTAGACCATGGGAAATCCCGTTAGTAACACGTAGGTTACATCATCCGAGGTATTCCCGATCATCCAACAAGACGTTTTAATTTAGTTGTAATTGTAGTTTTGTATTCTGTTTGTGATTAAATTTTGTGTTGTTTTATATTTTGAAATGTTGTGGTGGTGAATTTTATCTTGTAATGACTTTTAATTTAGTTTTGGTTTCAGTTTTAGGGACTATCCTAAAGGTGTGGGTTTTCATGCAACAGTTGTTTATCATGCAAGAAAAGTAAGTGCATTTGCAATAAGGTAAATTGCAAGAAGGTAAATTGCAATAAAACAAAAGCTTACCTGGAGGGTCTTCCCGTCATCCCAAGCTGCACTTAAACACAATTTAGAATATTTAAGCATTTAAAGCAAGTTCCTAGTAAAAGCTAAGGGAAGGGTTATGGTTTTCTACCAAGTTCCTAATCCTATAGCTAGCCATCTCCTATGACGTCTAGGTTCTTGTATTTTGGTTTGAGGACGATTTTCTTCATCAAAGAGTAATTAAGTTCAACTGTTCTTATAAACATCCTATCATATTGAGGAAGTGCTTAAGACGAATCTTAAACATCTTTTCAATACCTCTAGGATTGTTTTAAGTCCAAGAGAAATTAATTATACAAAATGAATTAATCATCCAGGAGTTCAAGTTTTGTTATCTTGCTCAGTGAACTAGGACATTTGAATATCTTATGAGTGAAGTAACACTTCACTTAACAGTCTGTTTAGGAGTTATGACAACAAGAGCTTTTGAGGGCAAATCGATGTTCAAGTGATTTGTGATTCGAGTTAATTTTAATTAATGGGTTTAAGTTTGGAATAGTGTTCAAGTTGTTTTAGATTTATTTTTGAATTCTTTATGTCTTAAGTGATGTTATATTTAATTCAATTTAATTTAATTTAATTTTAATTTTAATTTAATTTGGTTTAGTTTTAATTTTAATTTAATTTAATTTATTTACTTTAATTTTAATTTTAATTTAACTTGATTTTATTTTTTATTTAATTTAATTTAATTTAATATGTTATAATTTAATTTAATTGAATTTAGTTTAATTGAATTTAATTAAATTTAATTTAAATTTTAATTTAATTTAATTTAATTTCATTTTAATTTTAATTTAATTTAAATTTTAATTTGGTTTTATTTTTAATTTTAATTTAAATTTAAATTTTAATTTAATTTTATTATTATTATTTTTTTAATTTTAATTTAATATTTTATTTTTTTATGCTTTAGGGATGATTTAATTTTAATTGTTAAAGTATTAATTTAATTGAAATTTTAAAAGGATTTAATTTAAATGTTTTAATTTTTAATTTAATTTAATGATTAAGTCTTTTAGCACTTAAAATTTTGAATTTGGATTATCATTTTAATTAGGAATTAAATATTATTGAGGTGATTAATTTAGGGATTCTTAGATTAAAGAATAAATCTCTTCCTAATAATATCCCTATTTTAATAATTCCAAAATTTTTTTTATTATTCTTCCAAGTTTAAACAATTATTTAATTAAGGTTTATTTTAATTATTTTCAAATTGTTAGGTAGGTTTCTACCCTTTAATTACCTAAGTTTTAAACATCCAAAATCAACTTAGTATCAAATATTTTACCCACCCTTTTAATTAAACCTAAAATTTTTAATTATAGGTTAAAATTTTAATTACTATTTTGCCCTTTAAACTTACTAATTTCATAACTCACTAAATTGAGCTTACATGAATTTGAAATTTTTATGTGACTTCACTCATATGTCAATCAAGACATTAGAGGAGAAAATGTGATTTTTCTGTATTTAATTTATTTATATAATTATTTTTGGTGGAAAATAAGAATTTTCAAGGAAAATTTAATAACATGACCAAGGGAAAGTTTCTGTCCTTAAGAAAATTATGGGGTATTCCTAATGACCAGAGGACCACTTGGACCAATTTTAGTGATTTTTTGAATTATATTATTTTTATTATAATTATTTTGAATTTTGGAGTATTAATTAATTAAAAATAAAATAATGGTTGAAAAATGAATTTTATATTTTTCAAAAATCTCTCTGATATCAAGAAAACCAGAGAACCAGTTTTTATAATTTTCTGATTTTTCTTTGATTTATTAGAATTATTTTAGTGGAAATGCTAGAAAATACATTTTTTGATTTTAAAATTACCTTAGGGCTTTAAAATTTAATATCTTATCATAGAGACTTAATAAAAATATGAGGTTTGTTCCTAAGTGATTAAATTCAAAATGTGACATTTTGGTGAATTTTATTTATTTTGTGATTTTTACTATTTTTTAATTTTTAAAAATATTAAAATAATGCAAAAAATCAACTTTTTTTGGAAAATTTCAATTTTAATTTTCTTAAATTCCCCTGATATCAGAGAGACTCCAAAACCAATTTGGTGAATTTTTGAAAAGTATTTTGAAAGTTATGAATTTTTAAAGTTTAAGTTTGGGTAAATGGCTTAATCAACCCATTTGATAGGGCTAACCAAGTCCAATTGACTTAAAACTTTTATGGTGGGTTCCCCTGATCCTAAAGGTCAGTGGAGAATTAATTTCAAGTTAATTTGATGTATGATTAGCTCTAATTAATTAAGGCTCTATTTTGGGTTTTTAAGCCAATTATGGTTATTACAAGTGACTTAACTCAAGACCTATTTTCCTTAGGGTCCTCTGGTCATAAGAAACATCACCAAATTTTCCTAGAATTTATTTCACAACATGCTAATTATTAGAATTAAAATACTCAGAATAGTGACCTAGAATTGAAAAATCAATAACTCCTCATAGGGTGGCCTCGACTTTGGAAAATTCAGTGAATGTTCCCAAATTCGTAGGCTTCGAAGCCCTATGGTCTCATGCCATGGTGAATTGTATATATGCATGGAGAATTGAAATAGTGCAGAGAGTAAATAAATAATTAAAAATAAAATACTTGATGAAATTACATGATTTCTTTTCCACATTATTCTCCTCTGTTCACTAAGCAAGAGGGTATTTTTATTTTATTTTTCTGATTTTCCTATACCAAGTTATGCATTTTTGAAGTTTAGGGAATTAAATAAATAAGAAAATCCCTATTTTTCTACTTAAGTGACGCGGCGCCACGCCATCCTCGGTAGCTCCGAAAGGCCACGCGTCGTCTTCTGATTCGGCGCCGCCATCCGACTCAGCGCTCCAGGGCCCCGCGGTTCACGTACCATCACGCTGTCCGGCTCGATCCAGACCGTCCGCTCGATACACGCTCGATCCGACGCGCTCCCGGCCATCGTCTATGACCGGTGTGCACCCGTGACCATCAACCTTCTAACCCTAATTTCTCACTCGATTCTCAACGCATTTTCATGTTCTTATGCTCTATGGATTTGTCTCGAGGAGACGAACACATCCATACGATAAACATGTATCGAAATCGACTCAAATTAAATAGAGAATCTCCGTAAGCTCGGGAAGAAGAGTGAGTCCATACCTTTGCTCGCAGAAGTGAAGCTTCAATCCGAGAGTTGTGTCACCTTCGATTGGGTCCAAGCAAGCTCCGCATGAAGTCCCTTGGGCCGGTGAATTGTCCGGTATGATTTCGACCACGCCCGATTACAAAGCCTCGGAGTCCGGAACGTATGGGTGGCCGGGAGAGGGGCTTTCACCTGGGAACTCCTTCTCTCGACCTCGTGCAGGTGTGGGTGAGTTTAATTTGAATTTGGTGGAGAGTCGGGAGATGTCCTATTTTTGGGTGGAATTTTGGCCGAGAAATCGAGCTCGTTGGTGGGGATTAGGGCAAATTGTCACCGAGGATCAACCGCTCTAAGTGTGGAGAGTGGTCTAGAGCAATTTTAGCGTGGTTTCGCAAGGTCCGGTTCAAGCACCTCTCATGGCCGAGAGGAGGTGAGGTTTAGATAGAGAGGGTGAAGGGCCTCCTGTGGGGGTTTAAGGCTCGGGATCACCTGCTTAGTGTCAAGGGAAGAACAACCATGATGGCCATCGGGCATGGGGCAGCTCAAGCAATCGGGAATTCCAAACTTCGGCTCACATGGGTGCTCTCGGCTCGGTGGTTTCCGGCGGCCGTGGTGGCTAGCCGGCCAGTGGTCAGTCACCCTCAAGGTCGTGGAGGTCGTGGCTGGGGCTTAGTGCAATCAATCGGCCATGGACATGTGTAAAGGAGTTGAATTGAAATGGAATGGGGAAGGCTATTTTGGGTTCAAATGAGTCAACCTATGGTTTTGGGCTAGGTTCACCACCCAAGGCCTGGTTTTGGGCCGAAAAGAGTCACTTGGGTCGCCCAAGAGAAAATGGTGTGGTCTCCATCCATGGTGAGGTGGCTAAGCATGGTTTAGTGTGTGACATGCTTAAGGTAAAAAAGGGTTTAAGAAAGAGATCCCCTCTCTTGACATTAATGGTTTGCTGAGGTGGAAAGTAGATTCCATAGCTCTCATGGCTCCCATGGGGCTCATGCATGGCTTCATGGCTCCATTTGGCTTGGGAAAAGTTAAGTCAACTTTCATGGAGAAGGATTTTGTGAATTTTGGCATTTAGGGGTGATTTGGCATGAGGCTTGATTTGGATTCATTTGATGATGGGATTGGAACTTAGGGAATGACTATGATTAAATGGATGGCAAATGAAAATGTCATATGGGCTTTAGGGTAGATTTTGGGCTCTTTGAAATGGTTTTAGATGGGCTTTTAATGTGATTTAGGGAAGTCGTTTTTTTTTTATTTTAGGATGGGCTTTTGGGTGAAAATTTTGTGAAGGAACATGTCAAATAAATGTTGCAATTAGCTTAGGGATGTTTCATGAATGGTTTGGAGTCAATTTGGTGTGATTTGGAATTGAATTGGTTTGAATTTGGGCCTCTTTGGTAAATGGCTCAATGTAGGTCAAGTTGGGCTAATTTAGGCCAATGTTGGGCTAGGGTTGAAATTGATGTAAAATTAATGTTTGGAAATGTTTATGGGAGTGGTTCAAGAAGGTTTTGGCTTTGGTTGGGTTTTGATTTTGGGGTTTGGGCTTATTTGGGTTAGGTTTGGGTTTAGGTCAAAATTGGGCCTTTTAGCTTTGGGTTGAATTTGAGTGGGCTTTGGGTCTAAATTTTGGGTAAATCATGTTAGTGTTTTGTTTGTGGGGATTTTAAGGAAGGTTTAGAAAAGGTTTGGGGTTAATTGGAGTTGAATTGGGTTAGTTTGGGCTAAGTTTGGGTCATGGGTCCAAATTGGGCTTTAAGGTCAAAAGTGAAATTGGATTCAAATGCCAATCAAATTGGACTTGGATTTTGTGTAGATTGGTGTTGGGGATGCTGAATTGAAGTTTAGAATTGAATTGGACCAGAATTTGGGTCAATTGGGTAGGTTTTGTTTGACATTGGGTTCATTTTGGGTTAAACTGGGTCAAATTGGGGATTTTGACAAAAGTGGAGTAAATTGACAAAATTGACCCATGGTGTAGTTGAACAAAATGAAATTGGCAATATTTGGGATTTTCTGAAATTTTCTGAGAAGTTTCTGAATTTTTGGATTTTTTGGCTAAGAGGGGCATTTTGGGTATTTGGAGGGTATTGGGGGTATTTTTGGAATTTTTGGTATTTTTGGCTATGGATGATCAATTTGAGTGGAGGGAAATGTTTAGGAATGATTTTGGGGAATTTTGGGTAATTTAGGTGATTTTGCAAATTTTGGGTAGTTTCGACGGCATTTAATAGTGCTCAGGTGTATAGTGGTCCCGGGGGTCAAAAATTGAAAATTTAGAAAATTAAAGATTGGGTAAATGTAAGTGGAATGAAATCCTTTTTGTTGAGCCATGAAGCTATGTTAAGCCTATATGAGCCATGAGAGGACTCATTTGAGGCATTCACTATGTTGTTCCTAACCCTCTTAGCCAGGGGCTTAGGGGTTAAGGTCCATCCATATGAATCACCTTCATGAGCCAGGAGGTCAAGTTGGGTATAGGTGTGGTTTTAGGAGGTGTGTGAAAGTGTAGTGTATAAGTGTAGTGTGTGTGTAAGTCAGCCCTCCACTGCACTGAGCCACCTGTAGGCGTCCTAAGGCCAAAGAGTCCTATAGAACTCATCCTTTAAACTTCCACATTCGATTTCAACCCTCTAGGTGATTAGGGGTCTACAATAAAGTTTGTGGAGTTTGCAGGGAGTTAAGAAGTGGTTTGAATTTCTAAGTGGTGGGTCCCAATTCTAATCCTCTAGGATAGTCAAAGGAAAAGCCTAAGGCTAGATCCTAAGTACTAAAGAGAGAAGAGAAGACCTCATCAAAAAATGAGGTCAACAAATGGACCCCCAATAGGTGTGGTGTGCTAACCAAGCACACCGCGCGTATTGGCGTTGACCGAAAAGATCCACAAAACCAACACAGATGTCCAAGTGACAAACTTAGGACGAAATTAAAGAATTTCTGCTGGGGAGTGTCAAGTATATCTCTGAGACTGGAGATTCCTGAACTCTCGCTTGGGAAAGGGAACGGAGGTGAATCCCAAATCACATGATCTGGGGGAATTTCGATTTAGATTTCATTTTGTTTCAATTTAAGTTTTGATGTGTGAGCTCAGATTTTAGTTTGAGTTTCAATTTAGATTGAAGTTTGTCAAAATTAATTTGAAGGGATTCGAACTTGAAATGAAAATTGGAATTTTGTGGTTTTAGATGTAACATCTTCAACCTCAAAAGAAAATTGAATTGATTGGATTGAATCATTACAATGAGGAGAGATCTCAGAGCAATGCGGTATTGGATGTAAAATCCTTAACCCCAAAAGTTTGATTTTGATGTTTTTTATTGTGATAGGGAAAGAATCCTAAAGCAATGCAATCTCGGATGTAAAATCCTCAACCCCAAGAATTTGATTTTGATGTATTTCATTGCGATAGGGAAAGAATCCTAAAGCAATGGAGTCTCGGATGTAAAATCCTCAACCCCAAGAATTTGATTTTGATGTATTTCATTGCGATAGGGAAAGAATCCTAAGGCAATGGAGTCTAGGATGTAAAATCCTCAACCCCAAGAATTTGATTTTGATGTATTTCATTGCGATAGGGAAAGCATCCTAAAGCAATGCGACTCTCGGATGTAAAATCCTCAACACCAAGAATTTGATTTTAATGTATTTCATTGCGATAGGGAAAGAATCCTAAAGCAATGCAAGTCTTCGATGTAAAATCCTCAACCCCGAGAATTTGATTTTGATGTATTTCATTGCGATAGGGAAAGAATCCTAAAGCAATGCAGTCTCTGATGTAAAATCCTCAACCCCAAGAATTTGATTTTGATGTATTTCATTGCGATAGGGAAAGAATCCTAAAGCAATGCAGTCTCGGATGTAAAATCCTCAACCCCAAGAATTTGATTTTGATGTATTTCATTGCGATAGGGAAAGAATCCTTAAGCAATGCAGTCTCGGATGTAAAATCCTCAACCCCAAGAATTTGATTTTGATGTATTTCATTGCGATAGGGAAAGAACCTAAAGCAATACAGTATCAGATGTAAAATCTTCAACCCCAAAAGTTTAATTTTGATGGTAATTGATTTTGCAAAGATTTGTAATGTTGATTTGAAAAGTATGGAATTTTGGTGTTTCGAGAATTTCATGAAAGTTGTAAACGATTTTTGTGGAAAGAAACATATTAGGAGGGATTATGTAGATGCTACATATCCCACTCAAAAAGAGTTGATCAAAAGTTGCTAGTTTGGATTGGATACAATTCCTCGCCATCAGATCCGAATCGAAAACCTCGTGGCTCCGTGTCAATGGAATCGACCGCTTCCATCCTAGACAAGGGAGAGAGTAGAACAGATTGGAATTCAGATTTGGAATGTTGAGTTTGAATTTGATTGAGATTTGATTTGAGATCTGGAAGGTTGAATTTGAATTTGATTGAGATTTGATTTAAAATTTGTGTTCATTTTATTTGTCCTTTAACAATTCAAATTTATTTTATCGTTCATTTAATGTTCATGTGAATTTGGCGTTCATCATTTTTTTTATTTAGATTTTTAAGTAAAGTTTTCTTTTATTCTTTTTGTTTCTTTTTTGTTCTTTGTTCGAAGTTCATTTAACTTTAATGGCGTTTCCCAGTCAATTTGCACAAAAGAGGTGAAGGCCAAAATGTGACATGGTCACTTTCATTCCAATCATGTCGAAGATACATCATACAACTCGATCTCGGAATACATCTCATACAATCCATGTAGACTCAAAACGGACTATGTATGATCTTTGTCGATCCATCCAAAAAGGCATCTGTTAGAAATCCATGTCTGAATAGTGAGATACATGGTCAATAACATCACCTTCCAAGCCATCCTTGGCAAGGATGCCATATGGATGTACATTGGAGGTGTGATATTTTCCATGCAACTCACAGCTCGTAAGGCCAGAGGCTCTCTAGCTCGGGTCCGGCCGGAAGTGGTAAGGTGCTTTCCGTCATCCATCCTTCGAAAGTAACCGAGATCCGCTTCATCGGTACTCCCGTATGCAATGTTTAGCGATATCTCGCTCCGTTCCCCTTTAGTATCATGACGGAACCTACCGGTAATGGTATCTTTACCGGCCCTCGGAACTCACCCGGGCCTCGCTATCCGGAGGTCGGATCCGAACATGATATTACACTCGTTCGTAAAAGAAACCGTGCAAAAAGGTCCGACAAAGTCGTGGTGATCGATGTGCGGGGGTATGCAATCACCCTTCTTGTAAATGTTAATGATGCAACCGTTGGGTATGCAATCCGCCGGCAGCACCCTCCATGTTATCATTCTCTTTACCATCCTTTTCGATGACTAATGACATTGGATCTACCTTGCCATGACGGAGTATTCCCGTGGGTTTCCCTTCCCGTCTTCTCGCGAAGTTGTAGCAGCATCCACATTGTATTGTAATTTTCCCTTTCCCCGGCATCCATCTCCGGGTTCCGAGTAAGTGTTTTCTCTTAGGCAGCCTGCTCGACCCATTCTTTTCAAATCTCGGATGCAGTCCACGATTTGTTGTTGTTCGTATTCTGAGAACACATTTGTATGTAGCTCGAGGCCTTCTAGTATATTGATCCTCCTGCCTTTGATTCTCTCGAAGTATTCAAAAGTTTGCTTCTCGACATTCTGCATTCTTTCTAGCTCGTATTCTGGAATCATCCGGAAATGGCGAGGCCTCGGTGACGTACTGTGGGATATATGGCTCAATCCCTTTGCGTTCTCCTGCATACCTCGGCTCCTCTGGGATGGTCTCCGTCGGGACATCCTCCGGGGTTTCTTCTGCAACAAGGTCATGCATTACTGGTGGCTTTATCTGGTGGCGTAGTAGCCTTCCTTCTTCTGATATCCTTGAGATTTCCCTGGTCCCTTCTGTTATCTTCGGACCTCGCCTCCTTTCTTCAGGTTCCTGGCGAACCGGTCTCCTTGAAGTATATGCACTGGTAGTAGCGATTGTCTCGTCGCTCTGTCCCGCTGCTAGTTTAGTTAACATCTTGCGGATACGGCGATTTTTATTTCTTCGCTGAGTTGCTATGAGAGTAGCTCTTCGTACTTCCTGAATTTTTGTGGGCGCGGCGCTGACGAGCCTGCCTTCTGCTGTAGCGACTACAAACTTGATTCTCTTGTCTTCCTCAGTGTTTGTTTTCCTTTTCTTGCTGTCGGGTTGGTGGCTTGGGCCACCCACTTTCATTACTATCTGACTTGGCAGTTCCTCTCGGTCAATTGGGACCCAGTCACTTTCCTCGTATTGCAGGCCTGCTGGTGCGAAGTCTGAGTCAATCTCTATTATCGCTCCATCTTTCACCCTCTTTTCATCAAGTGAAAGGCTTACGCCATTTCTAAAGTTCAGGACCAACCGCCCATTCGACATTTCCCTACGAAAAGACAAGGAAAAGGATCAGGGGCTGTACTAAGAACAAGAACATTAAGAAAAAGTTTATTAAAGATAGAATTTTTCTTTTTTTTTATTCCTTTTGTAATTTTTTTAAATTCAACAGGAATGAAGTGGGAAAAGATCGGGAAAAAGATTTTGATTTGGAAGAGAGAACAAGGAAAATTTAATTATCTTGATTTTATTTATTTTAGTATATTTTTTTATTATTTTTGGGTTCGGACCCAGTCATAAGTAATTACTTCGCCCGTGCTTCTAGGGATGATGAAGAATTCATTCCTTTGAAACATCAGGTAGCGTAACACTTCTTCAAGTATCATCCGTTGATTGGAAGCATATGTCTTTCTCCTTGGTAATTCACAAGCTGGTAAGAGCCTCCTGAGTAGACTGCCTCAACCACAAACGGTCCTTCCCAAGTGGGTTCAAATTTTCCTCCTATCTTGCGGTGTGCAAGGATAGGTCTCTTGAGAACGAGAACTAAGTCACCAACTTTCAAGGTTCTTCGGCGGATCGGTCCGTCACGGGCTTCGAACCATCTTAGCTAAGTATAGTTCTAAATCTCGTCGCGCCGCAAGTCTTTTCCTTCCAGTGCTTTCCAACTCCTCTAGTTGTAATTTGGCATTCTCTTCTATCGTGATTTTGTTTGCAATCGCAATTCGAGTGAAGGAAGCTGGACCTCTAAGGGTAACACTGCCTCGGACCCATACACTAGAGCGTAAGGTGTAGCTTGGGTAGGAGTTCTGAAGGTTGTCCGGTAGGCCCATAAGGCTTCTAATAACTTCTCGTGCCAATTTCTCTTATAATCGTCCAAAGTTTTCTTTAAATTTTGAACGAGAGTTTTATTAAAAGCCTCAGCCAGGCCGTTTGCTCTTGAATAGTAAATTGTTGAATACCGCCAGTCGATTCCGTGTCTCCTGACAAAATTGTTGATTAGCGTACTTCTGAATGCCGACCCATTATCCGAGATAATCCCGCGCGACACTCCGAAATGGTAGACAACTTGGTTCTTGAAAACCGTAGCACGTGGTGTGCTTTCACTTCTCCGAGTGGAATTGCCTCTGCCCACTTGGAAAAGTAATCTGTAGCCGCAAGAATGAAGCGATGTCCTTTTGAAGACGGTGGTTCTATTGGACCCACTATATATGTGCCCCAACATTCAAATGGCCATGACACAATTGTCGGATGTAGCACATTTGGAGGTTGGTGTAGAACCACTCCGTGCACTTGGCATTGGTGACAGCTCTTGGCGATTTTTATGCAGTCGGTCATCATCGATGGCCAGTAGTACCCTAGTCTTTTAATTTTCATTTTCATCTTCGAACCCCATTGGTGAGTGCCACAGAGTCCTGAGTGCACCTCTTTAACAATTTCACGGGCCTCGGACCCGCTTAGGAACCTTAGCCACATTTGATCGAAAGACCTTCTGTATAACGTGTTGTTCATTAATGCGTAGGACAGAGTTCTTTTCTTGATCTGATGGGCTAGCGACCTATCGTCTGGTAGTTTTCCCGTTTGCGGTGTAGTTCATTAATGGCCGTCGCCAATCTTCTGTGTTTTCTGTCACTGCTGCAACTGATTCTTTTTCTTTTTCTGATTTGTATATTGTGTCTATGTCGAGCTGTGATAGGACCTGATGTACATGAACTAACACCTCCACTGATTCATCCTGCAAGCAGGCAAACTCTTTTGCGAGACAGGCTAACGCATCTGCTAAAGCATTTTCTTTCCTGGGAATTTTGTAGATTGTCACATTCGGAATTTGTTCCAACAACTGTATGGCATACTGGAAGTATTGCTCGAGTCTTGGCTTTAAAATTCTGTACTGTCCAGCGATCTGTTGAATGATTAACTCGCGAATCCTCGTAGATGTTGATGTCTGTTATATCCATTTGAATAGTTAATTCCAGTCCTGTTATGAGGGCTTCTTATTCTGCTTCATTGTTTGTACATGGCTCTGTCAAGTGGTAGGAGTATCTTAACATCCCCTGCTCCGGTGTTATAAAGATTAGTCAGATTCCTGCCTTACCGGGCACTATCACTTGCGATTCTTCTTCTTTGTGTGCTGAAGATGCTCCGTCGAAATATAATTCCCAACGTCGATCATATGGGTCTTCTAGGCCCATTATTTATTCATCTGGCAAATTGTCATTGAGAGGAGATTCTGCCGGCAAAGGGTGTGCTGTGAGGAAGTCTGCTAGGACTTGTCCCTTTACGGCACAAAGAGACACGAAAGTTATATCGAATTGCAATAATATTATTGACCATCTGGCAAGTCTGCCGGAAAGTGTTGGACGGGTCATCAAGTATTGCAATGGATTAAATTTCGAAATCAGGTTGACCTTATGAGAAAGCATGTAGTGTCTGAGCTTTTGAGCGGCGAAGACGAGGGCCAAACAGTGTTTTTCAATTGCGGGATACTTTATTTCCGTCGGAAGTAAAAGACGGCTTAGGTAGTAAAGAGCATTTTCTTTACCCTCATCATTGACCCTGGCCAACGAGGCTCCGAGTGAGTCGTCTAAAGCCGTGGTATAAAGTATCAACGGTCTACCTGAGACTGGGCTGCTAAGACAGGAGGTGTCATTAAATATTGGTTAATGTCCTCAAAGGCCTTCTGACATTTCTCTTCCAAAATAAATTTGGCGTCCTTTTTAACTAATGCCGAGAAAGGCTGACACCTACCTGACAAGTTTGAGATAAAGCGTCGAAGATATGCTAACTTCCCTTGGAAAGATCGTAGTTGTTTTAAGGTTCTGGGAGGCGGCATTTCTAAGATAGCTTTAATCTTTTCCAGGTCGATTTCAATTCCACGATGTCGGACAACGAATCCTAAGAATTTCCCGGAGGTGACGCCGAAGGCACATTTTAAGGGATTCATCTTAAGGTTAAATTGTCTTAATCGTTCGAAAACAATTCTCAAATCATATAGGTGGTTTTCCTTTACTTTGCTTTTGATGACCACATCATCCACGTAGCATTCAACTTGATTGTGAATGAGATCATAAAAAATTCTTGTCATCGCTCTCTAGTATGTTGCTCCTGCATTCTTCAGTCCGAATGGCATCACTGTGTAGCAATATACTCTGATCGGCGTTCTGAATGTTGTAAGTTTTTCATCTTCTGGAGCCATTTTTATCTGGTTGTATCCTGAAGATCCATCCATAAATGAGAATATTTCATGTATTGAAGCAATGTCGATCATTAATTCTGGGATCGGTAGAGGGATTTCATCTTTTGGACATGCCTTGTTTAAATCTCTGAAAACCACACAAATTCTTATCTGACCATTCTTCTTCCTGACTGGTACCACATTGGCTAACCAAGTCAGGTATTGTTCTTCACGGACAAATTTGGCGTCTATTAGGTTTTTAACTTCGGCTATGACTTGTTGTTCGATTTCTAGACGCATTCTTCTGGGACCTTGTCTGACTGGAATAGAAGCAGGATCCATTCCTAGCTTATGGACTGCGACCTCTGGAGCTAATCCTGGCATCTCATCGTAGCTCCAAGCAAAACTCGTCTTTAAATTCCATTAATAACTTGATTATTTCTTCGTAGTCTTCTTTATCGAGTAAGGAGCTAACAAAAGTAGGTCTAGGCTCTTCGCTATTACCTAAGTTAACTTCCGTTAACTCATCTATTGTAGATTTGATCTCTTCTTCGAACTCTGGTGGAGCTTTTCCAATTTGTAAATCTTCAAATTCTTTTGTAGTTTCCATGCAGTTTTCATTAGACTCGCAAGTGACAACCAAGCAAAATTTAGTATCATCAACTGATCCTACTGTGCCGAATTCGAGACCATGTTTTGAATTGGGTGGACGACCGGAGTTATTCCATAATTTTTCAAAATGTTGTGATTGACCTTTTGTCCATTGTCGAGGTAAGAAACCACACTGAATTAAATTTTGAACACAGGGAGAGTACCACTCAAAAGGTAATTCCATTAATTCCGATGAAGTAGCATCTTCAAATTGTACATTATTTTCGCTTTGGAGGAAGGAGCACCACAAGTAGAATTTGATGGGCTTTGCACCGCCGCTACGTACCTCTTTGACCACCATACCCTCGATCTTATTAGAATGGATCGGGGTCGTGGTCATAGTATGTACATAGTGGTTAATCTTCTCGTACATCGATTTGTATTCTTCGTTCTTCTCATCTTCGAGAGAGATCCTGAATTGCGGCTTCTTCCGACTTATTGTCGCTGCTTCTCGCTTGATCTCTTTTTCTTCTTCAGAATCATCTTCCAAATCAACATTGATGGCTGAGTTTCCTCCGTCCAACTCGTCTTAACGTCTCCGCCACGACCTCGTCCCCGCCTCGACCTCGGATGCGAGTCGTGGAGAAACCTTCACCATCTCGCCGTAAGGGAGTGGTGAGTGACTGTTGGACTAGAACTTCAGGTTCTTCGTCGTCCCGAACTTCCTTTGCTTCATTCATTATGGTATCTCTGGAGAAGATTGTTTTCTTTGGAGGTGCATAATAAGCTGCATCTTCATGGATTCCAATCTCATGTACGGAGAATGGTTGTAAGTCACCTTTGATGCACTGTTCCCCTCCATTATAGTATTTGATGCATTGATGTAGGGATGATGGTACCATCCGGTTCTCATGTATCCATGGTCGGCCAAGTAGAGCGTTGAATGACATTTCTGAAACAATTATGTGAAATTTCGCGGTTGTCTTTGCTAAGTCACCGGACTTCATTAACAGTGTTATCGATCCGAGGGCTCTTTCTCCTTTCTGGTTGAATCCTCTTAATAACATTTTGTCCGCTTCGAGCTTGCGAGCACCAATTTCCAAGTATGCTAGCGTTCGAAGATTCATTATATTGATTGATGCTCCTGGATCCACCAATACTCTAGAGAGTGTAAACTTCCCAATTGTAACTGAAATGTACAACGGTCGGTTGTGGTCTGCTGTCCCAAGTAGTAGGTCATTGTCCGTGAATGTAACACCTCGCTGTTATTTTAATGAGCAAACCTCATCTAAGGAATCTCCGGTCATTTGAGCTAAGCAAATTTCTGGATCAAGTAAGGCCTTGATCAGAGCTTCTCTCATCTCCTTTGATAAGATGAGAGCGTCGTAGATGCTCAGTTTGGCCGGTAGTTTCCTAAGATGGGCTAGCACGTTGTAATCCACTTTATTTCCATGTGTCTCGATTTCTTCCCGAATGGGTATTTCTTCTACCGGGGTTGGTTCTTCCTGAACAACCACCTGCTTTCCTTTGTCCTTTGGACCCATTCTCGGAGGTAGAACTCTTCCACTTCTTAAGTTAACTTCTGTAATTTCTCCTGAATCTGGTATTGAGTTTGCTGGTGTCTCCTCCTGAATCGGAATGACAGGTTCTTCTGGATTAGCTTAAGAGTCTAAAGGCTCTAACTCTATTGTGACTGGAGCTCCTCGAAACTCGCAAATAGATTCATTGATGGTTGAACTCTCGTAGCCTTCTTGGTGGATGTCTTCTTCATCATTGTGATCGTCGAGATTGTGTATGATTTGAGAATTGTTACTTGTATCAGAATCGATGTCCGGATTAGGTTGGTTGTCGCTAGTTACGTAATCATTAGAAACAGTCAAAACGTAGCAAACGCCATAACCCTTATCATTATAAGATCCCATCGGAGTGAGCAAATAATCATACAGAGTCAGAGGTTCGAGGGATTTCTCCCCCGAATCAGAAACAACCATCCTAGGATAAGCAGCCCCTAGTCTAGCCTTAAGAGCCTCTGTCTTTTCTTCTTCATCAATTTTCTTCTTTTCTTCAATCGTCTCTTGTTGAGGTGGTTCTTCTATCGCAAGTGATAATGCTGACTTGACAGGTTTCGAACTCTGAATTGAGGCTTGCACCGAAGTGGTTTGGATGCGATCCAAAATCTTCTTCGAAGACTTTGTCCAAGCGGTAGTCCATCCATCATCAGTCGCATAGGGATCTATCGGAACAATGAGATCTGTCGAGATAACATTGACGGAACCTCCTTTTTGGGGTTCCTTCATGTATTCCTTTGGGATCGTTATATTCCCTTTTCGAAGATTGTCGTTGAGCCAACTTTTGAAGGTAAAGCTATCTTCTATCTTGTGTCCAAGCATCCGGTGGTAAGGGCAAAAGTTGGGATCGCCTTTCTTGTCGACTTCTTCTGGTTTCTTAGGCTCTGGCAGTTGGAAATCTGGAATCTTCATCAGACTGCGGAACATTTTCGGCACTGCCTCATTCTTGAACGGATACTCTCTACTTAGAAGCTCGCTTAACGTACGTTGTGAACGAGGCGATTGTTCATACTGTTGAGATGACTGATAGCTGGGTCGGGGTTGCTGGTAATTCTGTTGAATTTGCTGCGGCCGTTCTGGCGGTATTTGTATTGGCTGATTGCCTTTATCAACTGCTGCGACGATCCCAGACTTCTTTTCAAAAGTTTTCACGGGCTTTTGTTTGTATGTTTTGTCGGTGAAACTTAATTGCTTCGCCTCCTCTTACAAGCTTTCGGCCTTGCTTAACAACTTCTCAAAAGTCTTAATAGTAAATCCCTTGAGGAGAAGTGCTATCGGGCCATGAATGCTCTTCAGTAAAATGTCGACTGCATGTTGTTCTTGTAGCTGTGGCTCACACTTCATACATAGATTCCTCCATCGAAGTATGTAGTCTACCAAAGTTTCGTTTGGCTTCTGCTTCTCTACCACTAAATCACCTATAGTGATGTGGTGCTGAGCTCCGACAAATCGCTTGATGTAGAGGTTCTCCAATTCTGAAAATGTCTTCACCGAACCGTTTGGTAATTCCGCATACCAATAAAAGGCGATCCCTGATAGGCTGCTGACAAATTGTCGGAAGAGTAAAGCAACACTTCCGCCGGCATTGCAACAACTGGCACGAAAATGTACAACATGCTGCCGAGGGTTTCCGGTTCCATCAAAGGTCTTGAACAGCAGGTGGTACGAAGCCTTTCGAATATTGGACAACGTCGAATTCTTCGTGGTAAGGTATACCCGTCCGAATGGATGTCCCGCTCTTTGATTGTGCCAAGGCTTCTCGCACTCGCTCGTTCCACCATGCTCTTGATATCCTTTTCCGTAATCATGCTTTGTGTTGCATCCTTTTTAATTGATCATTCCCGTTGACGGATGTAATCTCCTTTCCTCTCGTCTACAATGTGAATAACTTCGGGGGTGTTTCTCTTCGGGGTCGAACCCGACTCGGAGAGTGGCTAGGGCTGCAGCCCATCTCTTCCATCCTTTTTGCCATTCGGGCGATGATATCATCTTTCTCCCGAAGCCGCATCCTCATTACTTCCAGCCTCCTCTCTTTCGCGCCGCAGGAGCACCTTGTGAAGCCGACGAAGCTCGTGTTTCAACCATGTTAATTTCTCGCATATTCATCATCCATGAACTCTGACGAGTCGACTTCATCTCCGAATTTTTCTTCTCTTTCTCATGCTAATCGCTGAATATCAGTCCTTAGCTTTTCCATAGCATCTTCTAGTGGTCTATTCTGTACATCTTTGCAGTTGTCATGCGATAGCTGTCGGGTTTCCTTCTCATGAGTCCCCTTCACTGTGGTAGCACTTTCTTCGGACTCAAGTCTCCTGACGAGACTTTCCTTCTCGGGCTGTTGTTTTAATCTTAATTGTCCTAGGATGGGACGCCATACCATCCTTCTAGCAGCAGAAGGTCTAGGACCGGATGGTCTGTCAGCCAAATGCTGGAAGGTGGTATCCTCCCTAATTTGTAGTCCTAAAACAACGACAGGTGGACTAGCTTTCATTCTCTTATTTGACTTTTCTGTTGCGATAACAGGTTCTACTCGCGGACCAAGACGGGACTTGGCTGGCACCCGCCCTATCCTTCTTAAAATTTCTGATACAGGGCATTTTTCTTTCTCTTCTATCACAGTCTGCAGTCGAGCAAATGACGTAATTCTAGCCCTTTTCTTACGGCTGTCATTGTAATATGCGGGCTGAGGCAATGCAAAAGCAATCTTGCGGACATTTTCCTCGTCCTCTGCTGCGGAGAGAGGATGAAACCTACTTCCTCCCAAAAGTGGTATGTATTCAGGCAGCGGTGTATACTCGGGCAGTTCTGGGATTTCCTCCAGGAAAGCAACTTCAGCAGCTCTGGCTTCTCTAGCAATCCTTCTATTTCTGTTCCTTCTTTGAGTCCGTGTCAGTGGTGAAATTCTCGAGCTGGACCCGATTTCAAAAATGGAAGGTCTCACAGGAAGATCTGTACCCTCCACGGTAACAGGTTCATTACAGTTCTGAATTTCCTTCCCCTTTAGTCTGGCAGTGTCGGGGTAGGTGCAGAGACAACTAGACCGCTGGGGGTAGCAACAACGATCCTTCCGCGAACAACAATACTCCTCTCAGCTGGAATCTTTTGCAGAGGAGGGAATTCATGAGTCGACTCGAGGTTAAACTCAATCAACGGCTTCTCGCTTCCGGTACTTTGCTTGTGAGTGAAAAGAGAGTGACGTCGGGGATTTTGATGTCGGTGTCCCCGAATCCTTGTCCGAATCGAATGATTCCATTATCGAGCGGTTCGTCCTCGAAAACAACTGTGTCCAACTTCGTCGACGAAGGAGAAGATCGGCTTTGGGGCTTCCATTTCGCAGTGCGATTCCAAGTGTTAGTCCCCGAATCGTGCTTCTTCTTGTCATAAAACTTATGATGCAAAAGAAAGAGTCCGAACACATTTCCGTTTATCTTAGTGTATTTGTGGTATTAAAAGAAAATTTATTTAGATAATTTTTTTTCGAAAAGATTTGTTCGTTAAGACAGAGAATTTTTAAAAGAAGGAGAGTTGTAGGAATGGTAAAGGAATTGATTAGGAACTGGAAAAGGAAGAGAAAGTCTTGTAGAAACTTTTCGACCCGCAAGATCGCTCCTAAACTAATACCTATTGGGGGTCCACCCCACCTCCGAAATGAGGTAAAAGGATCTCAGAACCTCTCTGTTTAGGGGTGTCTAAACAGTGGCTCCTAAATCCGAGAGAATGTTGGCCATACTTGTTCAAGGTAGAAATGAACATAGTATTCCAACGGGAAGAAGGGTAGTTTGATCCACTAGGGACATGGATACACTACCGATTTTTTAAAAGCAGAACTATCTGATTAAAAATGGAGAGAGGAACTACTCCCCAGCGGAGTCGCCAGAAATTGTCGGCATATTTTTAGGTTATGTGTTTTGAAAAGGGGTCGCCTACAGAAATTGTCGGCGAATTTTCATATTTTATAGTTTAAAAGATAACATTTGATTTTTGAAAGTAATTTTAAATTTAAAGGTTTTAAGATATGAAATCAAACTGATCTCACATCCCAAATAGTTTATACAAACGAGCACCGCACCACAAATCGTGTGTCCATTCCGAAGAATAGGCACACTGTTTGATGGTGGGGCTCGATTAAAGAAACTAGAAGGTTTGTGACATCCGTTTGGTCTACGAAACCATTTTATTTGCCGACAAGTTCCCCTGCTTAATATGAAAACATTAAACAGGGTTTATATTACCTGGGTTCTTAAAATTCCCTATAAGGGCAAGCCCCTATAGTTAATTACATCTTAAGTGACGGAATCACCTAAGAAAACTCTCGATAATAATCAGTAGTTCTGCTCTCAAGAATCTCAAAGTTTAAGTTTTCAAGGGATTGAATTTTAGAATTTCAATAGGGAATGGATCAAATTTGGAACATTTTTGTTTTGGGAATTCAAGGAAGAAAGGTAGGAGAAATTACAGATTCGAAATGAACTTTGGTAATTTCTCGACTATCCTATTGTTTGGCTTGAATTTAGGAAAGTCTTAATGTTTGTTTAATGTTTTGATCTTGCCAATTTTAATTAATTAGGACTTATATTCGTATGACATGATCATACAAATAGCCTCGAAGATGTGAGGGTTTATGTCGTATCGAACGACTACCTCGGAGTCCTAAGACCGGTTAGGGCTTAATTTGCAATGCAAATGCCTGACAAAAGGTTGAGGATTTATGTTGCACTAGGCAAACTACCTCGAAGTCCTATGGTTTGGTTATTTAATTCTAAGAATGTTTTGCTGAAGTAGACTCAGGTTTTGCTGATGACGATGGCCTTGCTGCCCACCATGCTTCGAGCTCCTCGTTGTTGCGGAAGGTTTAGTTATAGAAGGTGAAAATCAATAGATGAGAAAAGTGTTCTGGTTTAGAGAAGTCTTAAAATCCAAGTGTTTTTTTTAGTGTTTTAGCTAAAACAAATCTTAAAATTGATTATAACAACACCGGTTAAGATCCCACGGTTCCATCCTTCCAGCATCGTTATTTTTATCAGATTCACTTAGTCCAGATGAATTTGCTAAACTCAACTAAATGAGTTCCACACTTTCATTTAGACCGTGGGAAATCCCGTTAGCAACACGTAGGTTACATCATCCGAGGTATTCCCGATCATCCAACAAGACGTTTTAATTTAGTTGTAATTGTAGTTTTGTATTTTATTTGTGATTAAATTTTGAGTTGTTTTATATTTTAAAATGTTGTGGCGGTGAATTTTATCTTGTAATGACTTTTAATTTAGTTTTGGTTTCAGTTTTAGGGACTATCCTAAAGGTGTGGGTTTTCATGCAACAGTTGTTTATCATGCAAGAAAAGTAAGTGCATTTGCAATAAGGTAAATTGCAAGAAGGTAAATTGCTATAAAACAAAAGCGTACCTGGAGGGTCTTCCCGTCATCCCAAGCTGCACTTAAACACAATTTAGAATATTTAAGCATTTAAAGCAAGTTCCTAGGAAAAGCTATGAGAAGGGTTATGGTTTTCTACCAAGTTCCTAATCCTATAGCTAGCCATCTCCTATGACGTCTAGGTTCTTTTATTTTGGTTTGAGGACGATTTTCTTCATCAAAGAACAATTAAGTTCAATTGTTCTTATAAATGTACTCTATCATATCGAGGAAGTGCTTAAGACGAATCTTAAACATCTTTTCAATACCTCTAGGATTGTTTTAAGTCCAAGAGAATTTAATTATACAAAATGAATTAATCATCCAGGAGTTCAAGTTTTGTTATCTTGCTCAGTGAACTAGGACATTTGAATATCTTATGAGTGAAGTAACACTTCACTTAACACTCTGTTTAGGAGTTATGACAACAAGAGCTTTTGAGGGCAAATCGATGTTCAAGTGATTTGTGATTCGACTTAATTTTAATTAATGGATTTAAGTTCGGAATAGTGTTCAAGTTGTTTTAGATTTATTTTTGAATTCTTTATGTCTTAAGTGATGTTATATTTAATTCAATTTAATTTAATTTAATTTTAATTTAATTTAATTTGGTTTAGTTTTAATTTTAATTTAATTTTATTTATTTAATTTAATTTTAATTTTATTTTAATTTGATTTTATTTTTCATTTAATTTAATTTAATTTAATATGTTTTAATTTAATTTAATTGAATTTAGTTTAATTTAATTTAATTTAATTTAATTTAAATTTTAATTTAATTTAATTTAATTTAATTTCATTTTAATTTTAATTTAATTTAAATTTTATTTTGGTTTTATTTTTAATTTTAATTTAAATTTAAATTTTAATTTAATTTTATTATTATTATTTTTTTAATTTTAATTTAATATTTTATTTTTTTATGCTTTAGGGATGATTTAATTTTAATTGTTAAAGTATTAATTTAATTGAAATTTTAAAAGGATTTAATTTAAATGTTTTAATTTTTAATTTAATTTAATGATTAAGTCTTTTAGCACTTTAAATTTTAAATTTGGATTATCATTTTAATTAGGAATTAAATATTATTGAGGTGATTAATTTAGGGATTCTTAGATTAAAGAATAAATCTCTTCCTAATAATATCCCTATTTTTATAATTCCAAATTTTTTTTATTATTCTTCCAAGTTTAAACAATTATTTAATTAAGGTTTATTTTAATTAATTTCAAATTGTTAGGTAGGTTTCTACCCTTTAATTACCTAAGTTTCAAACATCCAAAATCAACTTAGTATCAAATATTTTACCCACCCTTTTAATTAAACCTAAAATTTTTAATTATAGGTTAAAATTTTAATTACTATTTTGCCCTTTAAACTTACTAATTTCATAACTCACTAAATTGAGCTTAAATGAATTTCAAATTTTTATGTGACTTCACTCATATGTCAATCAAGACATTAGAGGAGAAAATGTGATTTTTCTGTATTTAATTTATTTATATAATTATTTTTGGTGGAAAATAAGAATTTTCAAGGAAAATTTAATAACATGACCAAGGGAAAGTTTCTGTCATTAAGAAAATTATGGGGAATTCCTAATGACTAGAGAACAACTTGGAACAATTTTCGTGATTTTTTGAATTATATTATTTTTATTATAATTATTTTGAATTTTGGAGTATTAATTAATTTAAAAATAAAATAAAGGTTGAAAAATGAATTTTATATTTTTTAAAAATTTCTCTAATATCAAGGAAACCAGAGAACTAGTTTTTATAATTTTCTGATTTTTCTTTGATTTATTAGAATTATTTTAGTGGAAATGCTAGAAAATACATTTTTTGATTTTAAAATTACCTTAGGGCTTTAAAATTTAATATCTCATCATAGAGACTTAAGAAAAATATGGGGTTTGTTCCTAAGTGATTTAAATTCAAAATGTGACATTTTGGTGAATTTTATTATTTTTGTGATTTTTATTATTTTTTAATTATTAAAAATATTAAAATAATGCAAAAAATCAACTTTTTTGAAAAATTACAATTTTAATTTTCTTAAATTCCCCTGATATTAGAGAGGCTCCAAAACCAATTTGGGGAATTTTTTAAAAGTATTTTGAAAGTTATGAATTTTTAAAGTTTAAGTTTGGCTAAATGGCTTAATCAACCCATTTGATAGGGCTAACCAAGTCCAATTGACTTAAAACTTTTATGGTGGGTTCCCCTAATCTTAAAGGTCAGTGGAGAATTGATTTCAAGTCAATTTGATGTATGATTAGCTCTAATTAATTAAGGCTCTATTTTGGGTTTTTAAGCCAATTAGGGTTATTGCAAGTGAGTTAACTTAAGTCCTATTTTCCTTAGGGTCCTCTGGTCATAAGAAACATCACCAAATTTTGCTAGAATTTATTTCACGACATGCTAATTATTAGAATTAAAATACCCAGAATAGTGACCTAGAATTGAAAAATAAATAACTCCTCATAGGGGTGGCCTCTGACTTTGGAAAATTCAGGGAGTGTTCCCAAATTTAGAGGCTTCAAAATCTCTATGGTCTCATGCAATGGTGAATTGTTTATATGCATGGAGAATTGAAATAGTGCATAGAGTAAATAAATAATTAAAAATAAAATACTTGATGAAATTACATGATTTCTTTTCCACATTATTCTCCTATGTTCACTGAGCAAGAGGGTATTTTTATTTTATTTTTCGGATTTTCCTACACAAAGTTATGCATTTTTGAAGTTTAGGGAATTAAATAAATAAGAAAATCCCTATTTTTCTACTTAAGTGACGCGGCGCCACGCCATCCTTGGCAGCTCCGAAAGGCCACGCATTGTCTTCTGATTCGGAGCCGCCATCCGACTCAGCGCTCTAGGGCCCCGCTGTTTACGTACCATCGCGCTGTCCGGCTCGATCCAGACCGTCAGCTCGATACACGCTCGATCCGAAGGCTCCCAGTCATCGTCTACGACTGGTGTGCACCCGTGACCGTCAACTTTCTAACCCTAATTTCTCACTCGATTCTCAACGGATTTTCGTGTTCTTATGCTCTATGGATTCATCTTGAGGAGACAAACACATCCATACGGTAAACATGTATTGAAATTGACTCAAATTAAATAGAGAATCTTTGTAAGCTCGGGAAGAAGAGTGAGTCCATACCTTTGCTCGTAGAAGTGAAGCTTTGATCCGAGAGTTGTGTCACCTTCGATTGGGTCCAAGCAAGCTCCGCATGAAGTCCCTCGGGCTGGTGAATTGTCCAGGTATGATTTCAACCACAACCGATTACAAATCTTGGAGTCTGGAACAGATGGGTGGCCGGGAGAGGGGACTTTCTCTGGGGAACTCCTTCTCTTGACCTTGTGCAGGTGTGGGTGAGTTTAATTTGAATTTGGTGGAGAGTTGAGAGATGTCCTTTTTTTGGGTGGAATTTTGGCTGAGAAATTGAGCTCTGTTGGTGGGGATTAGGGCAAATTGTCACCTGGGATCAACTCGCTCTAAGTGTGGAGAGTGGTCCGGAGCAATTTTGGCGGTGGTTTCGCGTAAGGTTCGGTTCAGCACCTCTCATGGCCGAGAGGAGGTGAGGTTTAAATAGGAGAGGGTGAAGGGCCTCCCAGGGGGGTTTAAGGCTTGGGATCAGCTGCTTAGGTCAAGGGAAGTACAGCCATGATGGCCATTGGGCATGGGGCAGCTCAGCAAGTGGTAATTCCAAACTTTGGCTCACATGGGTGCTCTTGACCTGGTAGTTTCCGGTGGCTGTGGTGGCTGGCCGGCCAGGGTCAGGTCACCGTTAAGGTCAGGGAGGTCAGGGCTAGGGCTTAGTGCAGTCAATTGGCCATGAACATGTGTAAAGGAGTTGAATTGAAATGGAATGGGAGGAAGGCTATTTTGGGTTCAAATGAGTCAACCCATGGTTTTGGGCTAGGTTCACCACCCAAGGCCTGGTTTTGGGCTGAAAAGAGTCACTTGGGTCAGCCAAGAGAAAATGGTGTGGTCTCCATCCATGGTGAGGTGGCTAAGCATGGTTTAGTGTGTGACATGCTTAAGGTAAAAAAGGGTTTAAGAGGGTTTAAGAAAGAGATCCCCTCTCTTCCCATTAATGGTTTGGTGAGGTGGAAAGTAGATTCCATGGTTCTCATGGCTCCCATGGGGCTCATGCATGGCTTCATGGCTCCATTTGGCTTGGGAAAAGTTAAGTCAACCTTCATGGAGAAGGATTTTGTGAATTTTGGCATTTAGGGGTGATTTGACATGAGGCTTGATTTGGAATCATTTGATGATGGGATTGGAACTTAGGAAATGACTTTGATTAAATGGATGGCAAATGAAAATGTCATATGGGATTTAGGGTAGATTTTGGGCTCTTTGAAATGGTTTTAGATGGGCTTTTAATGTGATTTAGGGAAGTGGGTTTTTTTTTGATTTTAGGATGGGCTTTTGGGTGAAAATTTTGTGAAGGACCATGTCAAATAAATGTTGCAATTGGCTTAGGGATGTTTCATGGATGGTTTGGAGTCAATTTGGTGTGATTTGGAATTGAATTAGTTTGAATTTGGGCCTCTTTGGTAAATGACTCAATGTAGGTCAAGTTGAGCTAATTTGGGCCAATGTTGGGCTAGGGTTGAAATTTATGTAAAATTAATGTTGGGAAATGTTTATGGGAGTGTTTCAAAGAGGTTTTGGCTTTGGTTGGGTTTTGATTTTGGGGTTTGGGCTTATTTGGGTTAGGTTTGGGTTTAGGTCAAAATTGGGCCTTTTGGCTTTGGGTTGAATTTGAGTAGGGTTTGGGTCTAAATTTTGGGTAAATCATGTTAGCGTCTTGTTTGTGGGGATGTTAAGGAAGGTTTAGGTTAATTGGAGTTGAATTGGGTTAGTTTGGGCTAAGTTTGGGTCATGGGTCCAAATTGGGCTTTAAGGTCAAAAGTGAAATTGGATTCAAATGCCAATCAAATTGGACTTGGATTTGGTCTAGATTGGTGTTGGGGATGCTGAATAGAAGTTTAGAATTGATTTGGACCAGAATTTGGGTCAATTGGAAGAAATCGAGACACATGGAAATAAAGTGGATTACAACGTGCTAGCCCATCTTAGGAAACTACCGGCCAAACTGAGCATCTACGATGCTCTCATCTTATCAAAGGAGATGAGAGAAGCTCTGATCAAGGCCTTACTTGATCCAGAAATTTGCTTAGCTCAAATGACTAGAGATTCCTTAGATGAGGTTTTCTCGTTAAAGAAACATCGAGGTGTTTCCTTCACGGTCAATGACCTACTACTTGGGACAGCAGACCACAACCTACCGTTGTACATTTCAGTTACAATTGGAAAGTTTACACTCTCCAGAGTATTGGTGGATCCAGGAGCATCAATCAATATAATGAATCTTCGAACACTAGCAAACTTGGAAATTGATGCTCGCGAGCTTGAAGCGTACAAAATGTTATTAAGAGGATTCAACCGTAAAGGAGAAACAGCCTCTCGCATTAATAACACTACTAATGAAGACCGGTGACTTAGCAAAGACAACCGCAAAATTTCACATAATTGATTCGGAAACGTCGTTCAACGCTCTACTCGGGCCGACCATGGATACATGAAAACGTAATGGTACCATCATCCCTACACCAAGTGCACCAAATACTACGATGGAGGGGAACAAGGCATCAAAGGTGACTTACAACCATTCTCCATACATGAAATTGGAATCCATGAAGATGCAGCTTATTATGCACCCCCAAAGAAAACAATTTTCTCCGGAGATACCATAACGAATGAAGCAAAGGAAATTCGGGATGACGAAGAACCTGAAGTTCTAGTCCAACAGTCACTCACCACTCCCTTACGGCGAGATGGTGAAGGTTTCTCCACAACTCGCATCCGAGGTCGAGGCCGGGGACGAGGTCGTGGTAGAGACGTTAGGACAGTTGGACAGAGGAAACCAGCCATCAATGTTGATTGGGAAGACAGTTCTGAAGAAGAAAGAGAAATCAAGCAAGAAGCAGCGACAATAAGTTGGAAGAAGCCGCAATTCAGGATCCCACTCGAAGATGAAAGGAATGAAGAATATAAATCGATGTACGAGAAGATTAACCACTATGTACATACTATGACCCTGACCCCAATTCATTCTAATAAGATCGAGGGTATGGTGGTCAAAGAGGTATGTAGCGGCGGTGCAAAGCCAATCAAATTCTACCGTGGTGCTCCTTCCTCCAAAACTGAAAATAATGTACAATTTGAAGATGTCACTTCATCAGAATAAATGGAATTACCTTTTGAGTGGTACTCTCCCCGTGTTCAAAATTTAATTCAGCCGTGGTTTCTTACCTCGACAATGGACAAAAGGTCAATCACAACATTTTGAAAAATTATGGAATAACTCCGGTCGTCCAACCAATTCAAAGCATGGTCTCGGATTCGGCACGAGAGGATCGACTGACGATACCGAATTTTGCTTGGTTGTCACTTGCGAGTCTAATGAAAACCGCATTGAAACTACGAAGAATTTGAAGATTTACAAATTGGAGATGCTCCACCGAATTCGAAGAAGAGATTAAATCTACAATAGATGAGTTAACGGAAGTTAACTTAGGTACTAGCAAAGAGCCTAGACCCACCTTTGTTAGCTCCTTACTCAATAAAGAAGACTCCGAAGGAATAATCAAGTTATTAATGGAGTTTAAAGACTGTTTTGCTCGGAGCTACGATGAGATGCCAGGTTTAGCTCTAGAGGTCGCAGTCCATAAGCTAGGAGTGGATCCTACTTTTGTCCCAGTCAGACAAGGTCCCAAAAGAATGCGTCTAGAAATCGAACAACAAGTCATAGCTGAAGTTAAAACGCTAATAGACGCTAAATTTGTCCGTGAAGAATAATACCCGACTTGGTTAGCCAATGTGGTACCAACGTAAAGAAGAATGGTCAGATCAGAATTTGTGTGGATTTCAGAGATTTAAACAAGGCATGTCCAAAAAATGAATTCCCTCTACCGATCTCAGAATTAATGATTGACATTGCTTCGACACATGAAATATTCTCATTCATGGATGGATCTTCAAGATACAACCAGATAAAAATGGCTCTAGAAAATGAAAAACTTACAACATTCAGAACGCCGATTGGAGTGTATTGCTAAACAGTGATGCCATTCGGACTGAAGAACGCAGGAGCAACATACCAGAGAGCGATGACAAGAATTTTTGATGATCTCATCCACAATCAAGTCGAATGCTACGTGGACGATGTGGTCATCAAAAGCAAAGTAAAGGACAACCACCTATATGATTTGAGAATTGTTTTCGAACGATTGAGACAATTTAACCTTAAGATGAATCCCTTAAAATGCGACATCGGCGTCACCTCCGGGAAATTCTTATGATTCGTTGTCTGACATCTTGGAATTGAAATCGACCCGGAAAAGATTAAAGCTATCTTAGAAATGCCGCCTCCCAAAACCTTAAAGCAACTACGATCTTTTCAAGGGAAGCTGGCATATCTTCGACGCTATATCTCAAAATTGTCAGGTAGGTGTCAGCCTTTCACGGCATTAGTTAAAAAGGACGCCAAATTTATTTGGGAAGAGAAATGCCAGAAGGCCTTCGAGGACATTAAACAATATTTACCGACACCTCCCGTCTTAGCAGCCCCGGCCTCGTGTAGACCATTGATACTTTATACCGCGGCTTTAGACGACTCACTCGGAGCCCTGTTAGCCCAGGTCAATGATGAGGGTAAAGAAAATGCTCTTTACTACCTAAGCCGTCGTTTACTTCCAATGGAAATAAGGTATCCCGCAATTGAAAAGCACTGTTTGGCCCTGATCTTTGCCGCTCAAAAGCTCAGGCACTACATGCTTTCTCATAAGGTCAACCCGATCTCGAAATTTAATCCATCGCAATACTCGATGACTCGTCCAACGCTTTCCGGCAAACTTGCCGGATGGTCAATGATATTATTGCAATTCGATATAACTTTCGTGCCTCTTCGTGTCGTAAAGGGACAAGTCTTAGCAGACTTCCTCGCTGCACACCCTCTGCCGTCAGAATCTCTTCTCAATGATGATTTGCCAGATGAACAAATAATGAGCCTGGAAGACCCTGATGATCGACGTTGGGAATTATATTTTGACGGAGCATCTTCAAGCACACAAAGATGAAGAATCGCAAGTGATAGTGCCCGTAAGGTAGGAATCGGACTAATCTTTATAACACCGGAGCGGGGGATGTTAAGATACTCCTACCACTTGACAGAGCCGTGTACAAACAACGAAGCAAAATACGAAGCCCTCATAACATGACTGGAATTAGCTATTCAAATGGGGATAACAGACATCAACATCTACGGGGATTCGCAGCTAATCATTCAACAGATCGCCAGACAGTACAGGACTTTAAAGCCAAGACTCGAGCAATACTTCCAGTATGTCATACAGTTGTTGGAACAGATTCCGAATGTGACGATCTACAAAATTCCCAGAAAAGAAAATGCTTTAGCAGATGCGTTAGCTCGCCTCGCAAAAGAATTTGTCTGTCTGCAAGATGAGTCGAGAGAAGTGTCGGCTCACTGGACGTCAGGTCCTATCACAACTCAACATGTACACAATACACAAATCGAAAAAGAAGAAGAATCTGTTGCAACAAGTGACAAAAAACACGAAGATCGGCGACAACCATTAATAGACTACCCGCAAACAGAAAACTACCGGACGATAGGTCGCTAGCCCATCGTATCAAGAAAAGAACTCGTCCTACGCATTAATAAATAACACGTTATACGAAGGTCTTTCGATCAAATGTGGCTAAGGTGCCTAAGCGGGTCCGAGGCCCGTGAAATTGTTAAAGAGGTGCATTCGAGACTCGTGGCGCCCACCGCCGGGTCCGAAGATGAAGATGAAAATTAAAAGACTAGGGTACTACTGGCCCTCGATGATGACTGACTGCATGAAAATCGCCAAGAGCTGTCACCAATGCCAAGTGCACGGAGTAGTTCTACACTAACCTCCAAATGTGCTACATCCGACAATTGCGTCGTGGCCATTTGAATGTTGGGGCACATATATAGTGGGTCGAATAGAACCACCATCTTCAAAAGGACATCGCTTCATTCCTGCGGCTACAGATTACTTTTTCAAGTGGGCAGAGGCAGTTCCACTAAGAGAAGTGAAAGCACACCACGTGCTACGCTTTTCAAGAACCAAGTTGTCTACCGTTTCGGAGTGCCGCGCAGATCATCTCGTATAATGGGTCAGCATTCGAAGCACACAAATCAACAATTTTGTCGGAGACACGGAATCGTCCGGCGATATTCAATAATTTACTACCCAAGAGCAAACGGCCTACGTCGAGGCTTTTAATAAAACTCTTGTTCAAATTTTAAAGAAAACCTTGGACGATAGTAAGAGAAATTGGCACGAGAAGTTATTAGAAGCCTTATGGGCCTACCGTACAACCTTCGAACTCCTACTCAAGCTACATCTTATGCTCGGTATATGGGTCCGAAGCGTTGTTACCCTTAGAGGTTCAGCCTTCCTTCACTCGTAATTGCAGCTTGCAAAAAAAATCACGACGAAGAGAATGCCAAATTACGACTAGAAGAATTGGAAAGCCCGGAAGGGAAAAGACTTGCAGTCAGCAGCAGAATTTAGAACTATACCAAGCTAAGATGGTTCAAGCCCATGACAGATTGGTCCGCCCAAGAACCTTCAAAGTTGGTGACTTAGTTCTCGTTCTCAAGAGACCTATCCTTGCACACCGCAAGATAAGAGGAAAATTTGAACCCACTTGGGAAGGGCCGTTTGTGGTTGAGGCAGTCTACTCAGGAGACTCTTACCAACTAGTGAATTGCCAAGGGGAACGACATATGCTTCCGATCAATGGACGATACTTGAAAAAGTATTACGCTACCTGATGTTTCGAAGGAATGGATCTTTCATCCCTAGAAGCACGGGTGAAGTAATTACTTATGACTGGGTCCGAACCCAAAAATAATAAAAAAATGTGCTAAAATAAATAAAATCATGATAATAAAGTTTTCCTCGTTTTCTCTTCCATATCAAAATCTCTTTCCTGATCTTATCCCACTTCATTCCTGTTAAATTTAAAAATACAAGAAGTAATAAAAAAATGTCTTTAATAAACATTTTCTTAATGTTCTTGTTCTTAATACAGCCCCTGATCCTTTTCCTTGTCTTTTCGCAGGGAAATGTCGAACGGGCGGTTGGTCCTGAACTTTAGAAATGGCGTAAGCCTTGCACTCGACGAAAAGAGGGTGAAAGATGGAGCGATAATAGAGATCGACTCGTACTTCGCACCAGCAGCCCGCAATACGAGGAAAGTGACCGGGTCCCGCTGATCGAGAGGAACCGCCCAATCGACAAGAATGAAAATGGGTGGCCCAAGCCACCAATCTAGCAAGAAGAAAAGGAAAACAAGCACCGAAGAAGACAAGAAAATCAAGTCCGTAGTTGCTACGACAGAGGGCGAGCTTGTCGCCGCCGCGCCCACGGAGATTCGGAAGTACGAAGAGCTACTCTCACAAAGAACCCAACGAAGAAATAAAAATCGCCGTATCCGCAAGATGTTAACTAAACTAGCAACGGACCAAGACGGGCAGATGCTACGCCAAGACATATACTTCAAGGACGCCAATTCACTGTGTACTCGAAGGAAGGAGGCCAGCTCCCGTGATGACGAAGAAACCAGGGAAATCTTAAGAAGAACGAAGAAGGAAGGCTACAACGCCACCGGATAAAGCCACCGCAATGCATAACCTTGCCGGCAGAGCAACCCCGGAGGATGTCCCGACGGACACCATCCCCGAGGAGCCGAGGTATGCGGGAGAACGTGAAGGGATTGAGCCATATATCCCACAAGTACGTCACCGTGCCTCACCATTTGCAGCATTATTCAGAATACGAGCTAGAAAGAATGCAGAATGTCAAGAAGAAAACTTTTGAATACTTCGAGAGAATCAGAGGCAGGAGGATCAATATACTAGAAGGCCTCGAGCTACATACAGATGTGTTCTCAGAATACGAACAACAACAAATCGTGGACTGTATCCGGGATTTGAAAAGAATGGGCCGAGCAGGCCGCCTAAGAGAAAACACTTACTCGGAACCCCGGAGATGGATTCCAGTGAAAGGTAGAATTACAATACAATGTGGATGCTGCTACAACTTCGCGGAAGACAGGAAGGGAAACCCACCGGAATACTCCATCATGGCCAGTGGATCCAATGCCATTAGTCATCAAAAGGATGGTAAAGAGAATGATAACATGGAGGGTACCGCCGGCAGATTACATACCCAACAGCTTGCATCATTAACATTTACAAGAAGGGTGACCGCATACCCCCGCACATAGATCACCACGATTTTGTCGACCTTTCGCACAGCTTTCTTTCCGAACGAGTGTAATATCATGTTCGGATCCGACCTCCGGATAGCAGGCCCGTGTGAGTTCCGAGGGCTAGTAAAGATACCATTACCGGTAGGTTCCGTCATGATATCGAAGGGCAACGCGAGCAAATGTCGCTAAACATTGCATACCGGGAGTACCCGTGAAGTGGATCTCAGTTACTTTCAGAAGGATGGATGACAGGAAAGCACCTTACCACTTCCAGCCAGACTTGGAGCTAGAGAGCCTCCGGCCTTACGAGTTGTGAATTACATGGAAAATATCACACCTCCAACGTACATCCATACGACATCCTTGCCAAGGATGGCTTGGAAGGTGATGTTATTGACCATGTACCTCACTATTCGTACATGGATTTCCGACGGATACCTTTTTGGATGGATCGGCAAAGATCATACATAGTCCGTTTTGAGTCTACATGGATTGTATGAGATGTATTCCGCATCGAGTTGTATGATGTATCTTCAACATGATTGGAATGAAAGTGACCATGTCACATTTTTAGCCTTCACCTCTTTTGTGCAAGTTGACTGAGAAACGCCATTAAAGTTAAATGAACTTCGAACAAAGAACAGAAAAGAAATAAAAAAAATATATATAAAAGAAAACTTTCCTTAAAAATCTAAATAAAAAATGATGAACTCCAAGTTCACGATAAAATAAAATTTGAATCGTTAAAGGACAAACAAAATGAGCACAAATTTTAAATCAGATTTCAAATTCAACCTTCCAGATTTCAAATCAAATCTAAATCAAATTTCAAATTCAATCTTTCCAGATTTCAAATCAAACCTACATCAAATTCAAACTTTTGGGGTTAAGGATTTTACATCCGAGACTGCATTGCTTTAGGATTCTTTCCCTATCGCAATGAAATACATAAAAATTCAAACTCTTGGGGTTGAGGATTTTACATCCGAGACTGCATTTCTTTAGGATTCTTTCCCTATCGCAATGAAATACATCAAAATTCAAACTTTTGGGGTTGAGGATTTTACATCCGAGACTGCATTGCTTTAGGATTCTTTCCCTATCGCAATGAAATACATCAAAATTCAAACTCTTCGGGTTGAGGATTTTACATCCGAGACTGCATTGCTTTAGGATTTCCCTATTGCAATGAAATACATCAAAATTCAAACTTTTGGGGTTGAGGATTTTACATCCGAGACTGCATTGCTTTAGGATTCTTTCCCTATCGCAATGAAATACATCAAAATTCAAACTTTTGGGGTTGAGGATTTTACATTCGAGACTGCATTGCTTTAGGATTCTTTCCCTATAGCAATGAAATACATCAAAATTCAAACTTTCGGGGTTGAGGATTTTACATCCGAGACTGCATTGCTTTAGGATTCTTTCCCTATTGCAATGAAATACATCAAAATTCAAACTTTTGGGGTTGAGGATTTTACATCCAAGACTGCATTGCTTTAGGATTCTTTCCCTATCACAATGAAATACATCAAAATCAAATTCTTGGGGTTGAGGATTTTACATCCGATACTGCATTGCTTTAGGATTCTCTCCCTATCGCAATGAAATACATCAAAATCAAACTCTTGAGGTTAAGGATTTTACATCCAATACCGCATTACTCTGAGATCTCTCCTCATTGTAATGATTCAATCCAATCAATTCAATTTTCTTTGAGGTTGAAGATGTTACATCTAAAACCACAAAATTCCAATTTTCATTTCAAGTTCAAATCCCTTCAAATTAATCTTGACAAAACTTCAATCTAAATTAAAACTCCAAATTGAAATCTAAGCTCACACAACAAAACTTAAACTAAAACAAAATAAAATCTAAATTAAAATTCCCCCAGGTCATGTGATTTGGGATTCACCTCCTTTCCCTTTCCCCAGCGAGAGTTCAGGGATCTCCAGTCTCAGAGATATACTTGACACTCCCTAGCGGAAACTCTTCTACTTTGTCCTAAGTTTGTCACTTGGACATCTGTGTTGGTTCTGTTGATCTCTTTGGTCAACACCAATACGCGCGGTGTGCTCCGTTAGCTCACCACATTTATTGGGGGTCCATTTGTTGAACTCATTTTTGATGAGGTCTTCTCTTCTTCTCTTTAGTACTTAGGATATAGCCTTAGGCTTTTCCTTTGACTATCCTAGAGGATTATAATTGGGACCCACCACCTAGAATTTCAAACCACTTCTTAACTCCCTGCAAACTCCACAAACTTAACTGTAGACCCCTAATCACCTAGAGGGTTGAAATCAAATGTGGAAGTTTAAAGGATGAGTTCCTATAGGACTCTTCGGCCTTAGACTACCCCCGGGTGGCCTGGTCCGGTGAAGGGCTGACTTACACACACACTACACTTATACACTACACTTTCACACACCTCCTAAAACCACACCTATACCCAACTCGACCTCCCGACTCATGAAGGTGATTCACATGGATGGTCCTTAACCCCTGTGCCCTCGGCTAAGAGGGTTAGGAACAACATAATGAATGCCTCAAATAAGTCCCTTCATGGCTCATGTGGGCTTGATATGGCTTCATGGCTCAACCAAAATGATTTCATTCCACTTACAATTACTCAATCTTCATTTTTCCAAATTTTCAATTTTTGACCCCCGGGACCCTACACCCGCCTAACCTACCCAAAGCCCTTGAAATTACCCAAATTTTTCAAATCACCCAAAATTCCTCCAAACCAATCCCAAACATTTCCACATTACTCAAATTGATCATTCATTGCCAAAAATATCAAAAATTCCAAAAATACCTCCCAATACCCTCCAAATACCCAAATACCCCTCTTGACCCAAAAATCCAAAAATTCAGAAAATTCCCAGAAAATTCCAAAAAATCCCAAATATTCCCAATTACATTTTGTTCAACTACACCATGGGCCAATTTTGCCAATTTACACTACTTTTGTCAAAACCCTCAATTTGGTCCATTTTAACCCAAAATGAACCTAATGTCAAGCCAAACCTACCCAATTGACCCAAATTCTGGTCCAATTCAATTCTAAACTTCAATTCAACATTCCTAACACCAATCTAGACCAAATTCAAGTCTAATTTGATTGACATTTGAATCCAATTTCACTTTTGGCCTTAAAGCCCAATTTGGACCCATGACCCAAACCTAATCCTAACTAACCCAATTCAACTCCAATTAACCCCAAACCTTTTCTAAACCTTCCTTAGCATCCCCACAAACAAAACACTAACATGATTTACCCAAAATTTAGACCCAAACCCCACTCAAATTCAACCCAAAGCTAAAAGGCCCAATTTCGACCTAAACCCAAACCTAACCCAAATAAACCCAAACCCCAAAATCAAAACCCAACCAAAGCCAAAACTTCTTTGAAACACTCCCATAAACATTTCCCAACATTTATTTTACATCAATTTCAACCCTAGCCCAACATTGGCCCAAGTTAGCCCAATTTGACCTATATTGGCCCATTCACCAAAGAAGCCCAAATTCAACCCAATTCAAACCCAAATCACTCCCAACTTGCTTCAAATCACTCATAACACATCCATGAGCTAAACCCAACATTTGTTTGGCCCAATCCTTCACAAATTTCCATCCACCAATTTGTTTTCAAACCTAAAGGCCCACTTTCCTAAACCATTCTAAAAGCTCATTTCCACCAAATACAAAAGCCCAAGATTGGCCCTAAAGCCCACATGGCAATTTCTTTTCATCATACCTTTAATCGATATCACCCCTAAGTTTCAAAATCATCATTAAACCATTCCAAATCAAGCTTCATCCAAATTTCCACCAAAAATGCCAAGATTCCTAAAATCTACTTCCATGAAATTGACTAAGCTTTGCCCCAAGCCAAATGGAGCCATGAAGCCATGCACAAGCCATATGCAAGCCATGGCAGCCACTTTACACATCACCATGTAATTTTTGGCAAAGGGAGGGAGCCCTTTAATGATTCCCTTAAGGGTGATTAAGCCTTTTCATGACTCTTCTAAATCTTGATTAAACATAAATGTACTTAGATGGTGACTTCTCCCCACTAAGCTAGTTGACTTACCTGATTCCCTTAGCCCAAAAATCAGGCCTTGGAGGGTGAATCAAACCTAAATCCATGACTTGGACCCACTTGGACCCAAAATTAGCTCCTCCCCCATTCCATCTAAATCAAGCCCTTTACACATGGCCAATCCCAATTGACTGCACTAAGCCCCAGCCCTAACCTCCCTGACCTCCCTGACCTTGAGGGTGACCTGACCCTGGCCGGCTAGCCACCACAGCTGCCGGAAACCACCAGGCTGAGAGCTCACATGTTAGCCCAAACTTGGAATTCTCACCTGCTGAGCTGCCCCATCCCCAGTGGCCATTGTAGCTGTTCTTCTCTTGCCAAGAGCAGCTGATCCCAAGCCCTAACTCCCCCTGGGAGGCCCTCCACCCTCTCCTATTTAAACACCACCCCCTCTCGGCCATGGGAAGTGCTGAACCAGATCTTACTGAAACCCTGCCAAAATTATTCCAGAACACTCTCCATACTTAGAGCATTTGATCCCCAGTGACAATTTGCCCTAATCCCCACCAACAGAACCCAATTTCTCAGCCAAAATTCCACCCAAAACCAGGACACTTCTCCACAGTGGATCAATCCTCAAATCGATTGGTCCTACACCTTCACTCGTACCAAGGGAAGGAGTCCACCAGACAAAAGCTCCCTCTCCGAGCCACCCATCTATTCCGTACTCCAAGCTTTGTGATCGGGCTTGGTCGAAATCATACCTAGGTGATTCACCGTACCAAGAGACTTCATCCGGAGCTTGTCGGGATCCAATCGAAGGTGACACAACCCTCGTATCGAAGCCACACTTCTCCGAGCAAAGGTATGAGCTAATTCTTCATCCCGAGCTTCTGGAGATTCTCCATTTCAAATGCTTTAATTTCAATGCATGATCACCGTATAGATGTATTCGTCTCTTCAAGACGAATCCATAGAGCACAAGAACACTAAAATCCGTTGAGAAATGAGTGAGTTCTTAGGGTTTTAGTGTGGACGGCTCTCAGGTGAGGACGCTTGGGGACGATGAACGGATGCCGTTCATTCCATACACGCGCGGACGGACGGCCAGGATCGCGCCGGATGAGGAGATGGAACGATACAGCGGGCCCCCGGAGCGCTGAGTTGGATGGCGGCGCCGAATGGCAACACGACACGCGGCGTTTCGGAGCTGCCGAGGATGGCGTGGCGCCGCGTGGATAAGTAGGAAATTAGGGTTTTTTTTTATTTATTTAATTCCCTAAACTTCAAAAATGCATAACTTTGTGTAGAAAAATAAGAAAAATAAAATAAAAATACCCTCTTGCTCAGTGAACAGAGGAGAATAATGTGGAAAAGAATTCATTTAATTTCATCAAGTATTTTATTTTTAATGATTTATTTACCCTGTGCATTGTTTTAATTCTCCATGCATATAGGAAATTCACCATGGCATGAGACCATAAGGCTTTTGAAGCCTCTGAATTTGGGAACATTCCCTGAATTTTCCAAAGTCAGAGGCCATCCCTATGAGAATTTATTGATTTTTCAAATTCATGTTACTGTTTCGAGTATTTTAAATCCAATAATTAGTATGTTATGAAATAAATTCTAGAAAAATTTGGTGATGTTTCTTATGACCAGAGGACCCTAGGAAAAATAGGTTTTGAATTAATTCACTTGGAATAACCCTAATTGGCCTAAACACCCAAAATAGGTCCTTAATTAATTAGAGCTAATTATTCATCAAATTGGCTTGAAATCAATTCTCCACTGACCTTTAGGATCAGAGGAACCCACCATAAAAATTTGAAGTCAATTGGACTTGGTTAGCCCTACTAAATGGGTTGATTAAGCCATTTAGCCATTTTAAACTTTAAAAATTCATAACTTTCAAAATACTTTTCAAAAATTCACCAAATTGGTTTTGGAGTCTCTCTGATATCAGGGGAATTTAAGAAAAATAAAATTGCAATTTTCTAAAAAAGTTAATTTTTTGCATTATTTTAATATTTTAATAAATAAAAAATAATAAAAATCACAAAAATAATAAAATTCACTAAAATATCACATTTTGAATTCTAATCACTTAGGAACAAACCCCATATTTTTCTTAGGTCTATTTGATGATATATTAAATTTTAAAGCCCTAAGGTAATTTTAAAATTAAAAAAATGTATTTTTTAGCATTTCCACTAAAATAATTCTAAGAAATCAAAGAAAAATTAGAAAATTGTAAAAATTGATTCTCTGATTTCCTTGATATCAGAGAGATTTTTGAAAAATATAAAATTTATTTTTCAACCTTTATTTTATTTTTAAATTAATTAATACTCCAAAACTCAAAATAATTATAATAAAAATAATATAATTCAAAAAATCACCAAAATTTGTCCAAGTGGTCCTCTAGTCATTATGAATGTCCCATAATTTTCTTAAGGACAGAAACTTTCCCTTGGTCATATTATTAAATTTTTCTTGGAAATCCCCATTTTCCACCAAAAATAATTACATAAATAAATTAAATACAGAAAAATCACATTTTCTCCTCTCATGTCTTTATTGACATAAGAGTGAAGTCACATAAAAATTTTAAGTTCATTTAAGCTCAATTTAGTGAGTTATGGAATTATTAAGCTTGAAGGGAAAAATGGTAATTAAAGTTTTAACCTTTAATTAAAACTTTAGGCTTAATAAAATTAAAGAGTAAAATATATGATCCTAATATGATTTGGATGATTGGAATTTAAATAATTAAAGAGTAGAAACCTACCAAACAATGTGAAAATAATTAAAATAAACCTTAATTAAATAATTGATTAAATTTGGAAGAATAATAAAATTGGAATTATTAAAATAGTGGATATTATTAGGAAGAGATTTGTTCTTTAATTTAAGAATCCCTAAATTAATCATCTCCATAATATTTAATTCCTAATTAAAATGATAATCCAAGTTTAAAATTTAAAATGTTAAAAGACTTAATCATTAAATTAAATTAAAGTTAAATTATTTAAATTAAACCCTTTTAAAATTTCAATTAAATTAAAATTAAAAATATGATTAAATTAAAATTTAAATTGAATAAAATTAAAAAAAATCAAATTAAAACATATTAAATTAAATCAAATTAAATAAATTAATTAAATAAAATTAAATTAAAACATATAAAATTAAATCAAATTAAACTAAATTAATTAAATAAAATTAAATTAAAACATATTAAATTAAATTAAATTAAATTAAATCAAATTAAAAGTAAATCAAATTAAATTAAATTAAATTAAAGTATATCAAATCAAACTAAATTGAATTAAATTAAGTAAATAAATAAATAAATAAATAAATAAATAAATAAAATCAAGTTAAAATTAAAATTAATTTAAATTAAATAAATTAAATTAAAATTAAAGCTAAACCAAAATTAAAGTTAAATTAAATTGAATAAAAAAAATAATAATAACATCACCTAAGACATAAAGAAATTCAAAATAAAGCAACTTGAACACTATTCCAAATTTAAACCCGATAACTGAAATTAAATTAAATCACAAACCATTTGAACACCAATTTGCCCTCGAAAGCTTTGGTTACCATAACTCTTAAACAGAACGTTAAATGAAATATTACTTCACTTATAAGATATTCAAATGTCCTAGTTCGCTGAGTAAGATAACAACAAAACTTAACTAAACCTCGGACGATTACTTCACCTCGATCGATTAAATCTATTTGGACTTAAAACAATCCTATCAGTATTGAAAAGATGTTTAAGATCCTTCTTAAGCACTTCCTCAATATGATAGGATATTTATAAGAACAATTGGACTTAATTGTTCTTTGATGAAGAAAATCGTCCTCAAATCAAAATACAAGAACCTAGACGTCATAGGAAATGACTAGCTATAAAATTAGGAATTTGGTAGAAAACCATAACCCTTCCCTTAGCTTTACCTAAAAACTTGCTTAAATATTCTAATTTGTGTTTAAGTGTAGCTTGGGTTGACGGGAAGACCCTCCTGGTACGCTTTTATTTTGTTGCAATTTACTTTATTGCAATTTATTTAATCGCATCGCACTTACTTTTCTTGCATGATAAACAACTGTTGCATGAAAACCCACACTTTTAGGATAGTCCCTAAAACTGAAACTAAAACTAAATTAAAAGTCATTGCAAGATAAAATTCACCGCCACAACATTTCAAAATATAAAACAATTCAAAATTTAATCACAAACAGTAACACAAAACTACAATTACAACTAAATTAAAATGTCTTGTTGGATGATCGGGAATACCTCGGATGATGTAACCTACGTGTTGCTAACGGGATTTCCCACGGTCTAAATGAAAGTGTGGAACTCATTCAGTTGAGTTTAGCAAATTCATCTGGACTAAGTGAATCCGATAAAAATAACTATGCTGGAAGGATGGAACCGTGGGATCTTAACCGGTGTTGTTATAATCAACTTTAAGATTTGTTTTAAATAAAATATTAAAAACACTTGGAAATTAAGATTTTCTCTAAACCAAAACACTTTTCTCATCTCCTAATTTATGACTTCTATAACTAAACCTCTGCAACAACAAGGAGCTCGAAGCGTGGTGGGCAACACGGCCATCGTCATCAGTAAAAACTGAGTCTACTTCAGCAAAACCTTCTTAGAATTAAATAACTAAGCCATAGGATTTCAAGGTAGTTTGCCTAGTGTAACATAAATCCTCAACTCTTCGTTAGGCATTTGCATGATCATGTCATGTAAATTAATCCCTAACCGGTCTTAGGACTCTGAGGTAGTCGTTTGATACGACATAAACCCTCACATCTTCAAGGCTATTTCGTATGATTTTATCATACAAATATAAGTCCAAATTAATCAAAATCGGCAAGATCGAAATATCAGATAACATTAGGACTTTCCTAAATCCAAGCCAAACAATAGGATAGTTGGGAAATTACCGAAGTTCGCTTCGAATCTGTGATTTCTCCTACCTTTCTTCCTTTGAATCCCCAAAATAAAATATTTCAAACTTGATTCATTCCCTATTGAAATTCCAAAATTCAATCCTTTGAAAACTTAAACTTCAAATTCTTGAAAGCGTAATTATCGATTATTATCGAGAGTTTTCTTAAGTGACTCCCGTCATTTAAGACGTAATTAACTATAGGGGCTTGCCCTTATAGGGAATTTTAAGAACCCAGTAATATAAACCCCGTTTAATGCTTTCATATTAAGCAGGGAACTTGTCGGCTTATAAAATTGGTTCGCGTACCAAACGGATGTCACAAATCTTCTAGTTTATTTAATTGAGTCCCATTATCAAGCAGTGTGTCTATTCTTTGGGATAGATACACAGTTTGTGATGTGGTGCTCGTTTATATAAACTATTTGAGATGTGAGATCAGTTTGAGTTCATATCTTAAAATTTTCAAACTTAAAATTATTTTCAAAATCAAATGCTACTTTCTAAATTATATATATATATATATATATATATATATATATATATATATAAATCAAATTTAAAATCTAAAATTCGTCGACAATTTCTGTAGGCGACCTCCTTTTCAAAAATACAACACTCAACCTAAAAATATGCCGACACCTTCATAAATTTAACATAATCAGGCATTTGTTCTAAAGCTTCCAAAAAAGAATATTTATTAACAATTTTTTCAAAATGTCTAAGAATTTAGCAAATCTTTTTCCTTTATCTTATTGCTTTAATCTTTGAGGAAATGGTGGAGGTGGTTTTCCAATAGTAATTTTCATAGGTTTCGTAGGAATATCGTGATATAAACGTTCGTTTTCTCCATCTGTTTCTTCTTTTTCCTTTTCAACTACAGTTTCTTTTTGAACTCTTATTTCCAACTCTTTTCCACTTCTTAATTGAATAACTTTGATTTGTTCTTTTCTTTGATCTTTAGGATTTACTTCAACATTACTAGATAAAGTACCAGCAGGTCTATTGCTTAGTGCTGAAGCAATTTTCCTTAATTGTTTTTTTATGTTTTTTATAGCATTTCCTTGATTTTGTAATTAATTACCCATATTCAAAATTAAATCTTCCATAGACAACTTCTTCTCATTGAATTGTGAATTATTATAAAAACCTGGTGGATTAGAAGGTCTGTAATTAGAATTACCTTGATTATTTATATTTCCTAATGGGTTTATTGGATTGTTCCCTCACTGATGATTAACATTATTATTTTGGTTATTCCAATTAAAATTTGGATGATTCTTCCAACCTGGATTATAATAATTTGAATAAGGATTATTTTGTCTATTATTTATTACATTTATAGTTTCATATGAAGATTGAGCATCTACAATTTGTCCTAATGAATTTTCTTCTAACACTGGAGGTGTTTGAGAACGATTCATTCTGTATTAATCTATTTTCTTTGAAAGAGTATCAATTTGAGAAACTATCATAGTTAAAGGATCTGAATCATGAATACTGCCTACTCTCATAGAGTTTACCCTTTCAGTAGGCTAATGAAAGTTATTGGTAGCCATTTCTTCTATTAACACATAGGCTTCTTCAAAAGGTTTAGACATTAGTGATCCACCACCACCAGCGTCAATTATAGATCTAAGAGATCCTACTAATCCATTATAAAATGTTTGAATAATTAACCAATCTGGTAAAGCATGATGTGGACATTTCCTAAGAAGTTCTTTAAATTTTTCCCAAGATGTCATATCGTTTCTAAGCTTAGCAGTCTTAGATGGTGGAAAATATTTTGATAAGAATTTTTGTGAAATTTCTCGCCAAGTTCTAATAGATTCAGGTGCTAACGAATTTAACCAAGCCTTAGCCTTATCCCTTAGCGAAAAAGGAAAGAGTCTAAGTCTGACAGCATCATCAGATACTCTATCGTACTTAAAAGTAGCACAAAGTTCTAAGAAACTTACAAGATGCAAATTAGGATCTTCATTTGAAGTTCCACCAAATTGATTATTTTGTACCATTTGGATAATTGCAGGTTTAAGCTCAAATGAATTAGCAGATACATCAGAATTTTGGATAGTTAAGTGAATTTCATCTAATGTAGGGTTAACGTAATCTCTTAATGGTCTAGATTGATGTTCATTTTCTATTCTTTGGTTATTTACGTAGATTTCAATTGTTTCAAAATTTATAGATTCTTTTCTTAGTTTTCTAATTCTCCTAACAGTGCGTTCTATTTTCGAATTGTAGGGTATAAGATATTCAGAACTAAATTTACGCATACAATTGAAATTAGTACACAGCTAAACAATTAACTAAATAAGTTGCAATTCTATTAAAAAGGTTTTCTAATAGTCCTAAATTGTCCGTTACTCTAATTATGTTATAATCGCATAACAAATAAATATTTCCCTGGCAACGGCGCCAAAAACTTGATCCGCGATTTAAAATATACTTAAAAATATAAGAATTCTAGACCACTACTAAAAGATATAAATCCTCAACAATAGTGCCAAAACTCGACTTGGAGCGTAATTTTAATTTTAGTAACAATTAAATATTATAATCTTTAGATCTCAGAGTTACCTTTAAATGCAGGTACATAAATTGCTCAAGTAATACAGGGCTCTAGTGGAGTCCTGGTGTTGACCTCATTTTTGATGAGGTCTTCTCATCCCTCTTTAGGCTTAGGATCTAGCCTTAAGCTTTTCCTTTCGACTATCTTAGAGGACTAGAATCGGGACCCATCCTTTAGAAATTTAAACCACTTCTTGTCTCCCCGCAAAACCCACAAGCTTTATCGTAGACCCCTAATCACCTAGAGGGTCGAGATCAAAAGTGAAGATTTAAAGGTTGAGTTCCCTATATGACTCTTTGGCCTTAGGACCACCCTTGGTGGCTTGGTCTGGTGAGGGTTGACTTACACACTCACTACACTCATACTCTACACTCTCACACACACAATCCAAATCCTAAAACCACACCCATACCCAACTTAACTCCTTGATTCATGTAGGTAATTCATATGGATGGACCTTAACCCCTAAGCCCCTCGCTAAGAGGGTTAGGAACAACATAGTGAATGCCTCAAATAAGTCCTCTCATGGCTCATATAGGCTTAACATGGCTTCATGGCTCAATCAAAGTGATTCCACTTCACTCATATTTGATCAATCTTCATTCTTCCAAAATTTCAATTTTTGACCCCGGGGACCCTACACCTATCAAACCTACCAAAAGCCCTTAAAATTGCCCAAATCCTCCAAAATTTCCAAATCACCCAAAATTCCCAAAAAATTAACATTGAACATTTCCTTACCAATCAAATTGATCATCCATAACCAAAAATACAAAAAATTCCAAAAATAACCCCCAATACCCTCCAAATACCCAAAATGCCCCTCTTAGCCAAAAAATCCAAAAATTCAGAAAATTCCCAGAAAATTCTAAAAAATCCCAAATGTTCCCAATTTCATTTTGTCCAACTACACCATGAGCCAATTTTTTTAATTTACCCCTCTTTTACCAAAACCCCAATTTAGCCCACTCTTAACCCAAGTGAACCTAATGTCAAACCAAATCTACCCAATTGACCACAATTTTGGTCCAATTCAATTCTAAACTTCAATTTAATATCCACAATATCAATCTAGACCAAATTCAAGTCCATATTGATTGACATTTGAATCCAATTTCACTTTTGACCTTAAAGACCAATTTGGACCCATGACCCAAACTTAGCCCAAACCAAACCAATTCAACTCCAATTGACCTTAAACCTTTTCTAAACCTTCCGTAACATCCCCAAAAACAAAACACTAACATGATTTGCCCAAAATTTGGACCCAAACTCCACTCAAATTCAACCCAAAACCAAAAAGCCCAATTTTGACCTAAACCCAAACCTAACCCAAATAAGCCCAAGTCCCAAAACCAAAACCCAACCAAAGTTAAAACCTCTTTAAAACACTTCCATAAACATTTCCCAACATTAATTTTACATCAATTTCAACTCTAGCCCAACATTAGCCAAAATTAGCCCAATTTGACCTACATTGGCCCATTTACCAAATGAACCCAAATTTAACCCAATTCAATTCCAAACTACCTCAAATTTGCTTCAAATCATTCAAGACACATCCTTAAACTAAACTCAACATTTATTTGGCACGACCCTTTGCAAAAATTTTCATCTAAAAGCCCATTGCTAAACATAAAGGCCCACTCCATTAAACCTTTCTAAAAGCCCACTCCTACCAAATTCATAAGCCCAAACCCATCCTAAAGCCCACATTACAATCACATCTCATTCTCACTTAATTGATATCATTCCCTGAGTGCTAAATCCATCATGAAAATCAAACCAAAAATGGTATTATGCCAAATCCCATCAAATAACCCCAAAATTTCCAAAAATTCCTAAAGCCCTTTCCATGAAAGTTGACCAAGCTCTTGCCAAGCCATATGTGAGCCAAAGACAAGCCATGTACAAGCCATATGAAGCCATGTGATGTTTGACATGTGACCATACCCAAAGTAACAAAAGGAGGGCCCCCTTTCTTAAACCTTCATTAAGCTTTTTAACCCCTTCCATGTTACACACTAAACCAAGATTAGCCACATCACTTTAGATGGGGACTTCACCACCCCTTTCTAGCTGATGCAAATGATCCTCCCTCAGTCCAAATCAGCCATGGGGAGGTGAACCTAACCCAAAATCATGGCTTGGACCAAATCAAGCAAAAGTTGACCTTCCCCCATGCCATTTTAATCCAAGCTCTTTACACATGGCATTAGCCAATTGCTTGCACAAACCTCCAGCCCTGACTCACCTGAAACTGAGGGTGACCCTTGCCTGCAAGCCAGCCGCCTGGATCACCACAAAACACCATGGCTGAGACCTTGGGAGGAGCCAAATTTTGGAATTCCACCTTGCTGAGCTGCCTCACTCCAAATGGCCATTGCAGCTGTTCTTCTCCTCACCAGAGCAGCTGATCCCAACCCTTAAACCCCCCTGGGAGGCCCTCCAGCCTCTCCTATTTAAACACCCCCTCCTCTCGGCCAAGTAAGGTGCTGAAATAAACTTTAAGGAAACTCTGCTAAAGTTGTTCCAGACTACTCCCCACACTTAGAGCAATTGATCCCCAGTGACAATTTGTCATAATCCCCACCAACAGAACCCAATTTCTCAGCCAAAATTCCACCCAAAACCAGGACATCCCCAAATTCTCCACCAAAATCAAATTAAACTCACCCACACCTGTATAACCCAAGAGAAGGAGTTCCCCAGTGGAAGCCCCCTCTCCAGACCACCTAGCTGTTCCAGACTCCAAAGGTTGTGATTGAGCTTGGTCAAAATCATACCTAGACAATTCACTGTGCCAAGAGACTTCATCCGGAGCTTGCTTCGACCCAATCGAAGGTGACACAACCCACGTATCGAAGCCACACTTCTTCGAGTTAAGGTATGAGCTAACTCTTTATCCCGAGCTTCCGGAGATTCTCCATTTCAAATGCCTTAATTTCAATGCATGATCACCGTATAGTATGTATTCTTCTCTTCAAGATAAATCCATAGCAGCACAAGAACACAAAAATCGTTAAGTATCGAGTGAGATATTAAGGATTTAGTGTGAACGGTTCTCGGCTAGGAGGCTTGGGGACGATGAATGGATGTCGTCCATTTGATACACGCGCGGTGGACGATCCAGATCGAGCAAGATGAGGAGACCGAACGATACATCGGCCCCCGGAGCGCCGAGTCGGATGGCCGCACCGAATCGAGCGCGCCGTGCGGCCTTTCGGAGTCGCCGAGGATGGCGTGGCGCCGCGCGGATAAGTAGGAAAATAGGCTATTTTTCTATTTATTTAATTACCGTAACTTGAAAAATGCATAACTTTATGTAGAAAAATCCTAAAAATAAAATAAAAATATCCTCTCGCTCAGATGAATCGTAGGAGAATAATGTGGAAAAGAAATCAAGTAATTTCATTAAGTATTTTATTTTTAATGATTTATTTACTCTCTCGCATTGTTTTAATTCTCCATTTGTATAGGTAATTCATCATGGCATGAGACCATAGTAGTTGAAGCCTCTGAACTCGGGAACATTCCTTGAATTTTCCAAGGTCGAGGCCATCCCTATGAGAAGTTATTGATTTTCCAAGTTCATGTTACTCGTTTTGAGTATTTTAATTCCAATAATAAGCATGTTGAAAAATAAATTCTAGCAAAATTTGGTGATGTTTCTGTGACCAGCAGGAACCTAGAAAAATAGGTTTTGAAGTTAGTTCACTTGGAATAACCCTAATTGACCAAAACACTCAAAATTGAACTTTAATTAATTAGGGTTAATCCCACATCAAATTGATTTGAAAACTATTCTCCACTTTCCTCTAGGGATAGAGGGACTTTACATAAAAATTTGAGATCAATTGGACTTGGTTAGCCCCACCAAATGGGTTAATTAAGCCCCATGAATAAAATCAAACTTTAAAAATTCATAACTCACAAAATACTTTTCAAAAATTCACAAAAATGGTTTTGGAGCTTCTCTGGTATCAAGGAAATTTAAGAAAATTAAAATTGCAATTTTCTAAAAAAAAGTTGATTTTTATCATTATTTTAATATTTTTAATAATTAAAAAATAATAAAAATCACAAAAATATTAAAAATCACCAAAATGTCATATTTTGAATTATAATCATTTAGGAACAAACCAAATATTTTTCTTAAGTCCCTAGGGTAAGATATTGAATTTTAAAGGCCTAAATTAATTTTTGAATTTAAAAAAAATGAATTTTCTTAACATTCCCTAAAATAATTCTAATAAATCAAAGAAAAATCAGAAAATTATAAAAATTGGTTCTCTGGTTTCCCTTATATCAAAGAAATTTTTCAAAAATATAAAATTTATTTTTCAACATTTATTTTATTTTTAAATTAATTAATACTCCAAAACTCAAAATAATTCTAATAAATAAAATATAATTTAAAAAATCACCAAAATTAGTCCAAGTGGTCCTCTGGTCATTAGGAAGGCCCCATAATTTTCTTAAGAATAGAAAAATTCCCTTGGTCATCTTATTGAATTTTCCTTGAAAATCCCTATTTTCCACAAAAAATAATTATATAAATAAATTAAATACAGAAAAATAACATTTTCTCCTCTAATGTTTTAATTAACATGTGAGTGAAGTCACATAAAAATTTCAAATTCATTTAAGCTCAATTTAGTGAGTTATGGAATTATTAAGCTTGAAGGGCAAAATGGTAATTAAAATTTTAACCCTTAATTAAAACTTTAGGCTTAATAAAATGAGAGAGTAAAATATTTGATCCTAATCTGATTTGGATGATTGAAATTTAAATAATTAAAGGGTAGAGACCCATCAATCATTTTTGAGATTAATTAAAGTAAACCTTAATCAATTAATTAATTAAATTTGGAAGATTAATAAAAAAATTGAAATTATTAAAATATGGATATTATTAAGAAGATATTTATTCTTTAATTTAAGAGTCCCTAAATTAATCACTTCAATAATATTTAATTCCCAATTAAAATGATAATCCAGACTCAAGATTTTAAATACTAAAAGACTTAATCATTAAATTAAATTAAAATTAAAACATTTAAACTAAATTAAATCAAAATTTCAATTAAATTAATACTTTAACAATTAAATTAAATCATCTTTAAAAACATTATAAATAAAAAAAATTAAATCAAATTAAAATTAAATTAAATCACAATTAAATCAAAGTAAATTCATGTTAAATTAAATTAAATTAAAACATATTAAATTAAATTAAATTGAATTAAATATAATATCACTTAAGACATAAAGAATTCAGAAATAAATCTAAAACAACTTGAACAATATTCTAAACTTAAACCCATTAATTAAAATTAAATTAAATCACAAATCACTTAAACATCAATTTGTCCTCAAAAGCTCTTTTTATCATAACTCCTAAGTGGAGTATTTAGTGAAGTGTCACCTCATTCATAGGATATTCAAACATCCTAGTTCACTGAGCAAAAGAACCAAACTTAATTAAACCCTCGATGATTACTTCACCCGATTAATTAAATCCATTCGACTTAGAACAATTCCAAAGAATATCGAAAAGATGTTTAAGATTCGTCTTAAGCACTTCCTCAATATGACGGGGTGTTTTATAAGAACAATTGAACTTAATTATTCTTTGGTACAGGAAATCATACATAAACAAAATTTAAAACCTAGACGTCATAGGAATGACTAGCTATAGGATTAGGATCTTGGTAAAAAACCAGAAACCTTGCCCTTAGCTTCACCTAGGTAATTACTATAAATATTTAAATGCTCTAACATGTGTTTCAAGTGCAGCTTGGGATGACGGGAAGACCCTCCAGGTACGCTTTTATTTTATTGCAATTTACCTTCTCGCAATTTAATTAATCGCATTGCACTTTCTTTTCTTGCATGATAAACAACAGTTGCATGAAAACCAAAACCTTTAGGGTAGTCCCTAAAATTGAAACCAAACTAAATTAAAAGACACTGCAAGATAAAAATCACCGCCACAACATTTCAAAATATAAAATAACTCAAAATTTAATCACAAACAGAACAACAAAACTACAATTGCAACTAAATTGAAACGTCTCGTTGAATGATCGAGAATACCTCGGATGATGTAACCCACATGTTGCTAACGAGATTTCCCACGGTCTAAATGAAAGTGTAGAACTCATTCAGTTGAGTTTAGCAAATTCATCTGGACTAAGTGAATTCGATGAAAATAACGGTGTCGTAATGACGGAACCGTAGGATCTTAACCGGTTCTGTATAAACAACTTTAAGATTTGTTTTAATTAAAACATTAAAAAAAACACTTGGATTTTAAGATTTTCTCTAAACCAAAACACTTATCTCATCTACTGATTTATGACTTCTAAAACTAAACCTCTGCAACAACAAGGAGCTTGGAGCATGGTGGGCAAAGACGACCATCGTCATCGCAAGAAACTCGCATCTACATCAACTAAACATTCTTAGTTTTAAACAACAAAGCCATAGGATTTCGAGGTAGTTTGCCTAGTGCAACATAAATCCTCAACTCTTTGTTAGGCATTTGCATAATTATGTTATGTAAATTAAGCCCTAACCAGTCTTAGGACTCCGAGGTAGTCGTTTGGTACGACATAAACCCTCACATTTTCTAGGCTGATTGTATGATTATGTCATACGAATATAAGTCCTAATTAATTAAAATTGGCAAAAATTGAAATATCAAATAATATTAGGATTTTCCTAAAACCAAGCCAAACAATAGGATAGTTTGGGAAGTTTCCAAGATTCTTCTTGGATCCTCAGCTTCTCCTACTTCTCTTCCTTTGGATCCTCAAAAATAAATTGTTCCAAATTTTGAGTCATTCCCTTTTGAATTTCCAAAATCCAATCCTTTAAAAACCTCAAACTTTGAAATTCTTGAGAACAAATCCACTGATCATTATCGAGAGTTTTATTAAATGATTCCCATCATTTAAGATGTAATTAACTATAGGGGCCTGCCCTTATAGGGAACTTTAAGAACCCAGGTAATATAAACCCTACTTAATTCATTTATATTAAGCAGGGGAATTTGTTGGCTTATAAAATTGGTTCGCAGTACCAAACGGATGTCACAAATCTCCTAGTTTATTTAACCGAGCCCCATCATCAAGCAATGTGTCTATTCTTCGGGATAGATACACGGTTTGTGATGCGGTGCTCGTTTATATAAACTATTTGGGATGTGAGATCGGTTTGATTTCATATCTTAAAAATATTTTCAAAATCAAATACTATTTTATAAACCATATATACATATTTAAATTAAATTTAAAATCTAAAATTTGCCGACAATTTCTGTAGGCGGCCCCTTTTCAAAATACAACACACATAACCTAAAAATATGCCGACAACTTCTGGCGACTCCAATGGGGATTAGTTCCTCTCTTCATTTTGATCAGATGGCTTTGCTTTCATAAATCGGTAGTGAGCCCATGCCCCTAGTGGACCAAACTACCATTCTTCTGTTGGAATACCCCGTTCATTTCTATCTTGAACGAGTATAACCAACTCCTCTCGGATTTAGGAGCCACCGTTTAGACACCCCTAAACGGAGAGGTTCCGAGATCCTTTTACCTCTTTTCCGAGGTGGGGCGGACCCCCAAAAGGTGTTAGTTTAGAGCGATCCTTCGAGTCGAGAAGTCTTGCATAAGACTTTCTCTTCCTTTCCAATTCTGAATCGGATTCCTTACCTTCTCTACACCTTTGAACATTCCATTTCTAATAAACAAGCCCTCTAATGAATGACTCTTTTAATAAATAACTCCTTTTTATACATACATGAACAAAAATGTGTTCGGACTCTTTTCGATTCCTTTCTTTTCGTCCTGATGAGAAGAAGCATAACTTGGGACTGACAATAAGAATCTACCTTGCAAAAAATGTCTGCCCTAAAGCTGATTTTCTCCTTCACCAATGGACTGGACTTCGATGTTTACAAGGATGAGCTGCCCGACAATGGGATCATCCGTTTCAGGCAAGGATTCGAGAACACAAATGTCAAGATCACTGACGTTACCCTTTTCACACTTACGTACAAAGTGCCCGAAATTGAAAGACCTTCGATCGAGTTCAACCTCAAGTCAACTCAAGAGTTCCCTCCCCTGCAAAGGGTTCCAACTGAGAGGAATACTACTATCCATAGGAGGACTGTTATCTCTACCCCCACCGGTCTAGTCGTCTCTGCACCTACCCCGGCTTCTGCCAAACTGAAGGGGAAGGAAATTCAAATTTGTAACGAGCATGTTACCGTGAAGGGTACAGATCTCCGTGCAAGACCTTCTATTTTTGAAATTGGGTTCAGCTCAAGGGTTCCACCCCTAACACGGACTCAAAGAAGAAATAGAGGTAGAAAGATTACCAGAAAGGCCAGAGCTGCTGAAGTTCCTTTCTTGGAAGAAATCCCTGAGTACACACCACTACCTGAGTACATACCACTGCCTGAGTATACACCACTTTTGGAAGGAAGTAGATTCCATCCCCTCTCCGCCGCAGCTGATGAGAAAAATGTCCTCAAGATTGCTTCTACATTACCTTGACCCGCATACTATAGCGACAACCAAAAGAAAAGGGCTATGATTACACCATTTGCCCGACTACAGACTGTGATAGAGAAGGTGGCAAAGAAAGAGAGATGTCCTGTATCAGAGATTTTAAGAAGAATAGGGTGGGTACCAGCCAAGTCCCATCTTGGGCCGCGAGTAGAACCCGTTAGCGCCACAGAAAAGCCGAATAAGAAGATGAAAGCTAGCCAACCTGTTGTTGTTTCAAGTTTACAGTATCGTGAGGATACCACCTTTCAAAGCATTCGAACCGACGTACCATCCGGTCCTAGGCCTTCTGCTGCTAGAAGGATGGTATGGCATCCTACTACTGGCCAATTAAGACTGAAACAACGACCGGAAAAGGAAAGTCTCGTCAGGAGACTCGAGTCCGAAGAGAGCGTTACTGCAATGAAGGGGACTCCAAAGAAAGAAATCCAACAGCCATCGCATGATAACTGCAAAACTGTACGAAAAAGACCATTAGAGGACGCTATGGAAAAGCTAAGAACCGACATTCAACGATTAGCAAGAGAAAGAGAAGAAAAGTTCAGAGATGAAGTTGACTCGTCGGAGTTCATAGATGACGAATATGTGGAGATCAACATGGTTGAGACACCAGCATCGTCAGCTTCGCAAGGTGCCCCGACAGCTGCGGAGAGAGATGAACCGGAAGCATTAAGAGCACAAATAAAAGAAAAAGATGATACAATCTCTCAAATGGCAAAAAGGATGGAAGAGATGGCTGCAGCCCTAGCCACTCTTCAGAGTCAGGTTCAACCCCCAAGAGAAACGCCTCCAGAAGTTATTCATATTAAATACGGGAGAAAAGAAATTACATCCGTTAACGGAGACGATCAGTCGAAGAAAGATTCTTCCCAAAATATGATTCCAGAGAAGGACATTAAGAACATGGTGGAACAAAGAAAGTGCGAGAAGCCTTAAGCACAGCTCTAAGAGCGGAGCATCTATTCAGACGGTAGACCGTACCCCGAGGAATTTGATGCAAGCATAATACCCAAAAGGCTTCGTACCACCTCTGTTCAAGACTTTTGATGGTACCGGAAACCCTCGACAGCATGTTGCACATTTTCGCACTAGTTGTTGCAATGCCGGTGGAAGTAACGCCTTACTTTTCCGATAATTCGTCAGCAGCCTGTCAGGGATCGCCTTCGATTGGTACACAGAGTTACCGAACTGTTCGGTAAAGACATTTTCAGAATTAGAGAACCTCTTCGTGAACGGTTTGCCGGAGCTCAGCACCATATCACCATCGGTGACTTAGTGGTAGAGAAACAGAAACTGAACAAAACTTTAGTGGACTACGTACTTAGATGGAGAAATCTAAGCATGAAGTGTGAGCCACAGCTACAAGAGCAGCATGCAGTCGGTATCTTGCTTAAAAGCATTCACGGCCCGATAAGCACTTCTCCTTAAGGGATTTACGATTAAGACTTTCGAGAAGTTGTTAAGCAACGCCGGAAGCTTGTAAGAGGAAGCGAAGCAATTAAGTTTCGTCGACAAAATAGACAAACGAAGCCTCGCGAAGACATTTGAAAAGAAATCCGGATCGTCGCGGCAATCGATAAGGGCAAGCAACTAATGCAAATACAAATGGAGCAACATGCAACTTAGCTATCAACAACCTCACCAGAACTACCAACAACCTCAACCCGGTTATCAGCCAACCCAACAATATGGGCAACCGCCTCGCCCACAGCGTACGTTAAAGGAGCTTATAAATAGAGAATATCCATTCAAGAATGAGGCAGTGCCAAAGATGTTCCGCAGTTTGATGAAGACTTCGCATTTTCGACTACCGTAACCCAAGAAGCCGGAGGAAGTCAACAAGAAAGACCATCCCAACTACCGCCCTTACCACCAGATGCTTCGGACATAAGATGAGGATTGCATCACCTTTAAAAGTCGGCTTGACAACAATCTCTGAAAGGGGAACATAACGATCCCGAAGGAATACATGAAAGAACCCCAGAAAGGAGGTTCTGTCAATGATATTTCAACGGATCCCATTGTTCTGATAGACCCTTACACGACCGATGATGGATGGAGTACCGCTTGGATGAAGTCATCGAAGAAAATTTTGGATCGCCTCCAAACCGCTTCGGCGCGTGCTTCAACTCGGAGTTTGAAACCTGTCAAGCCAGCGCTATCGCTTGCAATTGAAGAACCGCCCCAGAAGAAAAGATCATAGAAAAGAAGGAGATCATAGTAGAAGAAAGGACCGAGGCTCCTAAGGCTGGACTAGGGGCCGCTTAACCCGAGATGGTTGTTTCCGATTCGGGGGAAAATTTCCTCGAACCTCTGACTCTGTATGATTATTTGCTCGCTCTGGCAGGATCTTATAATGATAAGAGTTATGACATTGGCTACATTTTGACTGTTTCTAACGATTACGTAACTAACGACAACCAATCTAATCCGAATCCCGATTTCGATACCAATAACAATTCTCAAATCACACACAACCTCGACAATCACGATGACAAAGATGACATTCATCAAGAAGGCTAAGGGAATGGGGGAGGAGCTAATTTTGGGTCCAAATGGGTCCAAGTCATGGATTTAGGTTTGGTTCACCCTCTAAGGCCTGATTTTTTGGGCTAAGGGAATCAAGTAAGTCAGCTAGCTTAGTGGGGAGAAGTCACCATCTAAGTACATTTATGTTTAATCAAGGTTTAGAAGAGTCATGAAAAGGCTTAATCACCCTTAAGGGAATCATTAAAGGACTCCCTCCCTTTGCCAAAAATGACATGGTGATGTGTAAAGTGGCCGCCATGGCTTGCATATGGCTTGTGCATGGCTTCATGGCTCCATTTGGCTTTGGGCAAAGCTTAGTCAATTTCATGGAAGTAGATTTTAGGAATCTTGGCATTTTTGATGGAAATTTGGATGAAGCTTGATTTGGAATGGTTTAATGATGATTTTGAAACTTAGGGGTGATATCAATTAAAGGTATGATGAAAAGAAATTGCCATGTGGGCTTTAGGGCCAATATTGGGCTTTTGAATTTTGTGGAAATGGGCTTTTAGAATGGTTTAGGAAAGTGGGCCTTTAGGTTTGAAAACAAATTGGTGGATGGAAATTTTGTGAAGTATTTGGCCAAACAAATGTTGGGTTTAGCTCATGGATGTGTTATGAGTGATTTGAAGCAAGTTGGGAGTGATTTGGGTTTGAATTGGGTTGAATTTGGGCTTCTTTGGTGAATGGGCCAATATAGATCAAATTGGGCTAACTTGGGCCAATGTTGGGCTAGGGTTGAAATTGATGTAAAATTAATGTTGAGAAATGTTTATGGGAGTGTGACAAAGAGTTTTCAAGTTTGGTTGGGCTTTGATTTTGGGTTTTGTGTTTATTTGGGTTAGGTTTGGGTTTAGGTCAAAATTGGGCCTTTTAGCTTGGGGTTGAATTCTGAGTGGGCTTGGGTCTCAATTTTGGGTAAATCATGTTAGTGTATTGGTTGTGGGGATGTTAGGGAAGGTTTAGAAAATGTTTGGGGTTAATTGGAGTTGAATTGAGTTAGTTTGGGTTAGGTTTGGGTTAGGTTTGGGTCATGGGTCCAAATTGGGCTTTAAGGTCCAAAATGAAATTGGGTTCAAATTTTAATCAAATTGGACTTGTATTTGGTCTATATTGGTGTTGGGAATGTTAAATTGAAGTTTAGAATTGAATTGGACCAGAATTTGGGTCAATTGGGTAGGTTTGGTTTGACATTGAGTTCACTTTGGGTTAAAATGGGTCAAATTGGGGATTTTGACAAAAGTGGGGTAAATTGACACAATTGGCCCATGGTGTAGTTGGACAAAATGAAATTGGGAATATGTGGGATTTTCTGGAATTTTCTAGGAATTTTCTGAATTTTTAGATTTTTGGGTCAAGAGGGCTATTTTGGGTATTTGGAGGGTATTGGGAGGTATTTTTGGAATTTTTGGTATTTTTGGCTATGGATGGTCAATTTGAGTGATGTGTGAATGTTTGCGATTGGTCTTGAGGAATTTGGGTCATTTGGAGATTTTTGGAAAATTTTAAGGGTTCTTGCAGTTAAAGTGTGTAGGGTCCCCGGGTTAAAAATTGAAAATTTGGAAAATTGAAGATTGGGTAAATATAAGTGGAATGGAACCATTTTGGTTGGGCCATGAAGCCATATTATGCCTATATGAGCCATGAGAGGACTCATTTGAGGCATTCACTATGTTGTTCCTAACCCTCTTAGCCAAGGGCTTAGGGATTAAGGACCATCCATGTGAATCACCTACATGAGTCAGGAGGTCAAGTTGGGTATGGGTGTGGTTTTAGGAGGTGTGTGAAAGTGTAGTGTATAAGTGTAGTGTGTGTGTAAGTCAGCCCTCACTGCACCAGGCCACCTGTAGGCAGCCCTAAGGCCAAAGAGTCCTACAGGAACTCATCCTTTAAACTTCCACATTTGATTTCAACCCTCTACGTGATTAGGGGTCTACAGTCAAGTTTGTGGAGTTTGCAGGGAGTTAAGAAGTGGTTTGAATTTCTAGGTGGTGGGTCCCAATTCTAATCCTCTAAGATAGTCAAAGGAAAAGCCTAAGGCTAAATCCTAAGTACTAAAAAGAAGAAGAGATGACCTCATCAAAAATGAGGTCAACAAATGGACCCCCAATAGGTGTGGTGAGCTAACCAAGCACACCGCGCGTGTTAGCGTTGACCGAAAAGATCAACAAAACCAACATAGATGTCCAAGTGACAAACTCAGGATGAAGTAGAAGAATTTCCGCTGGGGAGTGTCAAGTATATCTCTGAGACTGGAGATTCCTGAACTCTCACTGGGGAAAGGGAAAGGAGGTGAATCCCAAATCACATGACCTGGGGGAATTTCAATTTAGATTTTATTTTGTTTTAGTTTAAGTATTGATGCGTGAGCTCAGATTTTAGTTTAAGTTTTTATTTAAATTGAAGTTTTGTCAAAATTAATTTGAAGGGATTTGAACTTGAAATGAAAATTGGAATTTTGTGGTTTTAGATGTAACATCTTCAACCTCAAAAGAAAATTGAATTGATTGGATTGAGTCATTACAATGAGGAGAGATCTCAGAGTAATGCGGTATTTGATGTAAAAACATTAACCTCAAGAGTTTGATTTTGATGTATTTCATTGCGATAGGAAAGAATCCTAAAGCAATGCAAGTCTCGATGTAAAATCCTCAACCCCAAGAATTTGATTTTGATGTATTTCATTGCAATAGGGAAAGAATCCTAAAGCAATGCAGTCTCGGATGTAAAATCCTCAACCCCAAGAATTTGATTTTGATGTATTTCATTGCAATAGGGAAATAATCCAAAATCAATGCAGTCTCGGATGTAAAATCCTCAACCCCAAAAGTTTGAATTTTGATGTATTTCATTGCGATAGGAAAAAAATCCTAAAGCAATGCAACTTCGGATGTAAAATCCTCAACCCCAAAAGCTTGAATTTGTTATATTTCATTGCGATAGAGATAGAATCCTAAAGCAATGCAGTCTCGGATGTAAAATCCTTAACCCCAAGAATTTGAATTTGATGTATTTCATTGCGATAGGGAAAGAATCCTAAAGCAATGCAGTCTCAGATGTAAAATCCTCAACCCCAAGAATTTGAATTTGATGTATTTCATTGCGATAGGGAAAGAATCCTAAAGCAATGCAGTCTCGGATGTAAAATCCTCAACCCCAAGAATTTGATTTTGATGTATTTCATTGCAATATGGAAAGAATCCTAAAGCAATGCAGTCTCGGATGTAAAATCCTCAACCCCAAGAATTTGATTTTGATGTATTTCATTGCGATAGGGAAAGAATCCTAAAGCAATGCAGTCTCGGATGTAAAATCCTCAACCCCAAAAGTTTGAATTTTGATGTATTTCATTGCGATAGGGAAAAAATCCTAAAGCAATGCAAGTCTCGGATGTAAAATCCTCAACCCCAAAAGCTTGAATTTGATGTATTTCATTGCGATAGGGATAGAATCCTAAAGCAAGGCAGTCTCGGATGTAAAATCCTTAACCCCAAAAATTTGAATTTGATGTATTTCATTGTGATAGGGAAATAATCCTAAAGCAATGCAGTCTCGGATGTAAAGTCCTCAACCCCAAGAATTTGAATTTGATGTATTTCATTGCGATAGGGAAAGAATCCTAAAGCAATGCAGTCTCGGATGTAAAATCCTCAACCCCAAGATTTTGATTTTGATGTATTTCATTGCGATAGGGAAAGAATCCTAAAGCAATGCAGTCTCGGATGTAAAATCCTCAACCCCAAGAATTTGAATACATATATTTCATTGCGATAGGAAAAAAATCCTAAAGCAATGCAGTCTCGGATGTAAAATCCTCAACCCCAAAAGCTTGAATTTGATGTATTTCATTGTGATAGGGATAGAATCCTAAAGCAATGCAGTCTCGGATGTAAAATCCTTAACCCCAAGAATTTGAATTTGATGTATTTCATTGCGATAGGGAAAGAATCCTAAAGCAATGTAGTCTCGGATGTAAAATCCTCAACCCCAAGAATTTGATTTTGATGTATTTCATTGTCATAGGGAAAGAATCCTAAAGCAATGCAGTATCGAATGTAAAATCCTCAATCCCAAAAGTTTGAATTTTGATGTATTTCATTGCGATAGGGAAATAATCCTAAAGCAATGCAGTCTCGGATGTAAAATCCTCAACCCCAAGAATTTGAATTTGATGTAATTGATTTTGCAAAGATTTATAGTGCGGAATTTTGGTGTTTCGAGAATTTCATGGAAGGAAATAGATTAAGAGGGAATATGTAGATGTTACGTATCACATTCAAAAGAGTTGATCGGAAGTTGCTGGTTTGGATTGGATGCAATTCCTCGCCATCAGATTCGATCCGTGTCAATGGAATCGACCGCTTTCATCCCGTACAAGGAGAGAGTAGAACGGTTCTGGATTTCGGATTCGGAAGATCGAATTTGAATTCGATCGAGATTCGATTCGAAATTTAGGAAGATCGAATTTGAATTTGATTGAGATTTGATTTGAAATTTGGAAGATTGAATTTAAAATTTGATTTAAAATTTGTGTTCGTTTTGTTTGTCCTTTAACAATTCAAATTTATTTTATCGTTCATTTAATGTTCATGTGAATTTGGCGTTCATCATTTTTTTATATTTTTAAGGAAAGTTTTCTTTTATTCTTTTTTTTTTCTTTTTTGTTCTTTGTTCGAAGTTCATTTAACTTTAATGGCGTTTCTCAGTCAACTTGCACAAAAGAGGTGAAGGCCAAAAAACGTGACATGGTCACTTTCATTCCAATCATGTTGAAGATACATCATACAACTCGATCTGGAATACATCTTATACAATCCATGTAGACTCAAAACGGACTATGTATGATCTTTTTCGATCCATCCAATAAAAGGTATCTGTCAGAAATCCATGTCTGAATAGTGAGGTACATGGTCAATAACATCACCTTCCAAGCCATCCTTAGCACGGATGACTTATGGATGTACGTTGGAGGTGTGATATTTTCCATGTAATCGACATACTCGTAAGGCCGCAGGCTTTCTAGCTCGTGGTCTGGCTAGAAGTGGTAAGGTGCTTTCCTGTCATCCATCCTTCTGAAAGTAACTGAGATCCGCTCCACGGGTACTCCTGGTATGCAATGTTTAGCGACATCTGCTCCGTTGCCCTTCAGTATCATGACGGAACCTACCGGTAATGGTATCTTTACCGGCCCTAGGAACTCACCTGGGCCCGCTATCCGGAGGTCTGATCCGAACATGATATTACACTCGTTCGTAAAAGAAACCGTGCGTAAAGGTCCGACAAAGTCGTGGTGATCTATGTGCGGGGTATGCAATACCCTTCTTGTAAATGTTAATGATGCAACTCGCTGGGTATGCAATCCGCCGGCAGTACCCTCCATGTTATCATTCTTTTTATCATCCTTTTGATGACTAATGACATTGGATCCAACTCGGCCATGACGGAGTATTCCCGTGGGTTTCCCTTCCCGTATTCGTCGAAGTCGTAGCAAAGATCCACATCGTATCGTAATTCTACCTTTCCCCGGCATCCATCTCTCGGGGTTCCGAGTAGGTGTTTTCTCTAGCGGCCTCGCTCGACCCATTCTTTTCAAATCCCGGATGCAATCCACGATTTGTTGTTGTTCGTATTCTGAGAACACGTCCGTATGTTGCTCCGTGCCTTCTAAGTATATTGATCCTCCTGCCTCTGATTCTCTCGAAGTATTCAAAAGTTTTCTTCTCGACATTCTGCATTCTTTCTAGCTCATATTCTGGAATAATTTGCAAATGGCGAGGCCTGGTGACGTACTGTGGGATATACGGCTCAATCTCGTCACGTTCTTCTGCATACCTCGGCTCCTCGGGGATGGTGTCCATCGGGACATCCTCCGGGGTTGCTTCTGCAACAAGGTTATGCATTACTGGTGGCTTTATCTGGTGGCGTGGTAGCCTTCCTTCGTCTGTTCTCCTTAAGATTTCCCTGGTCTCTTCTGTTATCCTAGGAGCTGGCCTCCTTCCTTCAGGTTCCTGGTGAACTGGTGTCCTTGAACTATATGCACTGGCAGTAGCAACTGCCTCGTCGCGCTGGTCCGCCGCTAGTTTGGTTAACATCTCGCGGATACAGCCGATTTTTATTTCTTCGCCGAGTCGCCGTGAGAGTAGCTTTTCGTACTTCCCGACTTCGCGGGCGCGGCGCCGACGAGCCCGCCCTCCGCCGTAGCCACTAGCGTACTCGATTCTCTTGTCCTCCTCGTTGTTTGTTTTCCTCTTCGTCGCCGGGTCGGTGGCTTGGGCCACCCACTTTCATTACTGTCTGACTGGGCAGTTCATCTCGGTCAACTGGGACCCAGTCACTTTCCTCGTATTACAGGCCTGCTAGTGCGAACTCTGAGTCAATCTCTGTTATCGCACCATCTTTCACTCTCTTTTCGTCGAGTGCAAGGCTTATGCCATTTCTAAAGTTCAGGACCAACCACCCGTTCGACATTTCCCTGCGAAAAGATAAGAAAAAGGATCAGGGGCTGTACCGAGAACAAGAACATTAAGAAAATGTTTATTAAATACAGTTTTTTTTTTATTACTTTTTGTATTTTTAAATTTAACAGGAATGAAGTGGGATAAGATCAGGAAAGAGATTTTGATATGGAAGAGAAAACGAGGAAAACTTTATTATCATGATTTTATTTATTTTTAGCACATTTTTTATTATTTTTGGGTTCGGACCTAGTCATAAGTAACTACTTCACCCGTGCTTCTAGGGATGATGAATTCATTCCTTCGAAACATCAGGTAGCGTAATACTTTTTCAAGTATCGTCCGTCGATCGGAAGCATATGCCGTTCTCCTCGCAATTCACTAGCCGGTAGGAGCCTCCCGAGTATACCGCTTCAACCACAAACGGCCCTTCCCAAGTGGGTTCAAATTTTCCTCCTATCTTGCGGTGTGCAAGGATAGTCTCTCGAGAACGAGAACTAAGTCACCAACTTTAAAGGTTCTCGGGCGGACTCACCGTCATGGGCTTCGAACCATCTTAGCTTGGTATAGTTCTAAATTTCGTTGCGCCGCAAGTCTTTTCCCTTCCAGTGCTTTCCAATTCTTCTAATCGTAATTTGGCATTCTCTTCTCGTCGTGATTTTGTTTGCAACCGCAATCCCGAGTGAAGGAAGCCGGACCTCTAAAGGTAACACCGCCTCGGACCCATACACCGCAGCGTAAGGTGTAGCTTCGAGTAGGACTTCCGAAGGTTGTCCCGTAGGCCCATAAGGCTTCTAATAACTTTTCGTGCCAACTTCTCTTATTATCGTCCAAGGTTTTCTTTAAAATTTGAACGAGAGTTTTATTAAAAGCCTCACCAGTGCCGTTTGCTCTCGGATAGTAAATTGTCGAATACCGCCGCCGATTCCGTGTCTCCCGAAGAAATTGTTGATTTGCGTGCTTCGAATGCCGACCCATTATCCGAGATGATCCCGCGCGGCACTCCGAAACGGTAGACAACTTGGTTTTTTAAAAACCGTAAGACGTGGTGTGCTTTCACTTCTCCGAGTGGAACGGCTCTGCCCACTTGGAAAAGTAATATGTAGCCGCAAGAATGAAGCGATGTCCTTTTGAAGATGGCGGTTCTATCGGACCCACAATATTTGTGCCCCAACATTCAAATGGCCACGACGCAATTGTCGGATGTAGCACATTTGGAGGTTGGTGTAGAACCACTCCGTGCACTCGGCATTGGTGACAACTCTCGGCGATTTTCATGCAATCGGTCATCATCGAGGGCCGAGAGTACCCTAGTCTTTTAATTTTCATTTTCATCTTCTGGACCCGACCGGTGAGCGCCACAGAGTCCCGAATGCACCTCTTTAACAATTTCACGGGCCTCGGACCCGCTTAGCACCTTAGCCACATTTGATCGAAAGACCTTCCGTATAATGTGTTGTTTATTAATGCGTAGACGCAGTTCTTTTCGATCCGATGGGCTAGCGACCTATCGTCCGGTAGTTTTCCCGTTCGCAGTGTAGTCCATTAATGGCCGTCGCCAATCTTCTCGTGTTTTCTCGCCACCGTTGCAACCGATTCTTCTTCTTTTCTCGATTTATGTATTGTGTCTATGTCGAGCCGTGATAGGACCCGACGTCCGTGAACCGACACTTCCATCGATTCATCTTGTAAGCGTGCAAATTCTTTTGCGAGACGGGCTAACGCATCCGCTAAAGCGTTTTCTTACTCGGGAATTTTGTAGATCGTCACATTCGGAATCTGTTCCAACAACCGCACGGCATACCGGAAGTATTGCTCGAGTCTTGGTTTTAGAATTCCGTACGATCCGACGATCTTTTGAATGATTAACTCGCGAATCCTCGTAGATGTCGATGTCCGTTATCCCCATTCGAATAGCTAATTCCAGATCCCGTTATGAGGGCTTCGTATTCGCTTCATTGTTTGTACACGGCTCTGTCAAGTGGTAGGAGTATCTTAACATCCCCTGCTCCGGTGTTATAAAGATTAGTCCGATTCCTGCCTTACCGGGCACTATCATTTGCGATTCTTTGTCTTTGTGTGCTGAAGATGCTCCGTCGAAATATAATTCCCAACGTCGATCATTAGGGTCTTCCAGGCTCATTATTTGTTCATCTGGCAAATCGTCATTGAGAGGAGATTCTGCCGACAGAGGGTGTGCAGCGAGGAAGTCTGCTAAGACTTGTCCCTTTACGGCACGAAGAGGCACGAAAGTTATATCGAATTGCAATAATATCATCGACCATCCGGCAAGTGTGCCTGAAAGCGTTGGACGAGTCATCAAGTATCGCAATGGATTAAATTTCGAGATCAAGTCGACCTTATGAGAAAGCATGTAGTGCCCGAGCTTTGAGCGGCAAAGATCGTGGCCAAACAATGCTTTTCAATTGCGGGATACCTTATTTCCGTCGGAAGTAAACGACGGCTTAGGTAGTACATAGCATTTTCTTTACCCTCATCATTGACCTGGGCTAACAGGGCTCCGAGTGAGTCGTCCAAAGCCGCGGTATAAAGTATCAGCAGTCTACCTGAGACTGGGGCTACTAAGACAGGAGGTGTCATTAAATATTGCTTAATGTACTCAAAGGCCTTCTGGCATTTCTCTTCCCAAATAAATTTGGCGTCCTTTTTAACTAATGCCGAGAAAGGATGACACCTACCTGACAAGTTTGAGATAAAACGTCGAAGATATGCCAGCTTCCCTTGAAAAGATCGTAGTTGCTTTAAGGTTTTGGGAGGCGGCATTTCTAAGATAGCTTTAATCTTTTCCGGGTCGATTTCAATTCCAAGATGTCAGACAACGAATCATAAGAATTTCCCGGAGGTGACGCCGATGTCGCATTTTAAGGGATTCATCTTAAGGTTAAATTGTCTCAATCGTTGGAAAACAATTCTCAAATCATATAGGTGGTTGTCCTTTACTTTGCTTTTGATGACCACATCGTCCACGTAGCACTCGACTTGATTGTGGATGAGATCATCAAAAATTCTTGTCATCGCTCTCTCGGTATGTTGCTCCCGCATTCTTCGGTCCGAATGACATCACCGTTTAAGCAATACACTCCAATCGGCGTTCGAATGCCGTAAGTTTTTCATTTTCTAGAGCCATTTTTATCCGGTTGTATCTCGAAGATCCATCCATGAATGAGAATATTTCATGTGTCGAAGCAATGTCAATCATTAATTCCGAGATCGGTAGAGGGAATTCATCCTTCGGACATGCCTTGTTTAAATCTCCGAAATCCACACAAATTCCGATCTCGACCATTCTTCTTCTCGACCGGTACCACATTAGCTAACCAAGTCGGGTATTATTCTTCACTTGACAAATTTAGCGTCTATTAGCATTTTAACTTCGCTATGACTTGTTGTTCGATTTCTGGACGCATTCTTCCGGGACCTCGTCCGACCGGGACGTAGTAGGATCCACTCCTAGCTTATGGACTGCGACCTTTGGAGCTAAACCTGGCATCTCATCGTAGCTCCAAGCAAAACAGTCTTTAAACTCCATTAATAACTTTATTATTCCTTCGGAGTCCTCTTTATTGAGTAAGGAGGTAACAAAGGTAGGTCTAGGTTCTTCGCTAGTGCCTAACTTAATTTCTGTTAACTCATCTATTGTAGATTTGATCTCTTCTTCGAATTCTGGTGGAGCGTCTCCAATTTGTATATCTTCAAATTCTTCTGTAGTTTCCATGCAGTTTTCATTAGACTCGCAAGTGACAACCAAGCAAAATTCGCATCGTCAACCGATCCTACCGTGCCGAATCCGAGACCATGCTTTCGAATCGGTGGATGACCGGAGTTATTCCATAATTTTTCAAAATGTTGTGATTGGTCTTTTGTCCATTATCGAAGTAAGAAACCACGCTGAATTAAATTTTGAACACAGGGAGAGTACCACTCAAAAGGTAATTCCATTAATTCTGATGAAGTGACATCTTCAAATTGTAAATTATTTTCAGTTTTGGAAGAAGGAGCTCCACGGTAGAATTTGATTAGCTTTGCATCGCCGCTACGTACCTCTTTGACCACCAAACCCTCGATCTTATTAGAATGGATCGGGGTCAGGGTCATAGTATGTACATAGTGGTTAATCTTCTCGTACATCGATTTATATTCTTCATTCTTTTCATCTTCGAGCGGGATCCTGAATTGCGGCTTCTTCCTACTTATTGTCGCTGCTTCTTGCTTGATTTCTTTTTCTTCTTCAGAACTGTCTTCCCAATCAACATTGATAGCTGGTTTCCTCTGTACAACTGTCCTAACGTCTCTACCACGACCTCGTCCCCGACCTCGACCTCGGATGCGAGTTATGGAAAAACCTTCACCATCTCGCCGTAAGGGAGTGGTGAGTGACTGTTGGACTAGAACTTCAGGTTCTTCGTCATCCCGAACTTCTTTTGCTTCATTCGTTATGGTATTTCTGGAGAAGATTGTTTTCTTCGGAGGTGCATAATAAGCTGCATCTTCATGGATTCCAATTTCATGTACGGAGAATGGTTGTAAGTCACCTTTGATGCACTGTTCCCCTCCATCGTAGTATTTGATGCACCGATGTAGAGATGATGGTACCATCCGGTTTTCATGTATCCATGGTCGGCCCAAGCAGAGCGTTGAACGACGTTTCTGAATCAATTATGTGAAATTTTGCGGTTGTCTTTGCCAAGTCACCGGTCTTCATTAGCAGTGTTATTGATCCGAGGGCTCTTTCTCCTTTCTGGTTGAATCCTCTTAATAACATTCTGTCTGCTTCAAGCTCGCGAGCATCAATTTCCAAGTATGCTAGCGTCCGAAGATTAATTATATTGATTGACGCTCCTGGATCCACCAATACTCTGGAGAGTGTAATCTTCCCAATTGTAACTGAAATGTATAACGGTCGATTATGGTCTGCTGTCCCAAGTAGTAGGTCATTGTCCGTGAAGGTGACACCTCGCTGTTCCTTTAACGAACAAACCTCATCTAAGGAATCTCCGGCCATTTGAGTTAAGCAAATTTCGAGATCAAGTAAGGCTTTGATCGAGCTTCTCTCATCTCCTTTCGATAAGATGAGAGCGTCGTAGATGCTCGCCTTGGCCGGTAGTTTCCTAAGATGGGCTAGCACGTTGTAGTCCACTTTATTTTCATGTGTCTCGGCTTCTTCTCGAATGGGTATTTCTTCCGCCGGGTTGGTTCTTCCCGAACAACCACCCGCTTTCATTTGTCCTTTGGACCCATTCTCGGAGGTCGAACTCTTCCACTTCTTAAGTTAACTTCCGTAATTTCTTTTGAATCTAGTATCGAGCTTGCCGGTGTTTCCTCCCGAATCGGAATGACAGTTCTTCTGGATTAGCTTCGGAGTCTGAAGGCTCTAACTCTATTGTGACTGGAGCTCCTCGAAACTCGCAAATAGATTCATTGCTTGTTGAACTCTCGTAGCCTCCTTGGTGGATGTCTTCTTTGTCATTGTGATCGTCAAGATTATGTATGATTTGAGAATTGTCATTTGTATCGAAATCTATGTCCGGATTGTCGCTAGTTATGTAATCGTTAGAAACAGTCAAAACGTAGCCAACGCTATAACCCTTATCATTATAAGATCCCACCGGAGTGAGCAGATAATCATACAGAGTCAGAGGTTCGAGGGATTTCTCCCCCGAATCGGAAACAACTATCCTAGGATAAGCAGCCCCTAGTCTAGCCTTAGGAGCCTCGGTCTTCTCTTCTTCATCAATTTTCTTCTTCTCTTCAATCGTCTCCTGTTAAGGTGGTTCTTCTATCGCAAGTGATAGTGCCGACTCGACAGTGCTTCAAACTCCGAATCGAGGCTCGCACCGAAGCGGTTCGGATGTGATCCAAAATCTTCTTCGAAGACTTTGTCCAAGCGGTAGTCCATCCATCATTAGTCGCATAGGGATCTATCGAACAATGAGATCCATCGAGATAACATCGATGGAACCTCCTTTCGGGGTTCCTTCATGTACTCCTTCGGGATCGTTATATTCCCTTTCCGAAGATTGTCGTTGAGCCAACTTTTGAAGGTAATACAATCTTCTATCTTGTGTCCAAGCATCTGGTGGTAAGGGCAAAAGTTGGGATCACCTTTCTTGTCGACTTCTTCGGGTCTTTTAGGTTCTGGTAGTTGGAAATCTGGAGTCTTTATAAGACTGCGGAACATTTTCGGCACTGCCTCATTCTTGAACGGATACTCCCTGCTTAGAAGCTCCCTTAACGTACATTACAGACGAGGCGGTTGTTCATACTGTTGAGATGACGGATAGCTGGGTCGGGGTTGCCGGTAATTTTGTCGAGGTTGCCGCGGCAGCTTCCGACGATATTTGTATCGGCTGCTTGCCTTTATCGATACTCGCGATGATCCCGTACTTCTTTCAAAAGTTTTCACGGCTTCGTTTGTCCGTTTTGTCGGTGAAACTTAATTGCTTCGCCTCCTCTCGCAAGCTTCCGGCCTCGCTTAACAACTTCTCAAAAGTCTTAATAGTAAATCCTCGAGGAGAAGTGCTATCGGGCCATGAATGCTCTTAAGTAAAATGCCGATCGCATGCCGTTCTTGTAGCCGTGGCTCACACTTCATACTTAGGTTCCTCCATCGAAGTATGTAGTCCACCAAGGTTTCGTTGGGTTTCGTTCTTGTCGACCTCATTTTCGATGAGGTCTTCTCTTCTTTTTAGTGATTAGGATCTAGCCTCAGCTTTTCCTTTCGACTATCTTAGGGGACTAGAATCGGGACCCACCTTTTAGAAATTCAAACCACTTCTTAACTCCCCGCAAACTCCACAAACTCGACCGTAGACCCCTAATCACCTAGAGGGTCGAAATCAAATGTGGAAGTTTAAAGGATGAGTTCCTATAGTGACTCTTCGGCCTCAGATCGCCCCAGCGGCCCGGTCCGGTGAAGGGGCCGACTTACACACACACTACACTTATACACTACACCTACACACTACACTTCCACACACCTCCTAAAACCACACCCATACCCAACTCGACCTCCCGACTCATGTAGGTGATTCACATGGATGGTCCTTAACCCCTAAGCCCTCGGCTAAGCAGGGTTAGAACAACATAAGTGATGCCTCAAATGAGTCCCTTCATGGCTCATGTGAGCTTGATGTGACTTCATGGCTCAACCAAAATGACTTCATTCCACTCAAATTCACCCAATCTTCAATTTTCCAAATTTTCAATTTTTGACCCCTGGGACCCTACACCCGCCTGACCTACCAAAGCCCTTGAAACTACCCAAAATTTGCAAAATCACCTAAATTACCCAAACTTCCTCAAAATCAATCCCAAATATTTCCACACCACTCAAATTGATCATCCACACCCAAAAATACCAAAAATTCCAAGAAAACCTCCCAATACCCTCCAAATACCCAAAACACCAATCTTGACCCAAAAATCCAAAATTTCAGAAAATTCCCAGAAAATTCCAGAAAATCCCAAATATTCCTAATTTCATTTTGTCCAACTACACCATGGGCCAATTTTGTCAATTTACCCTACTTTTGTCAAAACCCCCAATTTGACCCATTTTAACCCAAAGTGAACCCAATGTCAAACCAAACCTACCCAATTGACCCAAATTCTGGTCCAATTCAATTCTAAACTTCAATTCAACATCCCAAATGTCAATCTGGACCAAATCCAAGTTCAATTTGATTGACATTTGGATCCAATTTCACTTTTGGCCTTAAAGCCCAATTTGGACCCATGACCCAAACTTAACCCAAACTCACCCAATTCAACTCCAATTAACCCCAAATCTTTTCCAAATCTTCCTTAACATTCCCACAAACAAAACACTAACATGATTTGCCCAACATTTAGACCCAAACCCCACTCAACTTCAACTCAAAGCTAAAAGACCCTATTTCGACCTAAAACCAAACCTAACCCAAATGAGCCCAAACCCCAAAATCAAAGCCCAACCAAAGTCAAAACCTCTTTGAAACACTCTCATAAACATTTCCCAACATTTATTTTACATCAATTTCAACCCTAGCCCAATATTGGCCCAACTTGGCCCACTTGGGCCTATGTTGGCCCATTCACCAAAAGAACCCAAATTCAACCCAATTCAAACCCAAATCACTCCCAATTTGCTTCAAGTCACTCATGACTCATCCATGAGCTAAAAACAACATTTGTTTGGCCCAATCCTTCACAAATTCCCCATCCATAAATTTATTTCCAAACCAAAAGCCCACTTTCTTAAACCTTCCTAAAGCCCATCTCCACCAAAATCCAAAGGGGCAAAGTCAATCTAAGTCCCATATGACAAATTCTCTTCATCATGCATTCAATTAAAATCATCCCTAAGTCCTAATCCAATGATCAAATAATTCTAAATAAAGCTTCATCCAACTTTCCACCAAAATGTCCAAAATCCTTAAAATCCATTTTTATGAAGTCGACTAAACTTTTCCCAAGCCAAATGGAGCCATGAATGAGCCATTCACAAGCCATATGAAGCCATGAAAGTTTGGCATGCGACCATGCCATTAAGGGTAAAAGGAGGGGCTCCTTTCCTAATCTTTCATTAAGCCTTTTTAACCTTATTCATGACACACACTAAACCATGTTTAGCCACCTCATCATGGATGGAGACCATACCATTCTCTCTGGCCGACCTAACCGATCCTCTCAGCCCAAAATCAGGCCATGGGGAGGTGCACCCAACCCAAACCAATGGATCGACCAAATTGAAGCCAAAATGACCCCTTCCCCATTCCATTTTAATTCAAAGCCTTTACACACGGCAATTGCCAATCGACCGCACAAACCTCCAGACCTCGACCCACCCGGACCCGAGGGTGACCCATGCTCGCCGGCCACCCGCCCGGGTCGCCGGAAAACACCATGGCCGAGACCTCGGAAGGAGCCAAACTTTGGAATTCCACCTCGCCGAGCCGCCCCATGCCCAATGGCCACCATGACCGTTCTTCCCATTACCGCAGCAACTCGATCCCAACCCTCGCCATCCCCGCGAGGCTCTCCACCACCTCTATTTAAACCCGACCCCCTCACGGCCATGAGAGGAGAGTTGCACAAACCTTGCCGAAATTCTCGCCAAAATTGTTCCAAACCCTTCTCCACCCTTAGAGCAGCTTGATCCCCAGTGTCAATTTGCCCTAATCCCTACCGACAAAATCCAATTTCTCACTCGAAATTCCACCCAAAACCAAGACACTTCTCCACAGCGGAGCCAATCCCCAAATCGATTGGTTCTACACCTTCACCGTACCAAGGGAAGGTGTCCACCAACAAAAGCCCCATCTCCAGAGCCACCCAGCTTGCTCCAGCCCTCCAAGCTTTGTGATCGGCCGTGGTCGAAATCATACCTGGACAATTCACTGCACTCGAGAGACTTCATCTGGAGCTTGCTCGGATCCAATCGAAGGTGCAACAACCCTCAGATCAAAGCCACACTTCTCTGAGCAAAGGTACGAGCTAATTCTTCATCCCGAGCTTCTAGATATTCTCCATTTCAAATGCTTTAATTTCAATGCATGATAACCGTATAGATGTGTTCATCTCTTCAAGACGAATCCATAGAGCATAAGAACATGAAAATCCATTGAGTATCGAGTGAGATATTAAGGATTTAGTATGGACGGCTCTCGGCGAGGACACTCGGGGACGATGAACGGATGCCGTCCATCCAATACACGCGCGGACGGACGGCCAGGATCGCGTCGGATCGAAGACGGAACGATACAGCCGGGCCCCGGAGCGCCGAGTCGATGGCGGCGTCGAACCGGAGCGCGCCACGCGGCGCTTCGGAGCCGCCGAGGTCGACGCGGTGCCGCGTGGATAAATAGAAAATTAGGGTTTTTTCGATTTATTTAATTCCCTAAACTTCAAAAATTCATAACATTGTGTAGAAAAATCAGAAAAATAAAATAAAAATACCCTCTCGCTCGAATGAATCGCAGGAGAATAATGTGGAAAAGAAATCATTTAATTTCATCAAGTATTTTATTTTTAATAATTTATTTACTCTCTGCATATTTTTAATTCTCCATGCATTTATACAATTCACCATGACATGAGATCATAGGGCTTTTAAGCCTCCGAATTCGGGAACATTCCCTGAATTTTCCAAAGTCGTAGGCCATCCCTATGAAAAGTTATTGATTTTTCAAATTCATGTTACCGTTTTGAGTATTTTAATTCCAATAAATAGCATGTTGTGAAATAAATTCTAGGAAAATTTGGTGATGTTCCTTATAACCAGAGGACCCTAGGAAAAATAGGTTTTGAGTTAGTTCATTTAAAACAACCCTAATTGGCTTAAACACCCAAAATGGATCTCTAATTAATTAGAGCTAACCATACATCCAATTGACTTGAAAACAATTCTCCACTGACCTTTAGGATCAGAGGAATCCACCATAAAAATTTGAGGTCAATTGGACTTAGTTAGCCTTACTAATTGGGTTGATTAAGCCATTTAGTCATTTTAAACTTTAAAAATTCATAACTTTCAAAATACATTTTAAAAATTCACCAAATTGGTTTTGGAGCCTCTCTGATATCAGAGAAATTTAAGAAAATTAAAATTTCAATTTTCTAAAAAAGTTGATTTTTTAATATTATTTTAATATTTTAATAATTAAAAAATAATAAAAATCACAAAAATAATAAAATTCACCAAAATGTCACATTTTGAATTTTAATCACTTAGGAATGAACCCCATATTTTTCTTAGTTCTATTTAGTGAGATATTAAATTTTAAAGCTCTAGGGCAATTTTAAAATTAAAAAAATATGTTTTCTAGCTTTTTCACTAAAATAATTATAATAAATCATAGAAAAATCAGAAAATTGCAAAATTTGCTTCTCTGATTTTCTTGATATCAGAGAGATTTTTGAAAAATATAAAATTCATTTTTCAACATTTATTTTATTTTTAAATTAATTAACACTCCAAAACTTAAAATAATTATAATAAAAATAATATAATTCAAAAAATCACCAAAATTGGTCCAAGTGGTCCTCTCGGTCATTAGGAATGTCCCCTAATTTTCTTAAGGACAGAAACTTTCCCTTGGTCATGTTATTAAATTTTCCTTGGAAATCTCTATTTTCTACCAAAAATAATTATATAAATAAATTAAATACAGAAAAATCACATTTTCTCCTCTCATATCTTTACTGACATATGAGTGAAGTCACATAAAAATTTCAAGTTCATTTGAGTTCAATTTAGTGAGTTATGAAATTATTAAGCTTAAAGGGTAAAGTGGTAATTAAAATTTTTAATCCTTAATTAAAACTTTAGGTTTAATAAAAAATTAACAAGTAAAATATTTGATCCTAATCTGATTTGGATGATTGAAATTTAAATAATTAAAGGCTAGAAACCCATTAAGCAATTTAAAATGATTAAACCTTAATTAAATAATTGATTAAATTTGAAGAATAATAAAATTGGAATTATTAAAATAGGGATATTATTAGGAAGAGATTTATTCTTTAATTTAAAAATCCCTAAATTAATTATCTCATTAATATTCAATTCTTAATTAAAATGATAACTCAAATTCAAAACATTAAAAGACTTAATCATTAAACTAAAATTAAATTATTAAACTCTTTTAAAAATTTCAATTAAAATTAAAAAATAAAATTAAATTAAAAATTAAATTAAATTAAGTAAATTAAATTGGATTAAATTAAATTAAATTAAATTAAAATTAAAAGTTGAAATTAAATTAAATTAAATTAAATTAAATAAACAAATTAAATTAAATTAAATGAATTAAATTAAATTAAATTAAATAAATAAAACCAAATTAAATTAAGTTAAACCAAATTAAAAATTAAATTAAATGAATTAAAATTAAATTAAAATTAAATTAAATTAAAATTAAATCAAATTAAATTAAAATTAAATCAAAATCAAATTAATTTAATTTAACATCAAATCAAACTAAATTGAATTAAATTGAATTAAATTAAATTAAAGATTAAATTAAATCAAATTAAATTAAGTCGAATTAAATATAACATCGCCAAAGACATAAAGAATTCAAAATAAATCTAAAAATAACTCGAACACTATTCCAAATTTAAATCCATTAACTTAAATTAAATCATTCGAATACCAATTTACCTTCGAAAGCTTTCGTTATTATAACTCCTAAACGTAACATTAAATGAAATGTTACTTCACTTATAGTGACATTCAAATGTCCTAGTTCACCGAGCAAGACAACAAAATTTGAATCCCTGACGATTAATTCATTTATATAATTAAATTCATTTGGACTTAAGACAATCCTAGAAATATTGAAAAGATGTTTAAGATTTGTCTTAAGCACTTCCTCGATATGATAGGATGTTTATAAGAACAACTAAATTTAATTATTCTTTCGATGAAGAAAATCGTCCTCAAATCAAAACACAAGAACCTAGACGTCATAGGAAATGACTAGCTATAGGATTAGGAATTTGGTAGAAAACCATAACCCTTACCTTAGCTTTACCTAAGAACTTGCTTAAATATTCTAATTGTGTTTTAAGTGCAGCTTGGGATGACGGGAAGACCCTCCGTGTACGCTTTTATTTTATTGCAATTTACTTTCTTGCAATTTACATTATTGCAATTTATTTAACCGCATCGCACTTACTTTTCTTGCATGATAAACAACTCGTTGCATGAAAACCCACACCTTTAGGATAGTCCCTAAAACCGAAACCAAAACTAAGTTAAAATTCATTGCAAGATAAAATTCACCTCCACAACATTTCAAAATATAAAACAACTCAAAATTTAATCACAAACAGTAATACAAAACTACAATTACAACTAAATTAAAACGTCCCGTTGGATGATCGGAATACCTCTGATGATGTAACCTACGTGTTACTAACGGGATTTCCCACTGGCCTAAATGAAAGTGTGGAACTCATTCAGCTGAGTTTAGCAAATTCATCCGGACTAAGTGAATCCGATAAAAATAATGATGCCGGAAGGATGGAACCGCGGATCTTAACCGGTGTCGTTATAATCAACTTTAAGATTTGTTTTAATTAAAATATCGAAAACACTCGGAAATTAAGATTTTCTCTAAACCAAAACACTTTTCTCATCCCCCGATTTATGACTTCTAAAACTAAAACCTCTCGCAACAACAAGGAGCTCTGAGCATGGTGGGCAAAGACGGCCATCGTCATCAAGCAAAACCCGAGTCTACTTCAAAGAAAACTTTCTTAGAATTAAACAACCAAGCCATAGGATTTCGAGGTAGTTTCGCCTAGTGCAACATAAATCCTCAACCTTTTGTTAGGCATTTGCACCGCAAATTAAGCCCTAACCGGTTTTAGGATTCCGAGGTAGTCGTCCGATACGACATAAACCCTCACATCTTCGAGGCTATTGTATGATTGTGTCATACGAATATAAGTCCTAATTAATTAAAATCGGCAAGATCAAAACATGTAAATAAATATCAGGACTTTCCTAAATCCAAGCCAAATAATAGGATAGTCGGGAGATTACCGATGTTCACTTCGAATCTGTGATTTCTCCTACTTTTCTTCCTTTGAATTCCCAAAACAAAATGTTCCAAATTTGATCCATTCCCTATCAAATTCCAAACTTCAATCCTTTCGAGAACTTAAACTTTCAAATTTTCGAGAGCGAATTATTGATTATTATCGAGAGTTTTCTTAGGTGATTCCCGTCACTTGAGATGTAATTAACTATAGGGGCTTGCCCTTATTGGGAATTTTAAAGAACCTGTGTAATATAAACCCTATTTAATGCTTTCATATTTAGCAGGGGAATTTGTCGGCTTATAAAATCGGTTCGCAGACCAAACGGATGTCACAAATCTTTTAGTTTGTTTAATCGAGCCCCACCATCAAGCAAGGTGTCTATCCTTAGGGATAGATACATGGTTTGTGGTGCGGTGCTCGTTTAGATAAACTATTCGGGATGTGAGATCAGTTTGATTTCATATCTTAAAACCTCCAAATTTAAAATTATTTTCAAAATCAAATACTACTTCTCAAAATTATTTATTTAAATTAAATTAAAAATTCGCCGCACAATTTCTGTTAGGCGACCCCTTTTCAAAATGAAACACACGACCTAAAAAAATATGCCGACAATTTCTGGCGACTCCGCTGGGGACAATTCCTCTCTCCATTATAATCAGATAATTCTGCTTTCAAAAATCGGTAGTGCATCCATGTCCTTAGTGGATCAAACTACCCTTCTTTCCGTTGGAATACTATGTTCATTTCTACCGTGAACAAGTATAGCCAACATTCTCTCGGATTTAGGAGCCACCGTTTAGACACCCCTAAACAGAGAGGTTCCGAGATCCTTTTACCTCATTTCGAGGTGGGGCGGACCCCCAACAGTGTTAGCTTAGGAATGATCCTTCGAGTCGAGAAGTCTTGCATAAGACTTTCTTTTCCTTTCCAACTCGAATCGGATTCCTTACCTTCTCTACATCTTCGAACATTCCGTTCTAAATAAACGAACCCTCTAATAAATGATTCTTTTAATAAATGATTCCTTCTTATAAATACATGAACAAGAATGTGTTCGACTCTTTTCAATTCCTTTCTTTTCGTCCTAAAGAAAAGAAGCATAACTCGGGACCGACAACCGTAATCTACCCTGCAAAATGGAAGCCTCAAAGCCGATTTTCTCCTTCACCAACTGGACCGGACTTCGCCGTCTATAAGGATGAGCCGCCCGACAATGGGATCATCCGATTCGGACAAGAATTTGAAAACACGAATGTCAAGATCACCGACGTCTCCCTCTTGCACCGACGAACAAGGTATCCGAAGCCGAGAAGCCGCCGCTCGAGTTCAACCTCAGGTCGACCCAAGAGTTTCCTCCCCCGCAAAGGATCCCGACCGAGAGGAGTACCGCCGTCCGCAGAGGACCGTTCTTACTACCCCCACCGGTCTAGTTGTTTCCGCACCTACCCCGACTTCTCGCCAAATTAAAGGGGAAAGAAATCCGAACTATGGTAAACCCGTTACCGTGGAGGGTACAGCATCTTCCCGTAAGACCTTCTCGTTTCGAAATCGGGTCCGAGCCTCAAAGATTCCATCACCGACAAGGACCCAAAGAAGAAACGAAGTAGAAGGATCGCCGCAGAAGCCGTAGCCGCCGAAATTGCTTTCCCGGAGGAAATCCCGTAACCGCTCGAATATACACCGCTACCAGAATATACACCGCTGCCTGACTACATACCACTTTTGCGAGGAAGCAGGTTCCATCCCCTCTCCGCCGCAGAGGACGAGGAAAATGTTCGCAAGATTGCTGCCGCATTGCCTCAGCCTGCATATTACAACGATAGCCGCAAGAAAAGGACTAGAACTACGCCGTTTGCTCGACTGCAAACTTTGGCAGTAAAAGTTAAGCAAAGAAGGAAAACCGCCCCGTATCGGAGATTCTACGAAGGATAGTGGCGGGTGCCGCCAAATCCCATCTCGGGCCCCGAGTAGAACCCGCCGTCATGACATAAAACCCAAGTAAAAGAATGAAGGCTAGTCCGCTCGTCGTCGTCTCAGTATTACATGATAGGAGGATACCACCTTCCAAGCATTTGGCCGACGCACCATCCGGTCCTAGACCTTCCGTCGCTAGAAGGATGGTATGGCATCCCACTACCGGCAGCTGAGATCGAGACAACAACCCGAGAAAGAAAGTCTCGCCAGAGACTCGAATCGAAGAAAGTGCTACCGCGATAAAGGGGACTCGTGAAAAGGGGACCCTACAGCCTATCGCATGACAACCGCGAGGACACACGTAAAGCCCCGCTAGAAGATGCCATGGAAAAGCCGAGAACCGATATCCGACGATCGGCAAAAGAAAGAGAAGAAAAGTTCGGAGACGAGATTGATTCATCGGAGTTCATGGACGACGAATATGCGAAATCAACATGGTCGAAACACGAGCTTCATCGCCTTCGCAAGGTGCTCCCGCAACTCGCAGAAGAGAGGAGCCGGAACTGATGAGAAGGCAGCTTCAGGAGAAAGACGACACGATCGCTCAAATGGCGAAAAGGATGGAAGAGATGGTCGTAGCTCTGGCCACTCTCCAGAGTCAAGTACAACCACATAGAGAGACACCCCCAGAGGTCATTCACATTGTAGACGGAGGAAAGGAGATTACATCCGTCAACGGGGATGATCAACCGAAAAAGGATACAACACAAAGTATGATCCCCGAAAAGGATATCAAGAACTTGGTGGAACAAGAAAGTGCGAGAAGCCTTAGCACAATCGAAGAGCGGGACATCCATTCGGACGGTAGACCTTACCCGAAGAATTCGACGCCGTCCAAGCACCCGAAAGGCTTCGTACCACCTCTCGTTCAAGACCTTCGACGGAACCGGAACCCCCGACAAGATGTTGCACACTTTCGTGCCGCTTGTTGCAATGCCGGCGGGAGCGATGCATTACTCTTCCGACGCTCGTCGCCAGTCCGTCGTGAATCGCCTTCGACCGGTATGCGTAATTACCAAATGGTTCGGTGAAGACGTTCTCGCAGTTAGAGAACCTCTTCATCAAGCGATTCGCCGGAGCTCAAGCACCACATCACTATAGGTGATTTAGTGGTAGAGAAACAAAGGCCGAACGAAACTTTGGTGGATTACATACTTCGATGGAGAAACTTAAGCATGAAGTGTGAACCACAACTGCAAGAACAACATGCAATCGACATCTTACTTAAAAGCATTCACGGCCCGATATCACTTCTCCTCAAAGGATTCACTATTAAGACTTTCGAGAAGTTGTTAAGCAAGGCCGGAAGCTTACAAGAAGAGGCGAAGCAATTAAGTTTCGCCGACAAGACGGACAAGCAAAAGCCTGTGAAGACTTTCGAAAAGAAATCCGGATCGTTGCAAGCAGCTGACAAAGACAAGCAACCGATGCAAATACCACCGTAACGGCCGCAAAGAATCACAACAGAATTACCAAAGAACCCCGGCCCAACCTATAAGTCATCTCCACAAGATGAACAACCTCCTCGTCAAGCAACGTACATTAAGGGAGCTTCGAGCAGAGAATATCCGTTCAAGAATGAAGCAAGGTGCCGAAAATGTTCCGTAGTCCGATGAAGACTCCGCATTTCCAACTGCCGCAGCCTAAAAGACCAGCAGGAAGTCAACAAGAAAGGTGATCCCAACTTTTGCCCCTACCACCGGATGCTTGGGCACAAGATAGAAGATTGCATTACCTTCAAAAGTCGGCTCAACGACAACCTTCGGAAAGGGAATATAACGATCCCGAAGGAGTACATGAAGGAACCCCATAAAGGAGGTTCCGTCAATGTTATCTCAACTGATCCCATCATTCCGATAGATCCCTACACGACTGATGATGGATGGACTACCGCCTGGACGAGGTCTTCGAAAAGATTTTAGACAAAGATCCAAACCGCTTCGGTGCGAGCTTCAATTCGTAGTTCGAGACCTCGTTAAGCCGGTACTATCACTTGCGATGAAGAACCACCTCAACAGAGATGATCGAAGAGAAGAAGAAAATCGACGAAGAAGAGAGGACCGAGACTCCTAAGGCTAGACTAGGGGCCGCTTATCCTAGGATAGTTGTTTCCGATTTGGAGGAGAAATCCCTCGAACCTCTGATTTTGTATGATTATCTGCTCACTTCGGTGGGATCATATAATGATAAGGATGATGGCGTTGGCTACGTTTTGACTGTTTCTAACGATTACGTAACTAGCGACAATCCGGATATCGATTTCGACATCAACGACAATTCTCAAATCATACACGATCTCGACGAGTAAAATAACGAAGAGGGCATCCATAAAGGAGGCTACGAGAGTTCAACAAGCAACGAATCTATCTGCGAGTTTAGAGGAGCTCCAGTCACGATAGAGTTAGAGCCTTCAGATTCTGAGGATAATCCGGAAGAGCCCGTCATTCCGATTCAGGAGGAGACACCGACAAGCTCAACACCGCATTCGAAGAAATTACCGAAGTCAACTTAAGAAGTGGAAGAGTTCTACCTCCGAGAATGGGTCCAAAAGACAAAGGAAAGCTGTGGTTGTTCAAGAAGAACCAACCCCAGCAGAAGAAATACCCATTCGAGAAAAAGCCGAGACGCATGAAAATAAAGTGGACTACAACGTGCTAGCCCATCTTAGGAAACTACCGGCCAAACTGAGCATTTACGACGCTCTCATCTTATCAAAAGAGATGAGAGAAGCTCTGATCAAGGCCTTACTTGATCCGTAAATTTGCTTAGCTCAAATGGCCGGAGATTCCTTAGATGAGGTTTGCTCGTTAAAGGAACAACGAGGTGTTACCTTCAAGGACAATGACCTACTACTTGGGACGTGCAGATCACAACCGACCGTTGTACATTTTGGTTACAATCGGGAAGTTTACACTCTCCGCAGTATTGGTGGATCCAGGAGCGTCAATCAATATAATGAGTCTTCGAACACTAAGCATACTTGGAAATCGATGCTCGTGAGCTCGAGGCCGACAAAATGTTACTAAGAGGATTCAACCGTAAAGGAGAAAGAGCCCTCGGATCAATAACGCTACTAATGAAGACCGGTGACTTAGCAAAGACAACCGCAAAATTTCACATAATCGATTCGAAACATCGTTCAACGCTCTACCGGGCCGACCATGGATACATGAAAACAGATGGTACCATCATCTCTACATCAGTTGCATCAAATACTACGATGGAGGGGAACAAAGGCATCAAAGGTGACTTACAACCATTCTCCGTACATGAGATTGGAATCCATGAAGACGCAGCCTATTATGCACCGCCAAAGAAAACAATCTTCTCCGCAGATACCGTAACAAATGAAGCAAAGAAAGTTCGTGACAACGAAGAACCTCGAAGTTCTAGTCCAACAAGCCATTAACCACTCCCTTCCGGCGAGATGGTGAAGGTTTCTCCACAACTCGCATCCGAGGTCGAGGCCGGGGACGAGGCCGTGGTAGAGACGTTAGGACAGCTGGACAGCAGGAAACCAGCCATCAATGTTGATCGGGAAGATAGTTCTGAAGAAGAAAAAGAAATCAAGCAAGAAGCAGCGACAATAAGTCAGAAGAAGCCGCAATTCAAGATCTCTCTCGAAGATGAGAAGAACGAAGAATACAAATCAATGTATGAAAAGATTAACCACTACGTACATACTATGACCCTAACCCCGATCCATTCTAACAGGATCGAGGGTATGGTGGTCAAAGAAGTACGTAACGACGGTGCAAGGCCAATCAAGTTCTACTGTGGTGCTTCTACCTCCAAAACTGAAAATAATGTACAATTTGAAGATGTCACTTCATCAGAAGTAATGGAATTACCTTTTGAGTGGTACTCTCCCTGTGTTCAAAATTTAATTCAACGTGGTTTCTTACCTCGATAATGGACAAAAGGCCAATCACAACATTTTGAAAAATTATGGAATAACTCCGTCGTCCACCCAATTCAAAGTATGGACTCGGATTCGGCACAGCAGGATCAGCCGACGATACCGGATTTTGCTTGGTTGTCACTTGCGAATCCAATGAAAACCGCATGGAAACTACGTACGAACTCGAAGATGTACAAAATCGGAGATGCTCCACCGTAATTCGAAGAAGAAATCAAATCTACAATAGATGAGTTAACTGAAGTTAACTTAGGTACTAGCGAAGAGCCTAGACCTACCTTTGTTAGCTCCCTACTCAACAAAGAAGACTCCGAAGAAATAATCAAATTATTAATGGAATTTAAAGACCGTTTTGCTTGGAATTATGACGAGATGCCGTGATTAGCTCCAGAGGTTGCAGTCCATAAGCTAGAGTGGATCCTACTTCGTCCCGCCGTACAAGGTCCCGTAAGAATGCGTCTAGAAATCGAACACAAGTCATAGCCGAAGTTAAAAAGCTAATAGATGCTAAATTTGTCCGTGAAGAACAATACCCGACATGGCTAGCCAATGTGGTACCAACGTAAAGAAGAATGGTCGATCAGATATGTGTGGATTTCGCAGATTTAAACAAGGCATGTCCGAAAGATGAATTCCCTCTACCGATCCTGTAATTAATGATCGACATTGCTTCGACACATGAAATATTTTCATTCATGGATGGATCTTCATGATACAACCGTATAAAAATGGCTCCGAAGATGAAAAGCTTACAAGCATTCGTAACGCCGATCGGAGTATTTTGCTACACAATGGATGCCATTCGGATCGAAGAACGCATGAGCAACCTACCGTAGAGCAATGACAAGAATTTTTGATGATCTCATCCACAATCAAGTCGAATGCTACGTGGACGATGTGGTCATCAAAAGCAAAGTAAAGGAAAACCACTCGTATGATTCGAGAATTGTTTTCGAACGATTAAGACAATTTAACCTTAAGATGAATCCCTTAAAATGCGCCTTCGGCGTCACCTCCGGAAATTCTTAGGATTCGTTGTCCGACATCGCGGAATTGAAATCGACCCGGAAAAGATTAAAGCTATCTTAGAAAGGCCGCCTCCCAAAACCTTAAAACAATTACGATCCTTTCAAGGGAAGCTGGCATATCTTCGACGCTTTATCTCAAACTTGTCAGGTAGGTGTCAGCCTTTCTCGCACTAGTTAAAAAGGACGCCAAATTTATTCGGGAAGAGAAATGCCGTAAGGCCTTCGAGGACATTAAACAATATTTAATGACACCACCCGTCTTAGCAGCCCTCGCCTCGTGTGACCACCGATACTTTACACCGCGGCTTTAGACGACTCTTTCGGAGCCCAGCTAGCCTGTGTCAATGATGAGGGTAAAGAAAATGCTCTTTACTACTTAAGCCGTCGTTTACTTCCGACGGAAGTAAGGTATCCTACAATCGAAAAGCATTGTTTGGCCCCGATCTTCGCCGCTCAAAAGCTCGTGCACTACATGCTTTCTCATAAGGTCAACCCGATCTCGAAATTTAATCCATCGCAATACTCGATGACTCGTCCGACACTTTCCGGCAGACTTGCCGATGGTCAATGATATTATTGCAATTCGATATAACTTTCGTGCCTCTTCGTGCCGTAAAGGGACAAGTCTTAGCAGACTTCCTCGCAAAGACACCCTTCGCCGGCCGAATCTCCTCTCAATGACGATCTCGCCGATGAACAAATAATGAATCTAGAAGACCCCGATGATCGATGTTGGGAATTATATTTCGACGGAGCATCTTCAAGACACAAAGACGAAGAATCGCAAGTGATAGTGCCCGGTAAGGCAGAATCGGATTAATCTTTATAACGCCGGAGCGGGGAATGTTAAGATACTCCTACCACTTAACGAACCGTGTACAAATAATGAAGCAGTAATATGAAGCCCTTATAACGGACCGGAATTAACTATCCAAATCGGGGATAACAGTACATCAACATCTACGGGATTCATAGCTTAATCATTCAACGTATCGCCGGACAAGATAGAATTTTAAAGACAAGACTCGAGCAATACTTCCAAGCATGTCATACAGCTTGTTGGAACAGCATTCCGAATGTGACGATCTACAAAATTCCTGTAAAAGAAAATGCTTTAGCAGATGCTTTAGCCCGTCTCGCAAAAGAATTTGCCCGTTCGCAAGATGAATCAGCAGAAGTGTCAGCTCACTGACGTCGAGTCCTATCACAAATCGACATAGACACAATACATAAATCGAAAAAGAAAAAGGATCACCAGCAAGAAGGATGTAAAACACGTAAGATCGGCGACAACCATTAATAGAATACTCGCAAACAGAAAGCTACCGGACGATAGGTCGCTAGCCCATCGTATCAAGAAAAGAACTCGTCCTACAACAGAGGGCAGTGCTTGTCACGCCGAGCCCACGTATACTCGTGAAGTTCAAAGAGCTACTCTCACAAAGAACGCAACGAAGAAATAAGAATCGCCGTATCCGTAAGATGTTAACAAAATTAGCCGCGACCACCGCGACGAAACAAGCTAGCACGCGCACATACACTTCAAGGACACCGGCTCACCGAGAACTCCGAAGAAAGGAGGCTAGCTCCTAGGATAACGTAAAGGACCAGAGAAATCTCACAAAGATCGAAGAAAGAAGGCTACCACGCCACCGGATAGAACCACCAGCGGATGCATGACCTTGTTGCGTAAGCAACCCCGGGGATGTCCCGACGTGCATCATCCCCGAGGAGCCGAGGTATGCGGAGAACGTGAAGGGATTGAACCGTATATCCCACAATATGTCACAAGGCCTCGCCATCCGCGATCATTCCGGAATACGAGCCGGAGAGAATGCGAATGTTGAAAAGAAAACCTTCGAATACTTCGAGAGAATTAAAGGCAGTAAGAATCAATATACTAAAGGGCCTCGAGCTACATACGTACGTATTCTCGCAGTATGAACAACGAAAATTGTGGATTGCATCCGGGATTTGAAAAAGATGGGCCGAGCAGCCGCCCGAGGGAAAACACATACTCGTAACCCCGGAGATGGATGCCGTGGAAGGGAAGAATCACAATACAATGCGGATGCCGCTACAACTTTGTCGAAGACAGAAGGGAAACCCACCGGGAATACTCGTCATGGGCAAGTGGATCCGATGCCATTAGTCATCAAGAGAATGGTAAAGAGATTGATAACATGGAGGGTACCGCCAGCAGATTGCATACCCAATAGCTCGCATTATCAACATCTACAAACAAGGTGACCGCATACAACCCGCACATAGATCACCACGACTTTGTCGACCTTTCGCACGCTCCTTTCCCGAACGAGTGTAACATCATGTTCGGATCCGACCTCCGGATAGCAGCCCGTGTGAGTTCCGAGGGCCGTTGAAGATACCTTTACCGGTAGGTTCCGTCATGATGCCGAAGGGCAACGGAGCAGTATATCGCTAAGCATTGCATACCAGAGTACCAATGAAGCGGATCTCGCCACTTTCGAAGGATGGACGACAGGAAGACACCTTACCATTTCCACCGTACCTCGAGCTAGAGAGCCTCCGCCTTACGAGCCGCGAGTTACATGAAAAATATCACACCTCCAATGTACATCCATACGGTATCCTCGCCAAGGATGGCTTGGAAGGTGATGTTATTGACCATGTACCCCACTATACAGACATGGATTTTTGACAGATGCTTCTTTTGATGGATCGACGAAGATCATACATATCCGTTTCGAGTCTACATGGATTGTATGAGATGTATTCCGCATCGAGTTGTATGATGTATCTTCAACATGATTGGAATGAAAGTGACCATGTCACATTTTTGGCCTTCACCTCTTTTGTGCAAATTGACTGGGAAACGCCATTAAAGTTAAATGAACTTCGAACAATGAATAGAAAAGAAATAAAAAAAAGAGAATAAAAGAAAACTTTTCTTGAAAATCTAAAAATGACGAACACCAAATTCACATGAACATTAAATAAACGATAAAATAAAATTTGAATCATTAAAAGATAAACAAAATCAACATAAATGTTAAATCAAATCTCAAATCAAATTCTCAACCAAATCACAAATCAAATTCTCAATCAAATTTCAAGTCCAATCTCGATCAAATTTCAAATTTGATCTTCCAAATTTCAAATCAAATCTAAATCAAATCTCAAATTCAATCTTTCCAGATTTCAAATCTCAATCAAATTTCGAATTCGATCTTCCAGATCTCAAATCAAATCTCAATCAAATTCAAATTCAATTTTTTCCAGAGTCCAAATAAAATCTCAATTAAATTCAAACTCAACCTTCCAAATCTGAAATTCAATCCATTCTACTCTCTCCCTTGTCTGGGATGGAAGCGGTCGATTCCATCGACACGGAGCCACGAGGTTTTCGATTCGGATCTAGTGGCGAGGAATTGTATCCAATCCAAACCAACAACTTTCCATCAACTCTTTTGAATGGGATATGAAGCATCTACATATTCCTTCCTAATCTATTCCCTTCCATGAAAGTCTTTTACAACTTTCATGAAATTCTCGAAACACCAAAATTCCACACTCTTCAAATCAACACTACAAATCTTTGCAAAATCAATTACCCATCAATATCAAATTCTCGAGGCCGAGGATTTTACATCCGATACCGCACCGCTTTAGGATTCTTTCCCTATTGCACCGAAATACATCAAAATCAAACTTTTGGGTCGAGGATTTTACATCCAATACCGCACTCGCTTTAGGATTCTTTCCCTATCGCACCGAAATACATCAAAATCAAACTTTTCGGTCGAGGATTTTACATCCGATACCGCACCGCTTTAGGATTCTTTCCCTATCGCACCGAAATACATCAAAATCAAACTTTTCGGTCGAGGATTTTACATCCAATACCGCACCGCTTTAGGATTCTTTCCCTATCGCACCGAAATACATCAATATCAAATTTCGAGGCCGAGGATTTTACATCCAATACCGCACCGCTTTAGGATTCTTTCCCTATCGCACCGAAATACATCAAAATCAAACATTTTGGGTCGAGGATTTTACATCCCATACCGCACCGCTTTAGGATTCTTTCTCTATCGCACCGAAATACATCAATATCAACTTCGAGGCCGAGGATTTTACATCCAATACCGCACCGCTTTAGGATTCTTTCCCTATCGCACCGAAATACATCAAAATCAAAATTTTCGGGTCGAGGATTTTACATCCGATACCGCACCGCTTTAGGATTCTTTCCCTATCGCACCGAAATACATCAATATCAAATTCTCGAGGTCGAGGATTTTACTTCGATACCGCACCGCTTTAGGATTCTTTCCCTATCGCACCGAAATACATCAAAATCAAACTTTTCGGGTCGAGGATTTTACATCCGATACCGCACCGCTTTAGGATTCTTTCCCTATCGCACCGAAATACATCAATATCAAACTTTTGGGTCGAGGATTTTACATCCGATACCGCATCGCTTTAGGATTCTTTCCCTATCGCACCGAAATACATCAATATCAAATTTCGAGGTCGAGGATTTTACATCCAATACCGCACCGCTTTAGGATTCTTTCCCTATCGCACCGAAATACATCAATATCAAACTTTTCGGGTCGAGGATTTTACATCCAATACCGCACCGCTTTAGGATTCTTTCCCTATCGCACCGAAATACATCAATATCAAATTCCTGGGTTAAGGATTTTACATCCGAGATCGCTTCCGCTTTAGGATTCTTTCCCTACAAAGAATGAAATACATCAAAGTCAAACTCTTAGAGTTAAGGATTTTACATCCAATACCGCATTACTCCGAGATCTTTCCTCATTGTAATGATCCAATCCAATTGATTCGATCTTCTTTGGGGTCGAAGATGTTACATCTAAAACCTCAAAATTCCAATTTTCATTTCAAATCAAATCCCTTCATATTAATTTTGATAAACTTCAATCTAAATCGAAACTCCAAATTGAAATCTAAACTCACACATCAAAACTTAAACTAAAACAAAATGAAATCTAAATTGAAATTCCCCGCATCATGTGATTTGAATTCACCTCCTTTTCCTTTCCCCGGCGAGAGTTCGTGAATCTCCAGCTTCGTAGATATACTCGACACTCCCCAACGGAAACTCTTCTACTTCGTCCTAAGTTTGTTACTTGGACATCCGTGTTGGTTTTGCCGATCGCTTCGGTCAACACCAATACGCGCGGTGTGCTCCGTCACCACCACACTTATCGGGGGTCCATTTGTCGACCTCATTTTCGATGAGGTCTTCTCTCCTTCTTTTTAGTGCTTATGATCTAGCCTTAAGCTTTTCCTTTGACTATCTTAGGGAACTAGAATTGGGACCCACCTTTTAGAAATTCAAACCACTTCTAAACTCCCTGTAAACTCCACAAACTTGACTGCCCTGGGTTGAAAATCGCCAAGAGCTGTCACCAATGCCAAGTGCACGGAGTGGTTCTACACCAACCTCCAAATGTGCTACATCCGACAATTGCGTCGTGGCCATTTGAATGTTGGGGCACAGATATAGTGGGTCCGATAGAACCACCATCTTCAAAAGGACATCGCTTCATTCTTGCGGCTACAGCATTACTTTTCCAAGTGGGCAGAGGCAGCTCCACTTAGAGAAGTGAAAGCACACCAAAAGGCAGCTTTTCAAGAACCAAGTTTTCTACCATTTCGGAGTGCCGCGCGTAATCATCTCGTATAATGGGTCAGCATTCAGAAGCACACAAATCAACAATTTTGTCAGGAGACACGGAATCGACTGGCGATACTCAACAATTTACTACCCAAGAGCAAACGGCCTCGCTGAGGCTTTTAATAAAACTCTCGTTCAAATTTTAAAGAAAACTTTGGACGATAATAAGAGAAATTGGCACGAGAAGTTGTTAGAAGCCTTATGGGCCTACCGGACAACCTTCAGAACTCCTACTCAAGCTACACCTTACGCTCCGGTGTATGGGTCCGAGGCAAGTGTTACCTTTAGAGGTTCAGCCTTCCTTCACTCGAATTGCAGCTTGCAAATAAAATCACGACGAAGAGAACGCCAAATTACGACTCGAAGAATTAGAAAGCTTGGAAGGGAAAAGACTTGCAGCAGCAACAGTAATTTAGAACTATACCAAGCTAAGATGGTTCAAGCCCATGACAAACCGGTCCGCCCAAGAGCCTTCAAAGTTGGTGACTTAGTTCTTGTTCTCAAGAGACCTATTCTCGCACATCGCAAGATAGGAGGAAAATTTGAACCCACTCGGGAAGGACCGTTTCGTGGTCGAAGCAAGATACTCGTGAGGTTCCTACCAGCCTAGTGAATCGCCGTGGAGAACGACACATGCTTCCGATCAACGGACGATACTTGAAAAGTATTACGCTACCTGATGTTTCGAAGGAATGAATTCTTCATCCCTAAGAAACACGGGCGAAGTAATTACTTATGATTGGGTCCGAACCCAAAAAATGATAAAATGTGCTAAAATAAATAAAGTTATGATAATTAAGTTTTCCTTGTTTTCTTTTCCAAATCAAAATCTCTTTCCTGATCTTATCCTACTTCATTCCTGCTAAATTTAAAAATACAAGAAGTAATAAAAAAATGTCTTTAATAAACATTTTCTTAATGTTCTTGTTCTTAGTACAGCCCTCGATCCTTTTCCTTGTCTTTTCGCAGGAAATGTCGAACCGACGGTCTGGTCCCGAACTTTAAGAATGGCGTAAGCCTTGCACTCGATGAAAAGAGGGTGAAAGATGGAGCGATAATCGAGATTGACTCGGATTTCGCACCAGCAGCCTACAAGACGAGGAAAGTGACCGGGTCCCGCTGACCGAGAAGAACCGCCCGGCAGTACAAGGATGAAAGTTGGTGGCCCAAGCCACCAATCCAGCAGCAAGAAAAGAAAAGCAAACAATAAAGAAGACAAGAAAATGAAATCTGTAGTTGCTACAGCAGAGGGCAGGCTTGTCAGCTCCGCGCCCACAGATACTCAGGAAGTTCGAAGAGCTACTCTCACAGCAACGCAACGAAGAAATAAGAATCGCCGTATCCGTAAGATGTTAACAAAACTAGCTGCGACCAGCCGCGACGAAACAACTTGCTAATGCCGCACATACACTTCAAGGACACCGGTTCACCAGAACCTCGAAGAAAGGAGGCCAGCTCCTAGGATAACGTAAAGGACCAAGGAAATCCCCGTAAGATCGAAGAAAGAAGGTTACCACGCCACAGATAGAACCACCGCTATGCATGACCTTGTTGCGTAAGCAACCCCGGGGATGTCCCGACATGCATCATCCCCGAGGAGCCGAGGTATGCAGGAGAACGTGAAGGGATTGAACCGTATATCCCACAATATGTCACTGTGCCTCGCCATCTCGCATCATTCCGGAATACGAGCCGGAGAGAATGCGTAATGTTGAAAAGAAAACCTTCGAATACTTCGAGAGAATTAGAGGCGAAGAATCAATATACTAGAGGGCCTCGAGCTACATACGTACGTATTCTCGCAGTATGAACAACAAGAAATCGTGGATCGCATCCGGATTTGAAAAGAATGGGCCGAGCAGCCGCCCGAGGGAAAACACATACTCGTAACCCCGGAGATGGATGCCAGGGAAGGGAAGAATCACAATACAATGCGGATGCTGTTACAACTTTGCGGAAGACAAGAAGGGAAACCCACCGGGAATACTCTGTCATGGGCAAGTGGATCCGATGCCATTAGTCATCAAGAGAATGGTTAAGAGATTGATAACATGGAGGGTACCGCCACAGATTGCATACTCAATAGCCGCATTATCAACATCTACAAACAAGGTGACCGCATACCCCCACACATAGATCACCACGACTTCGTCGACCTTTCGCACAGCCTCTTTCCCGAACGAGTGTAACATCATGTTCGGATCCGACCTCCGGATAGCAGGCCTGTGTGAGTTCCGAGGGCCGTTGAAGATACCTTTACCGGTAGGTTCCGTCATGATACCGAAGGGCAACGGAGCGTATATCGCTAAGCATTGCATACCGTGAGTACCAATGAAGCGGATCTCGCTACTTTCGTAAGGATGGAAGACAGAAGACACCTTACCATTTCCAACTGCACCTCGAGCTAGAGAGCCTCCGCCTTACGAGCCGCGAGTTACATGGAAAATATCACACCTCCAATGTACATCCATACGTTATCCTTGCCAAGGATGGCTTCGAAGGTGATGTTATCGACCATGTACCCCACTATTCGTACATGGATTTTTGATGATGCTTCTTTGGATGGACCAACAAAGATCATACATAGTCCGTTTCGAGTCTACATGGATTGTATGAGATGTATTCCGCATCGAGTTGTATGATGTATCTTCAACATGATTGGAATGAAAGTGACCATGTCACATTTTCGGCCTTCACCTCTTTTGTGCAAATTGACCGGGAAACGCCATTAAAGTTAAATGAACTTCGAACAAAGAACAGAAAAGAAATAAAAAAAGAGAATAAAAGAAAACTTTCCTTAAAAATCTAAAAATGACGAACACCAAATTCACATGAACATTAAATAAACGATAAAATAAAATTTGAATCATTAAAAGATAAACAAAATCAACATAAATGTTAAATCAAATCTCAAGCAAATTCAAATTCAAATTTTTTTATTTTTTTTATTTTTTTTATTTTTTCTTCCAGATTCCAAATCAAATCTCAATTAAATTCAAACTCAACCTTCCAAATCTGAAATTCAATCCGTTCTACTCTCTCCCTTGTCTGGGATGGAAGCGGTCGATTCCATCGACACGGAGCCACGAGGTTTTCGATTCGGATCTAGTAGCGAGGAATTGTATCCAATCCAAACCAACAACTTTCCATCAACTCTCTTGAATGGGATATGAAGCATCTACATATTCCTTCCTAATCTATTCCCTTCCATGAAAGTCTTTTACAACTTTCATGAAATTCTCGAAACACCAGAATTCCACACTCTTCAAATCAACACAACAGATCTTTGCAAAATCAATTACCAATCAATATCAAACTTTTTGGGTTGAGGATTTTACATCCGATACTGCACTGCTTTAGGATTCTTTCCCTATTGCACTGAAATACATCAAAATCAAAAATTTTTGAGGTTGAGGATTTTACATCCGATACCGCACCGCTTTAGGATTCTTTCCCTATCGCACCGAAATACATCAAAATCAAACTTTTGGGTCGAGGATTTTACATCCGATACCGCACCGCTTTAGGATTCTTTCCCTATCGCACTCAAATCACATCAAAATCAAACTTTTCGGTCGAGGATTTTACATCCAATACCGCACCGCTTTAGGATTCTTTCCCTATCGCACCGAAATACATCAAAATCAAACTTTTCGGGTCGAGGATTTTACATCCGATACCGCACCGCTTTAGGATTCTTTCCCTATCGCACCGAAATACATCAAAATCAAACTTTTTCGGGTCGAGGATTTTACATCCGATACCGCATCGCTTTAGGATTCTTTCCCTATTCCACCGAAATACATCAAAATCAAACTTTTTGGGTCGAGGATTTTACATCCGATACCGCATCGCTTTAGGATTCTTTCCCTATCGCACCGAAATACATCAAAATCAAACTTTTCGGTCGAGGATTTTACATCCGATACCGCACTCGCTTTAGGATTCTTTCCCTATCGCACCGAAATACATCAAAATCAAACTTTTTGGTCGAGGATTTTACATCCGATACCGCATCGCTTTAGGATTATTTCCCTATCGCAATGAAATACATCTAAATTCAAACCTTCGGGTCAAGGATTTTACATCCGAGACCGCATCGCTTTAGGATCCTTTCCCTATCGCAATGAAATACATCAAAATCAAATTTCGAGGTCGAGGATTTTACATCCGATACCGCACCGCTTTAGGATTCTTTCCCTATCGCACCGACATACATCAAAATCAAACTTTTCGGGTCGAGGATTTTACATCCGAGATCGCACCGCTTTAGGATTCTTTCCCTATTGCACCGAAATACATCAAAATCAAAACTTTCGAGGTTAAGGATTTTACATCCAACACCGCATTGCTCTGAGATCTCTTCTCATTGTAATAATTCAATCCAATCATTTCAATTTTCTTTTGAGGTTGAAGATGTTACATCTAAAACCACAAAATTCCATTTTTTTTTCTTTTCATTTCAAATCAAATCCCTTCAAATTAATTTTGATAAACTTCAATCTAAATCGAAACTCCAAATTGAAATCTAAACTCACACATCAAAACTTAAACTAAAACAAAATGAAATCTAAGTTGAATTTCCCCGCATCATGTGATTTGGAATTCACCTCCTTTTCCTTTCCCCGCCGAGAGTTCAGTGAATCTCCGGCTCGTAGATATACTCGACACTCCCCACGGAAACTCTTCTACTTCGTCCTAAGTTTGTTACTTGGACATCCGTGTTGGTTTTGCCGATCGCTTCGGCCAACACCAATACGCGCGTGTGCTCCGTCACCATCACACCTATTGGAGGTCCATTTGTCGACCTCATTTTCGATGAGGTCTTCTCTTCTTCTTTTTAGTGATTAGGATCTAGCCTTCAGCTTTTCCTTCGACTATCTTAGGGACTAGAATCGGGACCCACCTTTTAGAAATTCAAACCACTTCTTAACTCCCCGCAAACTCCACAAACTCGACCGTAGACCCCTAATCACCTAGAGGGTCGAAATCAAATGTGGAAGTTTAAAGGATGAGTTCCTATAGACTCTTCGGCCTTAGGATCGCCCCGGCGGCCCGGTCCGGTGAAGGGGCCGACTTACACACACACTACACTTATACACTACACCTACACACTATACTTCCACACACCTCCTAAAACCACACCCATACCCAACTCGACCTCCCGACTCATGTAGGTGATTCACATGGATGGTCCTTAACCCCTAAGCCCTCGGCTAAGAGGGTTAGAACAACATAACTGGATGCCTCAAATGAGTCCCTTCATGGCTCATGTGAGCTTGATGTGACTTCATGGCTCAACCAAAATGACTTCATTCCACTCAAATTCACCCAATCTTCAATTTTCCAAATTTTCAATTTTTGACCCCCGGGACCCTACACCCGCCTTACCTACCAAAGCCCTTGAAACTACCCAAAATTTGCAAAATCACCTAAATTACCCAAAATTCCTCAAAATCAATCCCAAATATTTCCACACCACTCAAATTGATCATCCATACCCAAAAATACCAAAAATTCCAAGAAAACCTCCCAATACCCTCCAAATACCCAAAACACCCCTCTTGACCCAAAAATCCAAAAATTCAGAAAATTCCTAGAAAATTCCAGAAAATCCAAAATATTCCCAATTTCATTTTGTACAACTACACCATGGGCCAATTTTGTCAATTTACCCTACTTTTGTCAAATCCCCCAATTTTAACCCAAAGTGAACCCAATGTCAAACCAAACCTACCCAATTGACCCAAATTCTGGTCCAATTCAATTCTAAACTTCAATTCAACATCCCAAATGTCAATCTGGACCAAATCCAAGTTCAATTTGATTGACATTTGGATCCAATTTCACTTTTGGCCTTAAAGCCCAATTTGGACCCATGACCCAAACTTAACCCAAACTCACCCAATTCAACTCCAATTAACCCCAAATCTTTTCCAAATCTTCCTTAACATTCCCACAAACAAAACACTAACATGATTTGCCCAACATTTAGACCCAAACCCCACTCAACTTCAACTCAAAGCTAAAAGGCCCTATTTCGACCTAAAACCAAACCTAACCCAAATGAGCCCAAACCCCAAAATCAAAGCCCAACCAAAGTCAAAACCTCTTTGAAACACTCTCATAAACATTTCCCAACATTTATTTTACATCAATTTCAACCCTAGCCCAACATTGGCCCAACTTGGCCCACTTGGGCCTATGTTGGCCCATTCACCAAAAGAACCCAAATTCAACCCAATTCAAACCCAAATCACACCCAATTTGCTTCAAGTCACTCATGACTCATCCATGAGCTAAAAACAACATTTGTTTGGCCCAATCCTTCACAAATTCCCCATCCATAAATTTATTTCCAAACCAAAAGCCCACTTTCTTAAACCTTCCTAAAGCCCATCTCCACCAAAATCCAAAGGGGCAAAGTCAATCTAAGGCCCATATGACAAATTCTCTTCATCATGCATTCAATTAAAATCATCCCTAAGTCCTAATCCAATGATCAAATAATTCTAAATAAATCTTCATCCAACTTTCCACCAAAATGTCCAAAATCCTTAAAATCCATTTTTATGAAGTTGACTAAACTTTTCCTAAGCCAAATGGAGCCATGAAGGAGCCATTCACAAGCCATATGAAGCCATGAAAGTTTGGCATGTGACCATGCCATTAATGGTAAAAGGAGGGGCTCCTTTCCTAATCTTTCATTAAGCCTTTTTAACCTTATTCATGACACACACTAAACCATGTTTAGCCACCTCATCATGGATAGAGACCATACCATTCTCTCTTGGCCGACCCAACCGATCCTCTCACCCCAAAATCAGGCCATGGGGAGGTGCACCCAACCCAAACCAATGGATTGACCAAATTGAAGCCAAAATGACCCCTTACCCATTCCATTTTAATTCAAAGCCTTTACACATGGCAATTGCCAATCGACCGCACAAACCTCCAGCCCCGACCCACCCGGACTCCGAGGGTGACCCATGCCTCGCCGGCCACCCGCCCGGGTCGCCGGAAAACACCATGGCCGAGACCTCGGGAGGAGCCAAACTTTGGAATTCCACCTCGCTGAGCCGCCCCATGCCCAATGGCCACCATGGCCGTTCTTCCCATTACCGCAGCAGACTGATCCCAACCCTCGTCATCCCTGTGAGGCTCTCCAGCCACCTCTATTTAAACCCGATCCCCTCACGGCCATGAGAGGAGAGTTGCACAAACCTTGCCGAAACTCTGCCAAAATTGTTCCAAACCCTTCTCCACCCTTAGAGCAGTTGATCCTCAGTGTCAATTTGCCCTAATCCCCAGTGACAAAATCCAATTTCTCACTCGAAATTCCACCCAAAACCAGGACACTTCTCCACAAGTGAGCCAATCCCCAAATTGATTGGTTCTACACCTTCACCGTACCAAGGGAAGGTGTCCACCAAAGAAAAGCCCCATCTCCAGTGCCACCCAGCTTGCTCCAGCCTCCAAGCTTTGTGATCGGCCGTGGTGGAAATCATACCTAGTACAATTCACTGCGACCAGAGACTTCATCCGGAGCTTCGCCGGGATCCAATCGAAGGTGCAACAACCCTCAGATCGAAGCCACACTTCTCTGAGCAAAGGTACGAGCTAATTCTTCATCCCGAGCTTCTGGAGATTCTCCATTTCAAATGCTTTAATTTCAATGCATGATAACCATATAGATGTGTTCCTCTCTTCAAGACGAATCTATAGAGCATAAGAACATGAAAATCCATTGAGTATCGAGTGAGATATTAGGGATTTAGTGTGGACGGCTCTCGGGTGAGGACACTTGGGGACGATGAACGGATGCCGTCCATCCAATACACGCGCGGACGGACGGCCAGGATCGCGTCGGATCAAAAGACGGAACGATACAGCGGGCCCCGAGAGCGCTGAGTCAGATGGCGGAGTCGAATGGGAGCGCGCCACGCGGCGTTTCGGAGCTGCCGAGGTTGACGCGGCGCTGCGTGGATAAATAGAAAATTAGGGTTTTTTCTGATTTATTTAATTCCCTAAACTTCAAAAATTCATAACATTGTGTAGAAAAATTAGAAAAATAAAATAAAAATACCCTCTTGCTCAGTGAACAGAGGAGAATAATGTGGAAAAGAAATCATTTAATTTCATCAAGTATTTTATTTTTAATAATTTATTTACTCTCTCGCATATTTTTAATTCTCCATGCATTTATACAATTCACCATGGCATGAGATCATAGGTCTTTGAAGCCTCCGAATTTGGGAACATTCCCCGAATTTTCCAAAGTCGGAGGCCATCCCTATGAAAAGTTATTGATTTTTCAAATTCATGTTACCGTTTTGAGTATTTTAATTCCAATAAATAGCATGTTGTGAAATAAATTCTAGGAAAATTTGGTAATGTTCCTTATGACCGGAGGACCCTAGGAAAAATAGGTTTTGAGTTAGTTCATTTAAAACAACCCTAATTGGCTTAAACACCCAAAATGGATCTCTAATTAATTAGAGCTAACCATACATCCAATTGACTTGAAAACAATTCTCCACTGACCTTTAGGATCAGAGGAATCCACCATAAAAATTTGAGGTCAATTGGACTTGGTTAGCCTTACTAATCGGTCGATTAAGCCATTTAGTCATTTTAAACTTTAAAAATTCATAACTTTCAAAATACATTTTAAAAATTCACCAAATTGGTTTTGGAGCCTCTCTGATATCAGAGGAATTTAAGAAAATTAAAATTTCAATTTTCTAAAAAAGTTGATTTTTTAATATTATTTTAATATTTTAATAATTAAAAAATAATAAAAATCACAAAAATAATAAAATTCACCAAAATATCATATTTTGAATTTTAATCACTTAGGAACGAACCCCATATTTTTCTTAGGTCTATTTAGTGAGATATTAAATTTTAAAGCTCTAGGGCAATTTTAAAATTAAAAAAATATGTTTTCTAGCTTTTTCACTAAAATAATTATAATAAATCATAGAAAAATCATAAAATTGCAAAATTTGCTTCTCTGATTTTCTTGATATCAGAGAGATTTTTGAAAAATATAAAATTCATTTTTCAACATTTATTTTATTTTTAAATTAATTAACACTCCAAAACTTAAAATAATTATAATAAAAATAATATAATTCAAAAAATCACCAAAATTGGTCCAAGTGGTCCTCTGGTCATTAGGAATGTCCCCTAATTTTCTTAAGGACAGAAACTTTCCCTTGGTCATGTTATTAAATTTTCCTTGGAAATCTCTATTTTCTACCAAAAATAATTATATAAATAAATTAAATACAGAAAAATCACATTTTCTCCTCTCATATCTTTACTGACATATGAGTGAAGTCACATAAAAATTTCAAGTTCATTTGAGTTCAATTTAGTGAGTTATGAAATTATTAAGCTTAAAGGGTAAAGTGGTAATTAAAATTTTTAATCCTTAATTAAAACTTTAGGTTTAATAAAAAATTAACAAGTAAAATATTTGATCCTAATCTGATTTGGATGATTGAAATTTAAATAATTAAAGGCTAGAAACCCATTAAGCAATTTAAAATGATTAAACCTTAATTAAATAATTGATTAAATTTGGAAGAATAATAAAATTGGAATTATTAAAATAGGGATATTATTAGGAAGAGATTTATTCTTTAATTTAAAAATCCCTAAATTAATTATCTCATTAATATTCAATTCTTAATTAAAATGATAACTCAAATTCAAAACATTAAAAGACTTAATCATTAAACTAAAATTAAATTATTAAACTCTTTTAAAAATTTCAATTAAAATTAAAAAATAAAATTAAATTAAAAATTAAATTAAATTAAGTAAATTAAATTGGATTAAATTAAATTAAATTAAATTAAAATTAAAAGTTGAATTAAATTAAATTAAATTAAATTAAATTAAATAAACAAATTAAATTAAATTAAATGAATTAAATTAAATTAAATTAAATAAATAAAACCAAATTAAATTAAGTTAAACCAAATTAAAAATTAAATTAAATGAATTAAAATTAAATTGAAATTAAATTAAATTAAAATTAAATCAAATTAAATTAAAATTAAATCAAAATCAAATTAATTTAATTTAACATCAAATCAAACTAAATTGAATTAAATTGAATTAAATTAAATTAAAGATTAAATTAAATCAAATTAAATTAAGTTGAATTAAATATAACATCGCCAAAGACATAAAGAATTCAAAATAAATCTAAAAATAACTTGAACACTATTCCAAATTTAAATCCATTAACTTAAATTAAATCATTTGAATACCAATTTACCTTCGAAAGCTTTGGTTATTATAACTCCTAAACGTAACATTAAATGAAATGTTACTTCACTTATAGGACATTCAAATGTCCTAGTTCACTGAGCAAGACAACAAAATTTGAATCCCCGGACGATTAATTCATTTATATAATTAAATTCATTTAGACTTAAGACAATCCTAGAAATATTGAAAAGATGTTTAAGATTTGTCTTAAGCACTTCCTCGATATGATAGGATGTTTATAAGAACAACTAAATTTAATTATTCTTTGATGAAGAAAATCGTCCTCAAATCAAAACACATGAACCTAGACGTCATAGGAAATGACTAGCTATATGATTAGAATTTGGTAGAAAACCATAACCCTTACCTTAGCTTTACCTAAGAACTTGCTTAAATATTCTAATTGTGTTTTAAGTGCAACTTGGGATGACTGGAAGACCCTCCAGTGTACGCTTTTATTTTATTGCAATTTACTTTCTGCAATTTACATTATTGCAATTTATTTAACCGCATTACACTTACTTTTCTGCATGATAAACAACCGTTGCATGAAAACCCACACCTTTAGGATAGTCCCTATAACCGAAACCAAAACTAAGTTAAAAGTCATTGCAAGATAAAATTCACCGCCACAACATTTCAAAATATAAAACAACTCAAAATTTAATCACAAACAGTAATACAAAACTACAATTACAACTAAATTAAAACGTCCCGTTGGATGATCGGGAATACCTCGGATGATGTAACCTACGTGTTGCTAACGAGATTTCCCACGGTCTAAATGAAAGTGTGGAACTCATTCAACTGAGTTTAGCAAATTCATCCGGACAAAGTGAATCCAATAAAAATAATGATGCCGGAAGGATGGAACCGCTGGATCTTAACCGGTGTCGTTATAATCAACTTTAAGATTTGTTTTAATTAAAATATTGAAAACACTTGAAATTAAGATTTTCTCTAAACCAAAACACTTTTCTCATCCCCCGATTTATGACTTCTAAAACTAAAACCTCTCGTAACAACAAGGAGCTTGGAGCATGGTGGGCAGCACGGCCATCGTCATCGCGAAAACCCGAGTCTACTTCAACAAAAACTTTCTTAGAATTAAACAACCAAGCCATAGGATTTCGAGGTAGTTTGCCTAGTGCAACATAAATCCTCAACCTTTTGTTAGGCATTTGCACCGCAAATTAAGCCCTAACCGGTTTTAGGATTCCGAGGTAGTCGTCCGATACGACATAAACCCTCACATCTTCGAGGCTATTTGTATGATTGTGTCATACGAATATAAGTCCTAATTAATTAAAATTGGCAAGATCAAAACATGTAAATAAATATCAGGACTTTCCTAAATCCAAGCCAAATAATAGGATAGTCGGGAGATTACCGATGTTCACTTCGAATCTGTGATTTCTCCTACTTTTCTTCCTTTGAATTCCCAAAACAAAATGTTCCAAATTTGATCCATTCCCTATTGAAATTCCAAACTTCAATCCTTTGAGAACTTAAACTTCGAAATTCTTGAGAGCGTAATTATCGATTATTATCGAGAGTTTTCTTAGGTGATTCCCGTCACTCGAGATGTAATTAACTATAGGGGCTTGCCCTTATAGGGAATTTTAAAGAACCTGTGTAATATAAACCCCGTTTAATGCTTTCATATTAAGCAGGGAATTTGTCGGCTTATAAAATCGGTTCGCAGACCAAACGGATGTCACAAATCTTTTAGTTTGTTTAATCGAGCCCCACCGTCAATCAGTGTGTCTATCCTTAGGGATAGATACATGGTTTGTGGTGCGGTGCTCGTTTAAATAAACTATTCGGGATGTGAGATCAGTTTGATTTCATATTTTAAAACCTCCAAATTTAAAATTATTTTCAAAATCAGATACTACTTCTCAAAATTATTTATTTAAATTAAATTAAAAATTTGCCGCACAATTTCTGTTAAGCGACCCCTTTTCAAAATGAAACACACGACCTAAAAAAATATGCCGACACTTCTCTACCACTAAATCACCTATAGTGATGTGGTGCTGAGCTCCGGCAAATCGCTTGATGAAGAGGTTCTCTAATTCTGAAAATGTCTTCACTGAACAGTTGAGTAATCCTGCATACCAATCAAAGGCGATTCCTGACAGGCTGCTGATAAATTGTCGGAAGAGTAAAGCATCACTTCCGCCGGCATTGCAACAACTGACACGAAAATGTGCAACATGCTGTCGAGGGTTTCCAGTTCCATCAAAGGTCTTGAACAGAGGTGGTACGAAGCCTTTCGGATATTAGACAGTGTCAAATTCTTTAGGGTAAGGTCTACCCGTCCGAATGGATGTCCCGCTCTTTGATTGTGCCAAGGCTTCTCGCACCTGCTGTTTCACCATGTTCTTGATATCTTTTTCCGGAATCATGCTTTGTGTTGCATCCGTTTTTAACTGATCATCCCCGTTGACAGACGTAATCTCCTTTCCTCCGTCTACAATGTGAATGACCTCTGGGGGTGTCTCTCTTTGGGGTTGCACTCGACTCCGGAGAGCGGCTAGGGCCACGCCCATCTCTTCCATCCTTTTTGCCATTCGGGCGATCGTATCATCCTTCTCTGAAGCCGCTTCCTCATTACTTTCGGCTCCTCTCTTCTCGCGGTCGCAGGAGCACCTTGTGAAGCCGACGAAGCTCGTGTTTCAACCATGTTAATTTCTCGCATACTCATCATCCATGAACTCGACGAATCAATCTCATCTCCGAATTTCTCTTCTCTTTCCCTTGCTAATCGCCGAATATCGCTCTTAGCTTTTCCATAAGCATCTTCTAGTGGTCTTTTCCGTACATCCTTGCAGCTTGTCATGTGATAACCGTCGGGTTTCCTTCTCATGAGGCCCCTTTATCGCGGTAGCTCTTTCTTCGGACTCAAGTCTCCTGACGAGACTTTCCTTCTCGTGTTGTTGTTTCAATCTTAATTGTCCAAAGAATGGGACGCCATACCATCCTTCTAGCAGCAGAAGGTCTAGGACCGAATGGTCTGTCAGCCAAATGCTGGAAGGTGGTATCCTCCCTAATTTGTAGTCCTGAAAGAACGACATGTGGACTAGCTTTCATTTTCTTATTTGGCTTTTCTGCAACGATAGCAGGTTCCACTCACAGCCCAAGACGGATTTGACTGGCACCCGCCCTATCCTTCTTAAAATTTCTGATACAGGGCACCTTTTCTTCTTTGCTAACTTCTCTATCAAAGTTTGTAGCCGAGCAAATGGCGTAGTTCCGGCCCTTTTCTTACGGCTATCGTTGTAATATACGGGCCGAGGCAATGCGGCAAAGAATCTTGCGAACATTTTCTTTATCCTCTCATGCGTAAAGGGATGGAATCTACTTCCTCCCAAAAGTGGTATGTATTCGAGCAACGGTGTATACTCGGCAGCTTGGGATTTCCTCCAGAAAGCAACTTTAGCAGCTCTGGCTTCTCTAGCGATCCTTCTACTTTTGTTCCTTCTCTGAGTCCGTGTCAGCAATGGAATTCTAGAGCTGGATCCGATTTTAAAAACAGAAGGTCTCACAGGAAAGTCTGTACCCTCCACGGTAATGTGTTCACCATAGTTCCGAATTTCCTTCCCTTTAGTTTGGCAGAGCCGGGTAGGTGCAGAGACAACTAGACCAGCGGGGGTAGCAACAATAGTCCTTCGTGGACGACAGCATTCTCCTCGCTGGAATCTTTGCAGAGGAGGGAATTCGTGAGTCGACTCGAGGTTAAACTCAATCAACGGCTTCTCGCTTCGGTACTTTGCTCGTGAGTGAAAATAGAGTGACGTCGGGGATTTTAATGTCGGTGTCCCCGAATCCTTATCCGAATCGAATGATTCCATTATCGAGCGCTTCGTCCTCGAACACGAACTGTGTCCAATCCGTCGACGAAGGAGAAGATCGATTTAGTGGCTTCCATTTCGCAGTGCGGCATTCTAAGTGTTAGTCCCTGGATCGTGCTTCTTCTTATCGTATAACTTATGACGAAAAAGAAAGAGTCCGAACACATTTCTGTTTATCTTAGTGTATTTGTGGTCTTACAGGAGATTGTTTTTTTTTTCGAAAAGATTTGTCTGTTAGGAAGGAGAATTATTAAAAGAAGAAGAGTTGTAGGAAGGGTGAAAGGAATTGACAAGGAACTGGAAAAGGAAGAGAAAGTCTTGTAGAAACTTCTCGACCCGCAAGACCGCTCCTAAACTAATACCTATCGGGGTCCACCCCACCTCGTAAATGAGGTAAAAGGATCTGGAACCTCTCTGTTTAGGGGTGTTTAAACAGTGGCTCCTAAATCTGAGAGAATGTTAGCTATACTTGTTCAAGGTAGAAATGAACATAGTATTCCAATGGAAAGAAGGGTAGTTTGATCCTCTAGGAACGTGGATACACTACCAATTTTTGAAAGCAGAATTGTCTAATTAAAATGGAGAGAGGAATCTTTCCCCAGCGGAGTCGCCAGAAATATGTCAGCATTATTTTTAAGTTGTGTGTTGTATTTTGAAAAGGGGTCGCCTAACAGAAATTGTCGGCGAATTCTTAATTTAATTTAAATAAATAATTTGAAAAGTAGTATTTGATTTTGAAAATAATTTTAAGTTTGAAAATTTTAAGATATGAAATCAAACTGATCTCACATCCCGAATAGTTTATATAAATCAGCACCGCATCACAAACCATGTATCTACCCTGAAGAATAGACACACTGCTTGGTGATGGGGCTCGATTAAATAAACTAGAAGATTTGTGACATCCATTTGGTCTGCGAACTAATTTTATAAGCCGACAAATTCCCCTACTTAATTTGCAAACATTAAACATGGTTTATATTACCTGGGTTCTTAAAATTCCCTATAAGGGCAAGCCCCTATAGTTAATTACATCTTAAGTGACGGGAATCACCTAAGAAAACTCTCGATAATAATCGCAATTCTGCTCTCAAGAATTTCAAAGTTTAAGTTTTCAAAGGATTGAATTTTGGAATTTCAATAGGGAATGGATCAAGTTTGGAACATTTTGTTTTGGGAATTCAAAGGAAGAAAGGTAGGAGAAATCACAGATTCTAAGCGAACTTCGGTAATTTCCCAACTATCCTATTGTTTGGCTTGGATTTAGGAAAGTCCTAATGCTTGTTTAATGTTTTGATCTCGCCAATTTTAATTAATTTGGACTTATATTTGTATGATAAAATCACACAAATAAACTTCGAAGATGTGAGAGTTTATGTCGTATCGGACGACTACCTCGGAATCCTAAAACCGGTTAGGGCTTAATTTGCAATGCAAATGCCTAACAAAAGATTGAGGATTTATGTTGCACTAGGCAAACCACCTCGAAGTCCTATGGCTTGGTTATTTAATTCTAAGAAAGTTTTGCTGAAGTAGACTCAGGTTTTGCTGATAACGATGACCGTGCTGCCCACCATGCTCCGAGCTCCTTGTTGTTGCAGAGGTTTAGTTATAGAAGTCATAAATCAGGAGATGAGAAAAGTGTTTTAGTTTAGAGAAAATCTTAATTTCCAAGTGTTTTTTATGTTTTATTTAAAACAAATCTTAAAGTTGATTATAACAACACCGGTTAAGATCCCACGGTTCCATCCTTCCGGCATCGTTATTTTTATCGGATTCACTTAGTCCAGATTGAATTTGCTAAACTCAACCGAATGAGTTCCACACTTTCATTTAGACCGTGGGAAATCCCATTAGCAACACGTAGGTTACATCATCCGAGGTATTCCCGATCATCCAACAAGACGTTTTAATTTAGTTGTGATCGTAGTTTTGTGTTCCGTTTGTGATTAAATTTTGAGTTGTTTTATATTTCGAAATGTTGTGGCGGTGAATTTTATCTTGCAATGACTTTTAATTTAGTTTTGGTTTCAGCTTTAGGGACTATCCTAAAGGTGTTGGTTTTCATGCAACAGATTGTTTATCATGCAAGAAAAGTAAGTGCAATGCGATTAAATAAATTGCAATAAGGTAAATCGCAATAAAATAAAAGCGTACCCGGAGGGTCTTCCCGTCATCCCAAGCCGCACTTAAAACACAATTAGAATATTTAAGCATTTAAAGCAAGTTCCTAGGTAAAGCTAAGGGAAGGGTTATGGTTTTCTACCAAGGTCCTACTCCTATAGCTAGTCATCTCCTATGACGTCTAGGTGTCGATATTTTGGTTTGAGGACGATTTCCTTCATCAAAGAACAATTAAGTTCAATTGTTCTTATAAACATCCTATCATATCGAGGAAGTGCTTAAGATGAATCTTAAGCATCTTTTCAATATTTCTAGGATTATTTTAAGTCCAAGAGAATTTAATTATACAAATGAATTAATCGTCCGGGAGTTCAAGTTTTGTTATCTTGCTCAGTGAACTAGGACATTTGAATATCCATTAAGTGAAGTAACACTTCACTTAACGCTCCGTTTAGGAGTTATGACAACAAAAGCTTTCGAGGGCAAATTGGTGTTCAAATGGTTTGTGATTTAATTTAATTTCAGTTAACAGGTTTAAATTTGGAATAGTGTTCAAGTTGCTTTACATTTATTTTTAAATTCTTTATGTCTTATGTGATGTCATTTTTAATTTAATTTAACTTTAATTTAATTTAATTTGGTTTAGTTTTAATTTCAATTTAATTTGGTTTGATGTGATTTTAATTTTAACTTCGATTTTTATTATTTTAATTTAATTTAATTTAATTTAATTTAATTTAATTTAATTTAATTTAATTTAATTTGATTTAATTTAAATTTAATTTGATTTAATTTAATTTAATTTGATTTAATTTAATTTAATTTAATTTAATTTAATTTAATTTAATTTAATTTAATTTGATTTGATTTAATTTAATTTAATTTAATTTAATTTAATTTAATTTAATTTAATTTAATTTAATTTAATTTAATTTAATTTAATTTTATTTTAATTTAATTTAATTTAATTTAATTTAATTTAATTTAATTTAATTTAATTTAATTTAATTTAATTTAATTTAATTTGATTTAATTTTAATTTAATTTTAATTTTAATTTAATTGAAAGTTTAAAAGGGTTTAATTTAAATAATTTAACTTTAATTTAATTTAATGATTAAGTCTTTTAGCATTTTAAATCTTAAATTTGGATTATCATTTTAATTAGTAATTAAATATTATTGAGATGATTAATTTAGGGATTCTTAAATTAAAGAACAAATCTCTTCCTAATAATATCCCTATTTTAATAATTCCAATTTTATTATTCTTCCAAATTTAATCAATTATTTAATTAAGGTTTATTTCAATTATTTTCAAATTGTTTAATGGGTTTCTACTCTTTAATTATTTAAATTTCAATCATCCAAATCATATTAGGATCAGATATTTTACTCTTTAATTTTATTAAGCCTAAAGTTTTAATTAAAGGTTAAAATTTTAATTACCATTTTGCCCTTCAAGCTTAATAATTCCATAACACACTAAATTGAGCTTAAATGAACTTGAAATTTTTATGTGACTTCACTCATACGTCAATAAAGACATGAGAGGAGAAAATGTGATTTTTCCGTATTTAATTTATTTATGTAATTATTTTTGGTGGAAAATAGGGATTTCCAAGAAAAATTTAATAATATGACCAAGGGAAAGTTTCCGTCCTTAAGAAAGTTATGGGACATTCCTAATGACCATAGGACCACTTGGACCAATTTTGCTGATTTTTTGAATTATATTATTTTTATTATAATTATTTTAAGTTTTGGAGTATTAATTAATTTAAAAATAAAATAAAGGTTGAAAAATGAATTTTATATTTTTCAAAAATCTCTCTGATATCAAGGAAATCAGAGAATTAATTTTTACAATTTTCTGATTTTTCTTTGATTTATTAGAATTATTTTAGTGGAAATGCTAAAAAATACATTTTTTTAATTTTAAAATTACCTTAGGGCTTTAAAATTTAATATGTCATTATATGGACTTAAGAAAAATATGGGGTTTATTCCTAAGTAATTAAAATTCAAAATGTGACATTTTGGTGAATTTTATTATTTTTGTGATTTTTATTATTTTTTAATTATTAAAATATTAAATTAATACAAAAAATCAACTTTTTTAGAAAATTACAATTTTATTTTTCTTAAATTTCCCCGATATCGGAGAGGCTCCAAAACCAATTTGGTGAATTTTTGAAAAGTATTTTGAAAGTTATGAATTTTTAAAGTTTAAATTGGCTAAATGGCTTAATCAACCCATTTAAGTAGGGCTAACCATGTCCAATCGACTTCAAATTTTTATGGTGGGTTCCTCCGATCCTAAAGGTCAGTGCAGTAATCGATTTCAAGTCAATTTGATGAATGATTAGCTCTAATTAGTTAAGGACCTATTTTGGATGTTTAGGCCAATTAGGGTTATTCCAAGTGAATTAATTCAAAACCTTATTTTTCCTAGTGGTCCTCTCGGTCATAAGAAACATCACCAAATTTTTCTAGAATTTATTTCACAAGATGCTAATTATTGGATTTAAAATACTCAAAACAACGAACATGAATTTGGAAAATCAATAACTTCTCATAGGGATGGCCTCGACTTTGGAAAATTCAGGGAATGTTCCCAAATTCGGAGGCTTCAAAAGCCCTATGGTCTCATGCCATGGTGAATTTCCTATATGCATGGAGAATTAAAACAATGCAGAGGGTAAATAAATCATTAAAAATAAAATACTTGATGAAATTAAATGATTTCTTTTCCACATTATTCTCCTCTCGTTCACCGAGCAAGAGGGTATTTTTATTTTATTTCTCTCGATTTTTCTACACAAAGTTATGCATTTTTGAAGTTTAGGGAATTAAATAAATCAAGAAAATACCCTAATTTCCTACTTATCCACGCGGCGCCACGCCATCCTCGGCAGCTCCGAAACGCCGCGTGTCGCGCTGCCATTCGACGCCGCCATCCAACTCAGCGCTCCGGGGGCCCACTGTATCGTTCCATCTCCTCATCCGGCGTGATCCTGGCCGTCCGTCCGCGCGTGTATGGAATGAACGGCATCCGTTCATCGTCCCTAAGCGTCCTCACCCGAGAGCCGTCCACACTAAAACCCTAAGAACTCACTCATTTCTCAACGGATTTTCGTGTTCTTGTGCTCTATGGATTCGTCTTGAAGAGACGAATACATCTATACGGTGATCATGCATTGAAATTAAGGCATTTGAAATAGAGAATCTCCAGAAGCTCGGGATAAAGAGTTAGCTCATACCTTTGCTCAGAGAAGTGTGGCTTCAATCTGAGGGTTGTGTCACCTTCGATTAGGTCCAAGCAAGCTCCAGATGAAGTCTCCTGGTATGGTGAATTGTCTAGGTATGATTTCAACCAAGCCCGATCACAAAGCTTGGAGTCTGGAACAGATGGGTGGCCTACAGAGGGGGCTTTTGCTCGGTGGACTTCTTCCCTCGGTGTGGTGAAGGTGTAGGACCAATAAATTTGAGGATTGATCCACCGTGGAGAAGTGTCCCGGATTTGGGTGGAATTTTGGCCGAGAAACCGGGCTCGTTGGTGGGGATTAGTGGCAAATTGTCACCTGGGATCAACTCGCTCTAAGTATGGAGAGTGTTCTGGAGCAATATTGGCAGGGTTTCAGTAAGGTCTGGTTCAACACCTCCCATGGTCGAGAGGGGGTGGTGTTTAAATAGGAGAGGGTGGAGGGCCCCCAGGGGGAGTTAGGGCTTGGGATCAGCTGCTCTTCGCAAGAGAAGAATAGCTACAATGGCCACTTTGGATGGGGCAGCTCAGCAGGTGAGAATTCCAAGTTTGGGCTCACATGTGAGCTCTCGGCCTGGTGGTTTCAGGCGGCTGTGGTCGCTGGCCGGCCAGGGTCAGGTCACCCTCAAGGTCAAGGAGGTCAGGGTCGGGGCTTAGTGCGATCAATCGGGATTGGACATGTGTAAAGGGCTTCGATTTAGATGGAATGGGAGAGGAGCTAATTTTGGGTCCAAATGGGTCCAAGTCATGGATTTAGGTTTGGTTCACCCTCCAAGGCCTCGATTTTTCGGGCTAAGGGAATCGGTAAGTCGCCTAGCTTAGTGGGGAGAAGTCACCATCTAAGTACATTTATGTTTAATCAAGGTTTAGAAGAGTCATGAAAAGGCTTAATCACCCTTAAGGGAATCATTAAAGGACTCCCTCCCTTTGCCAAAAATGACATGGTGATGTGTAAAGTGGCTGCCATGGCTTGCATATGGCTTGTGCATGGCATCATGGCTCCATTTGGCTTGGGGCAAAGCTTAGTCAATTTCATGGAAGTAGATTTTAGGAATCTTGGCATTTTTGAAGGAAATTTGGATGAAGCTTGATTTGGAATGGTTTAATGATTATTTTGAAACTTAGGGGTGATATCAATTAAAGGTATGATGAAAAGAAATTGCCATGTGGGCTTTAGGGCCAATCTTGGGCTTTTGTATTGGGTGGAAATGGGCTTTTAGAATGGTTTAGGAAAGTGGGCCTTTAGGTTTGAAAACAAATTGGTGGATGGAAATTTTGAGAAGGATTGGGCTAAACAAATGTTGGGTTTAGCTCATGGATGTGTTATGAGTGATTTGAAGCAAGTTGGGAGTGATTTGGGTTTGAATTGGGTTGAATTTGGGCTTCTTTGGTGAATGGGCCAATATAGATCAAATTGGGCTAACTTGGGCAAATGTTGGGCTAGGATTAAAATTGATGTAAAATTAATGTTGAGAAATGTTTATGGGAGTGTGACAAAGAGTTTTCAAGTTTGGTTGGGCTTTGATTTTGGGGTTTGGGTTTATTTGGGTTAGGTTTGGGTTTAGGTCAAAATTGGGCCTTTTAGCTTTGGGTTGAATTTGAGTGGGGTTTGGGTCTTAATTTTGGGTAAATCATGTTAGATTTTTGGTTGTGGGGATGTTAGGGAAGGTTTAGAAAATGTTTGGGGTTAATTGGAGTTGAATTGAGTTAGTTTGGGTTAGGTTTGGGTCATGGGTCCAAATTGGGCTTTAAGGTCCAAAATGAAATTGGGTTCAAATGTCAATCAAATTAGACTTGGATTTGGTCTATATTGGTGTTGGGAATGTTAAATGGAAGTTTAGAATTGAATTGGACCAGAATTTGGGTCAATTGGGTAGGTTTGGTTCGACATCGGGTTCACTTTGGGTTAAAATGGGTCAAATTAGAGATTTTGACAAAAGTTGGGTAAATTGACACAATTGGCTCATGGTGTAGTTGGACAAAATGAAATTGGGAATATTTGGAATTTTCTAGAATTTTCTGGGAATTTTCTGAATTTTTAGATTTTTGGGTCAAGAGGGGTATTTTGGGTATTTGGAGGGTATTGGGAGGTATTTTTGGAATTTTTGGTATTTTTGGCTATGGATGGTCAATTTGAGTGATGTGTGAATGTTTGGGATTGGTCTTGAGGAATTTGGGTCATTTGGAGATTTTTGGAAAATTTTAAGGGTTCTGGGTAGGCTAGGCGGGTGTAGGGTCCCCGGGGTTAAAAATTGAAAATTTGGAAAATTGAAGATTGGGTAAATGTAAGTGGAATGGAACCATTTTGGTTGGGCCATGAAGCCATATTAAGCCTATATGAGCCATGAGAGGACTCATTTGAGGCATTCACTATGTTGTTCCTAACCCTCTTAGCCAAGGGCTTAAGGGTTAAGGACCATCCATGTGTATCACCTACATGAGTCAGGAGGTCAAGTTGGGTATGGGTGTGGTTTTAGGAGGTGTGTGAAAGTGTAGTGTATAAGTGTAGTGTGTGTGTGTAAGTCAGCCCTCACTGCACCAGTGCCACCTGTAGGCGGTCCTAAGGCCAAAGAGTCCTACAGAACTCATCCTTTAAACTTCCACATTCGATTTCAACCCTCTAGGTGATTAGGGGTCTACGGTCAAGTTTGTGGAGTTTGCAGGGAGTTAAGAAGTGGTTTGAATTTCTAGGTGGTGGGTCCCAATTCTAATCCTCTAAGATAGTCAAAGGAAAAGCCTAAGGCTAGATCCTAAGTACTAAAGAGAAGAAGAGAAGACCTCATCAAAAATGAGGTCAACAAATGAACCCCCAATAGGTGTGGTGTGCTAACCAAGCACACCGCGCGTGTTGGCGTTGACCGAAAAGATCAACAAAACCAACATAGATGTCCAAGTGACAAACTCAGGATGAAGTAGAAGAATTTCCGCTGGGGAGTGTCAAGTATATCTCTGAGACTGGAGATTCCTGAACTCTCACTGTGGAAATGGAAAGGAGGTGAATCCCAAACCACATGACCTGAGGAATTTCAATTTAGATTTTATTTTGTTTTAGTTTAAGTTTTGATGCGTGAGCTCAGATTTTAGTTTAAGTTTTAATTTAAATTGAAGTTTTGTCAAAATTAATTTCAAGGGATTTGAACTTAAAATGAAAATTGGAATTTTGTGGTTTTAGATGTAACATCTTCAACCTCAAAAGAAAATTGAAATAATTGGATTGAATCATTACAATGAGGAGAGATCTCGGAGTAAAGCGGTATTTGATGTAAAATCCTTAACCTCAAGAGTTTGATTTTGATGTATTTCATTGCGATAGGGAAAGAATCCTAAAGCAATGCAGTCTCGGATGTAAAATCCTCAAACCCAAGAATTTGATTTTGATGTATTTCATTGCAATAGGGAAAGAATCCTAAAGCAATGCAGTCTCGGATGTAAAATCCTCAACCCCAAGAATTTGATTTTGATGTATTTCATTGCAATAGGGAAATAATCCTAAAGCAATGCGATCTCGGATGTAAAATCCTCAACCCCAAAGTTTGAATTTTGATGTATTTCATTGCGATAGGGAAAAAATCCTAAAGCAATGCAGTCTCGGATGTAAAATCCTCAACCCCAAAAGCTTGAATTTGATGTATTTCATTGCGATAGGGATAGAATCCTAAAGCAATGCAGTCTCGGATGTAAAATCCTTAACCCCAAGAATTTGAATTTGATGTATTTCATTGTGATAGGGAAAGAATCCTAAAGCAATGCAGTCTCGGATGTAAAATCCTCAACCCCAAGAATTTGAATTTGATGTATTTCATTGCGATAGGGAAAGAATCCTAAAGCAATGCAATCTCGGATGTAAAATCCTCAGCACAAAGAATTTGATTTTGATGTATTTCATTGCAATAGGAAAGAATCCTAAAGCAATGCAAGTCTCGGATGTAAAATCCTCAACCCCAAGAATTTGATTTTGATGTATTTCATTGCAATAGGGAAAGAATCCTAAAGCAATGCAGTCTCGGATGTAAAATCCTCAACCCAAAAAGTTTGAATTTTGATGTATTTCATTGCGATAGGAAAAAAATCCTAAAGCAATGCAGTCTCGGATGTAAAATCCTCAACCCCAAAAGCTTGAATTTGATGTATTTCATTGCGATAGGGATAAAATCCTAAAGCAATGCAGTCTCGGATGTAAAATCCTTAACCTCAAGAATTTGAATTTGATGTATTTCATTGCGATAGGGAAAGAATCCTAAAGCAATGCAGTCTCGGATGTAAAATCCTCAACCCCAAGAATTTGATTTTGATGTATTTCATTGCCATAGGGAAAGAATCCTAAAGCAATGCAGTCTCGGATGTAAAATCCTCAACCCCAAAAGTTTGAATTTTGATGTATTTCATTGCGATAGGGAAAGGATCCTAAAGCAATGCAGTCTCGGATGTAAAATCCTCAACCCCAAGAATTTGAATTTGATATAATTGATTTTGCAAAGATTTGCAGTGCGGAATTTTGGTGTTTCGAGAATTTCATGAAAGTTGTAAAAGACTTTCATGGAAGGAAATAGATTAGGAGGGAATATGTAGATGTTACGTATCACATTCAAAAGAGTTGATCGGAAGTTGCTAGTTTGGATTGGATACAACTCCTCGCCATCGATTCGATCGATGTCAATGGAATCGACCTCTTTCATCCCGGACAAGGGAGAGAGTAGAACGGTTTGGATTTCGGATTTGGAAGATTGAATTTGAATTTGATTGAGATTTGATTTGAAAATTGGGAAGATTGAATTTGAATTTGATAGAGATTTGATTTGAAATTTGGAAGATTGAATTTAAAATTTGATTTAAAATTTGTGCTCGTTTTTTTTTTCCTTTAACAATTCAAATTTATTTTATCGTTCATTTAATGTTCATGTGAATTTGGCGTTCATCATTTTTTTATATTTTTGAGGAAAGTTTTCTTTTATTCTTTTTTTTGTTTCTTTTCTGTTCTTTGTTCGAAGTTCATTTAACTTTAATGGTGTTTCTCAGTCAACTTGCACAAAAGAGGTGAAGGCCAAAAAACGTGACATGGTCACTTTCATTCCAATCATGTTGAAGATACATCATACAACTCGATCTGGAATACTTCTTATACAATCAATGTAGACTCAAAATGGACTATGTATGATCTTTGTCGATCCATCCAAAAAAGGTATCTGTCAGAAATCCATGTCTGAATAGTGAGTTACATGGTCAATAACATCACCTTCCAAGCCATCCTTGGCAAGGATGCCGTATGGATGTACGTTGGAGTTGTGATATTTTCCATGTAACTCACAGCTCGTAAGGCCGAAAGGTTTCTAGCTCTGGGTCTGGCTGGAAGTGGTAAGGTGCTTTCCTGTCATCCATCCTTCTGAAAGTAATTGAGATCCGCTCCACGGGTACTCCTGGTATGCAATGTTTAGCGACATCTGCTCCGTTGCCCTTCACTATCATGACGGAACCTACCGGTAATGGTATCTTTACCGGCCCTCAGAACTCACCTGGGCCCGCTATCCGGAGGTCAGATCCGAACATGATATTACACGTTCAGAAAAGAAACCGTGCAGAAAGGTCTGACAAAGTCGTGGTGATCTATGTGCGGGGGTATGCAATCACCCTTCTTGTAAATGTTAATGATGCAACCGTTGGGTATGCAATCCGCCGGCGTACCCTCCATGTTATCATTCTTTTTACCATCCTTTTGATGACTAATGGCATTAGATCCACCCGGCCATGACGGAGTATTCCCGGTGGGTTTCCCTTCCCGTCTTCCGCGAAGTTAGTAGCAAGCATCCACATTGTATTGTAATTCTACCTTTCCCCGGCATCCATCTCCGGGGTTCCGAGTAGGTGTTTTCTTCAGGCGGCCTCGCTCGGCCCATTCTTTTCAAATCCCGGATGCAGTCCACGATTTGTTGTTGTTCTTATTCTGAGAACACGTCTGTATGTAGCTCGAGGCCTTCTAGTATATTGATCCTCCTGCCTCCGATTCTCTCGAAGTATTCAAAAGTTTTCTTCTCGACATTCTACATTCTTTCTAGCTCTTATTCTGGAATAATTTACAAATGGCGAGGCCTGGTGACGTACTGTGGGATATACGGCTCAATCCCGTCACGTTCTCCTGCATACCTTGACTCCTCGGGGATGGTGTCCATCGGGACATCCTCCGGGGTTGCTTCTGCAACAAGGTTATGCATTACTGGTGGCTTTATCTGGTGGCGTGGTAGCCTTCCTTCTTCTGTTCTCCTTAAGATTTCCCTGGTCTCTTCTTTTATCCTAGGAGTTGGCCTCCTTCCTTCAGGTTCCTGGTGAACTGGTGTCCTTGAAGTATATGCACTGGCAGTAGCAACTGCCTCGTCGTGCTGGTCCGCTGCTAGTTTGGTTAACATCTTGCGGATACGGCAATTTTTATTTCTTCGCTGAGTTGCTGTGAGAGTAGCTTTTCATACTTCCTGAATTTCTGTGGGCGCGGCGCTGACGAGCTTGCCCTCTGCTGTAGCGACTACAGACTTGATTCTCTTGTCCTCCTCAGTGTTTGTTTTCCTCTTCTTGCTGCTGGGTTGGTGGCTTGGGCCACCCACTTTCATTACTATCTGACTGGGCAGTTCATCTCAGTCAACTGGGACCCAGTCACTTTCCTCTTATTGCAGGCCTGCTGGTGCGAACTCTAAGTCAATCTCTATTATCGCTCCATCTTTCACCCTCTTTTCGTCGAGTGCAAGGTTTACTCCATTTCTAAAGTTCAGGACCAACCGCCCGTTCGACATTTCCCTGCGAAAAGATAAGGAAAAGGATCGTGGGTCATGACGAGAACAAGAACATTAAGAAAATGTTTATTAAAGACAGTTTTTTTTTATTACTTTTGTATTTTTAAATTTAATAGGAATGAAGTGGGATAAGGTCAGGAAAGAGATTTTGATATGGAAGACAAAACAAGGAAAACTTTATTATCATGATTTTATTTATTTTTAGCACATTTTTTATTATTTTTGGGTTCGGACCCAGTCATAAGTAACTACTTCACCCGTGCTTCTATGGATGAAGAACTCATTCCTTCGAAACATCAGGTAGCGTAATACTTTTTCAAGTATCGTCCGTTGATCGGAAGCATATGCCGTTCTCCTCGGCAATTCACTAGCTGGTAGGAGCCTCCTGAGTACACGGCTTCAACCACAAACGGCCCTTCCCAAGTGGGTTCAAATTTTCCTCCTATCTTGCAGTGTGCAAGGATAGGTCTCTTGAGAACGAGAACTAAGTCACCAACTTTAAAGGTTCTTGGGCGGACTAGTCTGTCATGGGCTCGAACCATCTTAGCTTGGTATAGTTCTAAATTCGATGCGCCGCAAGTCTTTTCCCTTCCAGAGCTTTCCAATTCTTCTAGTCGTAATTTGACATTCTCTTCTCGTCGTAATTTTTTTTGCAACCGCAATCCCGAGTGAAGGAAGCCGGACCTCTAAAGGTAACACCGCCTCGGACCCATACACCGGAGCGTAAGGTGTAGCTTCGAGTAGGAGTTTCGAAGGTTGTCCAGATAGGCCCATAAGGCTTCTAATAACTTTTCGTGCCAACTTCTCTTATTATCGTCCAAGGTTTTCTTTAAAATTTGAACGAGAGTTTTATTAAAAGCCTCAGCCAGGCCGTTTGCTCTTGGATAGTAAATTGTTGAATACCGCCAGTTAATTCCGTGTCTCCTGACGAAATTGTTGATTTGCGTGCTTCTGAATGCTGACCCATTATCTGAGATGATCCTGAGCGGCACTCCGAAATGGTAGACAACTTGGTTTTTGAAAAACTGTAGCACGTGGTGTGCTTTCACTTCTCTGAGTGGAACTACCTCTGCCCACTTGGAGAAGTAATTTGTAGCCGCAAGAATGAAGCGATGTCCTTTTGAAGATGGTGGTTCTATTGGACCCACTATATCTGTGCCCCAACATTCAAATGGCCACGACGCAATTGTCGGATGTAGCACATTTGGAGGTTGGTGTAGAACCACTCCGTACACTCGGCATTGGTGACGACTCTCGGCGATTTTCATGCGATCGGTCATCATCGAGGGCCAGTAGTACCCTAGTCTTTTAATTTTCATTTTCATCTTCGGACCCGATCGGTGAGCACCACGCAGTCCCGAATGCACCTCTTTAACAATTTCACGGGCCTCGGACCCGCTTAGGCACCTTAGCCACATTTGATCGAAAGACCTTCCGTATAACGTGTTGTTTATTAATGCATAGACGCAGTTCTTTTCTTGATCCGATGGGCTAGCGACCTATCGTCCGGTAGTTTTCCCGTTTGCGGTAGTTCATTAATGGCTGTCGCCAATCTTTTGTGTTTTCTGCCACTGTTGCAACTGATTCTTCTTCTTTTTCTGATTTGTGTATTATGTCTATGTCGAGCTGTGATAGGACCTAACGTCCGTGAACTGACACTTCCACTGATTCATCTTGCAAGCAGGCAAATTCTTTTGCGAGACGGGCTAACGCATCTGCTAAAGCATTTTCTTTCCTAGGAATTTTGTAGATCGTCACATTCGGAATCTGTTCCAACAACTGTATGGCATACTAGAAGTATTGCTCGAGTCTTGGCTTTAGAATTCTGTACAGTCCGGCGATCTGTTGAATGATTAACTGTGAATCCCCGTAGATGTTGATGTCTGTTATCCCCATTCGAATAGTTAATTCCAGATCCCGTTATGAGGGCTTCGTATTCCGCTTCGTTGTTTGTACACGACTCTATCAAGTGGTAGGAGTAACTTAACATCCCCCGCTCCAATGTTATAAAGATTAGTCCGATTCCTGCCTTATCGGGAATTATCATTTGTGATTCTTTGTCTTTGTGTGCTGAAGATGCTCCGTGGAAATATAATTCCCAACGTCGATCATCAGGGTCTTCCAGGCTCATTATTTGTTCATCTGGCAAATCGTCATTGAGAGGAGATTCGCCGGCAGAGGGTGCGCAGTGAGGAAGTCCGCTAAGACTTGTCCCTTTACGGCACGAAGAGGCACGAAAGTTATATCGAATTGCAATAATATCATCGATCATCCGGCAAGTCCGTCGGAAAGCGTTGGACGAGTCATCAAGTATCGCAATGGATTAAATTTCGAGATCGAGTTGACCTTATGAGAAAGCATGTAGTGCCCGAGCTTTTGAGCGGCAAAGATCGTGGCCAAACAATGCTTTTCAATTGCGGGATACCTTATTTCCGTCTGAAGTAAACGACGGCTTAGGTAGTAAAGAGCATTTTCTTTACCCTCATCATCGACCCTGGCCAACAGGGCTCCGAGTGAGTCGTCCAAAGCCGCGGTATAAAGTATCAGCGGTCTACCTGAGACTGGGGCCGCTAAGACAGGAGGTGTCATTAAATATTGCTTAATGTCCTCAAAGGCCTTCCGGCATTTCTCTTCCCAAATAAATTTGGCGTCCTTTTTAACTAATGCCGAGAAAGGCCGACACCTACTCGACAAGTTTGAGATAAAGCGTCGAAGATATGCCGCCTTCCCTCGAAAAGATCGTAGTTGCTTTAAGGTTTTGGGAGGCGGCATTTCTAAGATAGCTTTAATCTTTTCCTGGTCGATTTCAATTCCACGATGTCGGACAACGAATCCTAAGAATTTTCCGGAGGTGACGCCGAAGGCGCATTTTAAGGGATTCATCTTAAGGTTAAATTGTCTCAATCGTTCGAAAACAATTCTCAAATCATACAGTGGTTTTCCTTTACTTTGCTTTTGATGACCACATCTTCCACGTAGCATTCGACTTGATTGTGGATGAGATCATCAAAAATTCTTGTCATCGCTCTCCGGTATGTCGCTCCCGCGTTCTTCGATCCGAATGACATCACCGTGTAGTAATATACTCCGATCGGCGTTCGAATGATCGTAAGTTTTTCATCTTCCGGAGCCATTTTTATCCGGTTGTATCCCGAAGATCCATCCATGAATGAGAATATTTCATGTGTCGAAGCAATGTCGATCATTAATTCGGGATCGGTAGAGGGCATTCATCTTTTGGACATGCCTTGTTTAAATCTCTGAAGTCCACACAAATTCGGATCTGACCATTCTTCTTCCTAACTGGTACCACATTGGCTAACCAAGTCGGGTATTGTTCTTCGCGGACAAATTTAGCATCTATTAGCTTTTTAACTTCAGATATGACTTGTTGTTCGATTTCTAGACGCATTCTTCTGGGACCTTGTCTGACTGGGACAAAAGTAGGATCCACTCCTAGCTTATGGACTGCGACCTCTGGAGCTAAACCCGGCATCTCATCGTAGCTCCAAGCAAAACGAGTCTTTAAACTCCATTAATAACTTGATTATTCCTTCGAAGCCCTCTTTATCGAGTAATGAGCTAACAAAGGTAGGTCTAGGTTCTTCGCTAGTGCCTAAGTTAATTTCCGTTAACTCATCTATCGTAGATTTGATCTCTTCTTCGAATTCGGTGGAGCGTCTCCAATTTGTAAATCTTTAAATTCTTCTGTAGTTTCCATGCAGTTTTCATTAGACTCGCAAGTGACAACCAAGCAAAATTCAGTATCGTCAACTGATCCTACTGTGCCGAATCCGAGACCATGCCATAATATTTCAAAATGTTGGGTGGACGACCGGAGTTATTCCATAATATTTCAAAATGTTGTGATTAGCCTTTTGTCCATTGTCGAGGTAAGAAACCACGCTGAATTAAATTTTGAACACAGGGAGAGTACCACTCAAAAGGTAATTCCATTAATTCTGATGAAGTGACATCTTTAAATTGTACATTATTTTCAGTTTTGGAAGAAGGAGCACCACGGTAGAATTTGATTGGCTTTGCATCGCCGCTACGTACCTCTTTGACCACCATACCCTCAATCTTATTAGAATGGATCGGGGTCAGGGTCATAGTATGTACATAGTGGTTAATCTTCTCGTACATCGATTTATATTCTTCATTCTTTTCATCTTCGAGCGGGATCCCGAATTGCGGCTTCTTCCGACTTATTGTCGCCGCTTCTTGCTTGATTTCTTTTTCTTCTTCGAACTCGTCTTCCCAATCAACATTGATAGCTGGTTTCCTCTGTCCAACTGTCCTAACGTCTCTGCCACGACCTCGTCCCCGGCGTCGACCTCGGATGCAAGTTGTGAAGAAACCTTCACCATCTCGCCGTAAGGGAGTGGTGAGTGACTGTTGGACTAGAACTTCAGGTTCTTCGTCATCCCGAACTTCTTTTGCTTCATTCGTTATGGTATTTCTGGAGAATATTGTTTTCTTCGGAGGTGCATAATAAGCCGCATCTTCATGGATTCCAATTTCATGTACGGAGAATGGTTGTAAGTCACCTTTGATGCACTGTTCCCCTCCATCGTAGTATTTGATGCACTGATGTAGAGATGATGGTACCATCCGGTTTTCATGTGTCCATGGTCGGCCCAGTAGAGCGTTGAAAGACGTTTCTAAATCAATTATGTGAAATTTTGCGGTTGTCTTTGCCAAGTCACCGGTCTTCATTAGCAGTGTTATTGATCCGAGGGCTCTTTCTCCTTTCTGGTTGAATCCTCTTAATAACATTCTGTCTGCTTCAAGCTCGCGAGCATCAATTTCCAAGTATGCTAGCGTCCGAAGATTCATTATATTGATTGACGCTCCTGGATCCACCAATACTCTGGAGAGTGTAAACTTCCCAATTCTAACCGAAATGTACAACGGTCGATCGTGGTCCGTCGTCCCAAGTAGTAGGTCATTGTCCGTGAAGGTGACACCTCGTCGTTCCTTTAACGAACAAACCTCATCTAAGGAATCTCCGGTCATTTGAGTTAAGCAAATTTCAGGATCAAGTAAGGTCTTGATCAGAGCTTCTCTCATCTCCTTTGATAACATGAGAGCGTCGTAGATGCTCAGCTTGGCCGGTAGTTTCCTAAGATGGGCTAGCACGTTGTAGTCCACTTTATTTTCATGTGTCTCGGCTTCTTCTCAAATGGGTATTTCTTCTGTCGGGGTTGGTTCTTCCTGAACAACCACCTGCTTTCCTTTGTCCTTTGGACCCATTCTCGGAGGTAGAACTCTTCCACTTCTTAAGTTAACTTCTGTAATTTCTTCTGAATCTAGTATTAAGTTTGCTGGTGTTTCCTCCTGAATCGGAATGACAGGTTCTTCTGGATTAGCTTCAAACCCCATTGATTGAGCTCAATTTTGGAGCTCAATTCTCAGTCCAAAACCAGGACATCTCTAAAACCTCCACCAAATCCAATTTAAACTCACCCACACCTGCACATGACCAAGAGATGGAGTTCCCCAGTGAAAGCCCCCTCTCCAGGCCACCCATTTGCTCCAGCCTCCAAGTTTTGAAATCGACTATGGACACTTTCATACCTAGACAATTCCCCAAAGCCAGAGACTTCATCTAGAGCTTCCTTGGGTGCAATCGAAGGTGACACAACTCTCTGATTGAAGCTACACTTCTCAGAGCAAAGGTATGGATCATTCCTTCCTCCCGAGCTTCCAGTGATTCTCCATTTTGTTTTACTTAATTTCATAACATTTAAACCATATGGATGTATTCGTGTCTTCAAGACGAGTCCATAGAGCATAAGAACACGAAAATCCGTTGAGAAATGAGAGTGTTCTTAGGGTTTTAGTGTGGACGGTCACGGGTGCACACCGGCCATGGATGATGACTAGGCACCGTCCGATCGAGGGTGTATCAAGTGAACGGTCCAGATTGCGCCGGACCAGAGAATGTTACATGAACCGCGGGCCCCTCGAGCATCGAGTCGGATGGCGATGGAGAATGGGAGCGCGACGCGTGGGCTTTCGGAGCCGCCGAGGTCGACGCAGCCGCCGCGTGGATAAGTAGAAAAATATTGAATTTTTTATTTATTTAAATACCCGTAACTTATAAAATCCATATCTTTGTGTTGAAAAATCATAAAAATAAACTAAAAATACCTTCTTGCTCAGTGAATAAAGGAGAATAAAGTGGAAAAGAAATCAAGTTATTTTAATGAGTATTTTATTTTTAATTAATTATTTACTTATTTTAGTATTTTGATTCTTCATTTACATAGACAATTCACCATGGTATGAGACCATAGGGCTTTTGAAGTCTCTGATCTTAGGAACATCCCTTGAATTTTTCAAGGTCAAAGGCCATCTCTATAGAAAGTTATGTATTTTTCAAGTTTAGATCACTATTTTTGGTATTTTAATTCCAATAATTAACATGTTGTTCAATAAATTTCAAAAAAATTTGAGGAAGTTTCTTAAGAATAGAGGACCCTAGGATAATTATATCTTGGGTTAATTCATTAAGAATAATCTTAATTGGCCCAATTACTCAAAACTAAACTTTAATTAATTAGGGTTAACCACACATTAAAATAATTTGAAAACAATTCTCCACTGATCTTTGAGATCAGAGGGACCTCACATAAAAATTTGAAGTCAATTGGAAATGTTTAGCCCCACTAAATGAATTAATTAAGCCATATGATCAAAATTAAACTTAAAAAATTCATAACATCAAAAATACATTTCAAAAATTTACCAAATTGGTTTTGTGGGCTCTCGATATTAGAAGAGTCTATAAACATTAAAATTGGAATTTTCTAAAATTTTTCATTTTTAATGGTATTTTAATATTTAAATAATTAAAAAATAATAAAAATCACAAAAATAATAAAAATCATAAAAATGTCACATTTTGACTCCTAATCACTTAGGAATAAACCAAATATTTTTCCTAAGTCTCAAAGTAAAGATATTGAATTTTAAATGCTTAAAACAATTTTTAATATTAAAAAATGTATTTTCCAACCTTTTCACTAAATTAATTCCAATAAATAAAAAAAATCAGAAAATTGTAAAATTTATTTCTCCGAACTCCTTGAGGTCGGAGAGACTTAAGAAAAATATAAAATTCATTTTTAAATTTTAATTTTATTTTAGAATTAATTAATACTCTAAAACTCAAAATAATTATAATAAATAAAATATAATTCAAAAAAAATCCCCAAAATTGGTCCAAGTGGTACTCTGGTCATTATGAACATCCCATAATTTTCTTAAGAATAGAAACCTTTCCTTGGTCATGTTATTGAATTTCCATTGAAAATCCCTATTTTTCACTAAAAATAATTATATAAATAAATGAAATTCAGAAAAATCACATTTTCTCCTCTAATGTCTTAATTGACGTATGAGTGAAGTGACATAAAAATTTCAAGTTCATTTGAACTCAATTTAGTGAGTTATAAAATTAATAAGCCTAAAAGGGCAGTAAAGGTAATTAAAGAATTTAAACTCCTTTATTAAAATTTTAGAGGGTAAAATATTTGATTTTATCTTTCTTGGATGATTGAAACTTTGGGAAATTAAAAGGGTAGGAACCCATTAATCACTTTTAATAAACTAAAAAAAGATAAAACTTTAATTATTTAAATAAATTTAAATATAGGAAGATTAATGAAAATTTAAATTATTAAAAATAGGGATATAACTTGAGAAGATATTAATTCTTTAATAAAAAAAATCCCTAAATAAATCACTTCAATAATATTAAGATTAAAATGATAATCCAAACTAAGTATATTAAAAAAATTAAAAATAAATAACCCTTAAATTAAAGGAAAGCTCAAAATACTAAGTTGTTTAACAATTAAATCAAATTAAATTTAAATTAAATTAAATTAAATTAAGTAAAAATTAAATTAAATTAACATTTTAACAAATTAAATTAAATTAAATTTAAAATATTGAAATTAATTTAAATTAAATTAAATTAAATTAAGTTAAATTCAATTAAATTAAATTTAAATTATATTAAATTAACATCATTCAATAATAAAAGTAAAACAAATTCAAAATATTAAGATCACTTAATGTATAAAGATTTAAACCAGAAAATAATTTGAACACTATTCCAAACTTAAAATTATTAATTAAAACCTCATAATTAAACTAAATCACTGAGCAAGAAGGAAAATCTTCGATTAAGAATGGTTAAATTCTTTAACAAATCAACTTGCCCCTAAAGGCTTTAACTCGTTATAACTCTTAAACGGAGTATTAAGTGAGATGTCACTTTACTTATAGGATAATCAAACATCTTAATTCACTGAGCAAGAAGGTAAATCTAAACTGAATTATGGATGATTAATTCATCTGTGCAACTAAATTTACTTGGACTCAAAATAATCTCGAAAATGTTGAAAATATGTTAGGACTCGTCCTAAACACTTTCCCAATATGATGAGATGTTTTAGAAGAATAATTGAATTTATTGTTATTTGATGAAGAAATTCATCCATAAACAAAATACGAGAACCTAGACGTCATAAGAGATGACTAGATATAGGATTAGGACTTTGGTAGACAACCAAAACCTTCCCTTAGCTTTACCTAGGTACTTGTTATAAATATTTAAATGCCTTAACATGTGTTTTAAGTGTAGCTTGGGATGACGGGGAGACCCTCCAGGTACGCTTTTATTTTATTGCAATTTACTTTATTGTAAATAACTTACAGGCACTGTACTTTACTTTTTCTTGCATGTTAAACAAGATTGTTGCATGAAAACCAAAACCTTTAGGATAGTCCCCAAAACTGAAACCAAAACTAAATTAAAAGTCACCATAAAATAAAATTCACCGCCACAACATTCCAAAATATAAAACAACTCAAAATTTAATCACAAACATACAAACAAAACTACAATTGCAACTAAATTAAAACGTCTCGTTGAATGATCGGGAATACCTCGGATGATGTAACCCACGTGTTGCTAACGAGATTTCTCATGGTCTAAATGAAAGTGGGGAACTCATTCAGTTGATTTTAGAAAATTCATCTGGACTAAGTGAATTCGATGAAAATAACGGTACCGGGATGACGGAACCGTGGGATCTTAATCGGTTCTGTTTAAACAACTTTAAGATTTATTTTAATTAAAATATTAAAAAATATTTGGACTTTAAGATTTTTCTAAACGAAAACACTTCTCTCATCTCTTGATTTTCACCTTCTAAAACTAAACCTCTCGTAACAACAAGGAGCTCGGAGCATGGAGGGCAAGACAGACCATCGTCATCGGAAAACACGGGTCTACTTCAACAAAACTTTCCTTATAATTAAATAACCAAGCCATAGGATTTCGAGGTAGTTTGTGGAGTGCAACATAAATCTTCAACTTTTCGTTAGGCATTTGCATAATCATGTTATGCAAATTAAGCCCTAACCGGTCTTAGGACTCTGAGGTAGTCATTCGGTACGACATAAACCCTCACATCTTCGAGGCTATTTATGTGATTATATCATACAAATATAAGTCCTAATTAATTAAAATTGGCAAGATTGAAACATTAAATAATTTTCCTTTTTGAAGCCAAACAATAGGATAGTTTGGGAAGTTTCCAAGATTCTTCTTGGATCCTCAGCTTCTCCTACTTTTCTTCCTTTGGATTCCCAAAATAAATTGTTTCAAATTTGAGCTAATCCCTTTTGAAATTCCAAAATCCTTTGAAAACCATAAACCTTGAAATTCTTGAGAGCAAAACCACTGATCATTATCGAGAGTTTTCTTAAATGATTCCCTTCATTTAAGATGTAATTAACTATAGGGGCTTTCCATTATAGGGAACTTTAAGAACCCGAGTAATATACACCCCGCTTAATTCCTTTGTATTAAGCGGGGAACCTGTCGCTTATAAAATTGGTTCGCAGACCAAACGAGATGTCACAAATCTTCTAGTTTATTTAATCGAGCCCCATCATCAAGCAGTGGTGTCTATTCCTCGGGATAGATACACGGTTTTTGATACGGTGCTCGTTTATATAAACTATTTGGGATGTGAGATCGGTTTGATTTCATATCTTAAAATTTTCAAACTTAAAGTTATTTTCAAAATCAAATACTACATTCTAAATTATATATATATATATATATATATATATATATATATATATATATTAAATTTAAAATTAGAAATTCACTGACAACTTCTGTAAGCGACCACTTTTTAAAATTAAACTTACAACCTAAAAATATGTCGACAGCCATTTATGTATATTTTTTATGATATTTTGCTTTAAAAGAAGGTATTTGAATGTTTTGGTTTCAGGTACTTGGAAAGAACATTTAGAGAAAATAAGGAAAAAATTGAGCAAAAATGGGCAAATATAGGTGGTGCTATAGCGCTACCGCTGACACTAATAGCGTCGGTCTCAAGCCAGATGGGCGCTACAGCATCCTAGATCGGCAGTATAGCGCCAGAAACTAATTATCTTAAAGATCCATTGAATTTAGCTGAATTTTGGAGAGGCGCTTGAAGTAACCCTTGGTTATTTTTTTGTTCTCTATTAAATGAGATTCATTTGGCTAAATTTAGAGAACTTTTGAGCCTCAAAAGTTCAATTGGGCAGCAATAGATAATTAGGATTTTCTTATTTTGTGTTTATATGTGAGTGTGAGTGTGTTTTAATGTGTTAAAGTTTAAATATTTCTAAATGAAACTCCAAAAGTTTGCTTGAGGATAATACATGAGGCAATTTGTATCTGTGTTTAAGTTGTTGTAAGACTTGGATTTCAATGCAAACGTTTTGCTTTTGTTTAATCTCCATGATTTATGAATCGTTCCCTTTCTTTCTCATTGCATATGTGAATTAATGTTGTAGGATGAGAAAGATTCAAAGAATTCTTTTTACTCTTAAAATTATGATGGTAATTTCACTGAATCTTCATTTACTTTGCAAACTAGTCACTTATGAGGTTACAATCCATTGAGAAACGGAATGACACTGGAGGCTATGATTTCACCCAACTAATGAATACCACGCTTCATTCTAGCTAGAGCCATGGCGATCACCTAAGGGGAGTGAAAATGAATAAGGAGATAAGTTTTGATGGGTGTAGAATTGGTAAGTTCTAGAGTGAAAGACTAGATTCTTATCAATTTGGCTTAAGGTTTAGTACCCAGACACTAGGATTCAACCATCATAGTGGCATGGGCTTGGGGGCATCTAGAGGTGAGAGGCTAGATAGTTCTGATGCAGAATCGACATGTTAAGTAATCATTCTTAAGTTAGTTAATGTTCTTTGCTAGCACCGAGAGAGAGTAAAGCATAAGGTATGCTTCTATTTTTCACAATACACCAATTTTGTCTTAAGTCACTTGAATCCTACATAGGTTAAAATCTCTTTACAAGGAGAAAAGTTTTCCATAATATCCAAACTCGTTGTTATATTTTATTAAACTCGTTACACTTAGTTGTTACTTTGTTTTGACTTTTACTTGTAATTTTTAATAAGCATATAAATATAGACTTCTTATATGTTTAATTTACAATTTAAATATAAATTTTGTAAGTTGATTTTAAAAGTTACAGACTTTCCCTATGGGATCTATACCGAGGTTTTTAAGGAGAATCCTATATTATTTGAAACGATACGTCTATTTGTGTAGCACCCCTAGTGTGAAAATTTATTATATAGTTCATAAATCATTACATTCATTCATAGTAGCTGCTAGATATAATTTGAGACATATTTCTGGCAAAATTTTGGAGATTAAAAATACATGTAATTGTGGGTTGGGTCACACGATGAGAATGCAAGTGAAGAACATCTTCAAGAGAGCAAACGAGATCTACAAAAGCAAAACTTTCATTAGCATTAAATAACATAACCCATAGGATTTCGAGGTTGTCCACCTAGTGAGACATAAATCCGCACCTCATCTTTAAGCTTTTGCACAACTCTGTTGTGCAATATAAGCCCTAACTCTTTTATGACCTTGTGGTCTTCGTCTTATGCGACAAAAATCCTCATATCTTCCAGGCTATTTGCATGATCAGATATCGTGCAAATGTAAGTCCTAAATAATGAAATGGCTGAAGTAAACATTAAATAATTTTGTTTCCAAAACATAAAGCCCAAAAATAGGATAGCTTGGGAAGTTATCGAGGTTTATCTCGAGGTCTCGTGACTTCCCTACTTCTCATTCCTTTGAACTCCGATAATAACTCGCTCCTATTTGAAACATTCTTTATTTTCTTTTTGTGTACAACCTTGCAAACTAGATCCTCGAACTTCTTGAAGACAATAACTCTAATCATTATTAAGAGTTTCCTTAAGTGACTTCAGTCATTTAAGATGTAATTAACTATAAGGGGTTGCCTCTATAGGGAATAAAAGAACCTAGATAAAATAAACACTGCTTAATCTTCAATATTAAGTAGGGGAACCTATCAGGCACCCAAAAGATTCACAGACCAAATGGATGTCATAAATCATATAGTTTATATAATCGAGCACACTGTCAAGTAGTATGCATATCTTTTGAGATAGTGTATTACTTGTAGTGTTAAGCCAATTACTTAAACTATTGAGAATATAAGATCTATTTAATCTCTTTTTTTTTCAAAATTAAGATGCTACTTTAAAATTAAAAAATATATATCTGTATTAATATAAATGATTTTCAAAAGCAACTGACATCTTTCAAATGAAAACTAACATCCTCCTCCTCGAGACTCTCTACCGGCTCATCTCGAATTAAAATAAAAATTCCCTCTGGTCAAAGTACTTAGGGTTAACCAAGCCACGACAAATGAATTATTGAATTACATACTCCACCCCAAGTTTAAAGCAATCTGCCCCGCCATCCTCATACTATTCTTTGGAGACCGACGAAGATAATTTCTTTTTCGACTCAAGCACTTTCCTTCTATGGATCGACTATGGACCTCACGAACTTGTAGAATTTGAGCTTCGAAGGTCCCGATTGTCACGAGCCCTTCACCTTCAATGAATCATCCTTCTTCCGGGCTTCCTCTAGTGATCGCTCCACCTCAAGCAAGGCCATACCTAAATAATGGGGGCTTTATGCCATAATTAATCGCCACGTAGCCCATGTTCTAGAGAATCTCTTGACAACCGAAGTCTCCCATTTCATGACTGAGTTATCCGAACCACTACAGATTCAACAAGGTCGGGAGTAGTTCTCGGTGACATCTGCCTATGGTGTAACAATCATAGGATTGATCTAGCATACCGAACTGCTTGCTAACAACCTCTCATATCTTCTCGACACACTTGGGTATGGGGTACCACATGGACTCCCTCTTTCTTTCATGGAAGTGCGGGGGGTGAAGTGTTTACTCACTTCAACAACTCCTTTCCATGACGACGTACCCCTATTCCCTAACATGATGATAGGACCTTGCTCTTTGGGGATGAAGTGGACTCCCTCGATGAAGAACTGGACGTAGAAAATTGGATGGCTTGACTTACCTTATTCTTCTTGGACAAAGAAACAAATGAAGAACCATCGACTTGATGGTTCGATAGAGCGGCAATGGCCGCAGACGTACCAGCCCGCAAACCGGCGACAGACGAAGAGGGAGCTGTGGCTGCGACTCCGTCTAGTGTACCTTTAGAAATGGAATCCCTCTCATCACCTTTCCTCGCATTAATAAAGTGAGAAGAATGTTTTCGAGGGATATCAGGGAGCTTTCCAGCAAGATAGTCTTGAATAACAAACATGAAAGACAAGGTATTTCGCAGTCGCATTGTAAGGGGATGGATCCTTGTCTCCTATAAGATTACTTGACTCCTAGGGATGTTTTTTCTTCCGGAGCTTACTATTCAGCTTTTTCTTTCATCACACTCACCTACAATTTCATGATCGCACCACATTACTTCGGAATCTCACTTGCCAATGCTTCGAGTAACCATCGCCTCTAAAGTATGTTGCGGGATTGAGGAACGAGTAGTCAACATCTCCTTGACGAGCCGTAAGCTCTCCGAGAGAGATCCCGACTTGGACACCAAGCATCCTATTAGCTCGTTCGAATCCTCCAAGCATCAGAACAAGAACCTACCAAGAACTTATTCTTCCAGTCCTTTATTTTGCTCTTGACTCCTGTCAGCTCTTTCATCACTGAAAGCATGGAAAAACCCTCTCGGTTGACCATAAATAGAAAAAATACATGATGAGGTCGAAATTCCATGAAATACACTCCAATAGATAGAAAAGAACCAACGTCATTCTCACGACTATGGAGTTTGGCATTACTTGCAATGGAATAATCCCATATGTGTTATAGATGCTCTAAAGCTCATTACACAAAGGCAACTCGGAGGTCATATTTGAACTAGTCTTGGTAAGGGAACAATTCATAACCTAGAAGGTCCGTCACCCGCACCGACCCCTACAACTTTTGAAGGGTGATGTTACCTTGCGGAATATACCTTGTCTACAATTCCTTCACATCATTCTCCATTAAAAACACAACACCCTTAATGGAACCAAAGAGGTTGGAAGAGTACTTTGGGACCATTGTAGAAAATCTAAGAAGGGCAAAAGAATGAAACAAGAAAAGAAGAAAAGTCAAAAGCTCAGATGTAGAAATTGAGATACATAAAGTAAGAAATAACAGTTACGCGACCTATTTATAAGGCAGAGATGAAAAATGAAGCGTCATAAAATGAAGAGTACCATCTCAAACATGTTTTAGATTTTATTTAAATGTCTTTTCATTTTCAAATAACTTTATTACATGTCTAAAATAAAATGTTTTGTGAGCGAGTCTTCTAAGGCCTCAGGCGGGAGGACCATCGCCCCTCCGGTCCTAAGATATTTCATTCAGCGGCTTTGTGGTAAATTTTCGACAGGTTGGTCAACTTTTGAAGTGCTCCGAGAGCTATGAACACCTCGACAAAGCCATCCTGTAAAGCAGCAACCACTCCTACAGTGCAGCCAAGACAGAGCCCTTAAACAGCTGAAACCTTCGCACATAATTAATGACCAAGCCCCGGATCGACCCCATTGATGAACCCGACACTTGGCACCAATGACTTGGTCCCTCCGGTCCGTTGTCCATGGCTCCAAGGGAAGGCGCTCAATGCTCCATTCACTCCCGTCCAATACTAGCAACGAGAAAAGGAGTAGAAGAATGGTATCTTTTTGAAAAGGCTACCGGTAAGAATCTCATAAGCTCGGTCCGCGAGATCGAACACCGCAAGAACATACTCCGCAACATATTTCGATTGCTTATCGTCTTGGTGACCCTCTAATTTAACCAATTCATATGCATATGAAAAATGTGAAGGAACTATTAAAAAACGGTGACGGCTAAAATAATATTTACATACTCATAAATTTATCTATTGAGCAGACTGTCTCTAGATATCTTTCCCCTTCTTTTTTTGTGAGGTGCCATTGCCTTCTTGCTGTAGAGACTAGGAAGAGGCACAAATCTCATTCCATCCAACCTTTTTTCAACCTCCTCGATGCGTTCAATAAGTAGGGCGTGCTAGGGCACGTAGCTCGCACCCATGCTCAGGAATCACTGTCTCCCGACGAGAAACTGTCGACACCTGCCTCTTAGGGTCCCAATATGAGTCGGCCCAGACTACTTTTCATTCCTAACCTTTATCTTCTTTACAGAAGCTAAGGGCTCGTAGCCCATCTTCTCCAAAAATCTTGGGGTCTACATGAAACTCCCTCCGATCGTGGGTCATAACTCAAATCGGCGGATTAGGGAAAAATAACGACAACAAATGTAATACCAAGTATAAAACCTTATTTATAGAGCATATTGGATACAAAATCTGAGGATAGTTTCTTTGAATACTAATAATTTCCCTGTCCTTATCGTACTTGTTAATGTCAAGGATCAAGAAAATTCAGGGAACTAATATGTGTGCACCACAACTCTAAGCGAGAATTTCAAAGCATTCGAATAGCCCAAATGATAGTCGGACAACCAAGGCATCCTACCATCCCACTACCAAACACGCGGTGAAGAATTGATCAACACACCATGGGAAGAGATTTGAACGACAAGCAATGCCGACGAGTCTCGATCGATCGGAAAACGGGAGACAATATTTGATCACAACTAATCGACCAACCGGACTTTCATCGCGGAAGATGAGATTGGCACTAAGGGTCCGTTTGGGGCGACTACAGCTTATTCAGCTTATCCGGATAAGCTGTCTGTCTGTTTGGTTTGAGCGTTTACAGAACAGCTTATTTGCAGCTGTTTGTGGATAAATGACTCATGCCCCTGAAATGAATAAGTTGTTGAGTTGTTTGGTTTCTGCAGTTTGAAAATAGCTTATATGCTGCTGTTTGTAGAAAAAAAAACAATTTACGCTCTTTTTTATTAATAAAATTTTATTTAAGTATAAAATCTTTTTTCAAATTTAACAATAAATATTTTTATATATAAAATTTTACATTTACATATAAAATCTTATTTTAAAAAAGTATATCTTCTTTTCAAACATATTATAAATTTATTTATTTTCTTTCCTTATGATCATATGTAGCGAGAAAGGAAAACCTATTTTCTCCATATATTTCAATACATTTGCAATAAATTTTGCATTTTTTGTGTGTTGTTTTGGTGCGTAAAAGAACTCTCACTCGTTCGAAGCCCGAGTTCTCAGAGGAAGAAGTGAATCTCATTTTAAGGATGTATAAACTTGTTGGAGAGAGGTCTGTAGGCCATTTTCTATCTAATTATAGCATAAAATTTGATTTTTTTTTGTTCGTGTTTTGGTGCCTTGATTGAATATTTTCAGGTGGACTTTGATTGCTGGGAGAATCCCAGGAAGATCAGCCGAGGAGATCGAGAAGTACTCGGAACTCAAAAGAGTATAGTGGCAACGAGTATTAGCCGAGATATGTGGGAATTTAAAGTAAAACTCTAGAATATCTTCTAAATATTTTTTAGGAATGATCCATCGACAGTTGTATGTATTGATATTTATGACATATATGAAAGTTAGATTACTGTTTCATTAATAAATTTATATATTCCAATGTTTGTTGAATGGTGTTTGAAAATAATAAGAGTTGTATTAAATTTAACACTTAATTCAGAAATAAGGAAGAAAGTTGGAAAAAGAGAAAGTTTATAAAATGTTAGATGCATCATAGGATAACTATAAATGAATCAAGTAAATTTTTTTTTTAATGCATATCAGATATCAAGAGATCAAATATATCCCTACAAAAGCAAATCTTTCTTGTTTGAATTTTTTCATGGATAAATAATGCCTTCATTGTTTGAAACATGTTCTTTTGCTTGTAATGAATATTTTTCCCAGTTAGAGATACCAAAACAGCTTTATGATCCCAATGTTTAGATGGTGCTTTTCTTAAACATTTTAGAAAGGCCTGATCCCAATATACCTAAGAAGATTTTTTTATTTAATGGACAAATGATTGTTTTGCTCGAGTTTGGGGACATGAAGCTTCGGAATCCAAAAATAATGTGTGTATGCAAGCAAATCCGATCCAACATTAGATAATTCAAAACAAGATAATAACATAACAGCTCATAATTGTGATGCTCCCTTCACTCAACAAAAATTTTAGAATGCCCAATTAAAACCCAAATACATATTGCAACTACAAATAGTAAAAGGATTACAACGTTCAATTTAAAATGCAAAAGGTACATGTTAGGAGAACCGTTGTTTGGTTGTTGCACGATCGATTGCCCAACAACATTATGCAGTTCAGAGCCACTCGAGGGTGAAGTGATGCACTCCAATTGTGATAACGTGGAACCCCATGCAACGTTGTCAGATTGGGATAATGTCGAATCCGAAGGTATGTCTGCCCACCTAAAAAACTTGCAGTCCTCCAGTCTCTGCTTCCACCTTCGGCAACAATAGAACTGTCGTCCATAGCTACGTTCCTTGAGTGACGTAAGTAACAAGGACGTTAGCCCGCAGATGGCACATTACTTGTCCGAATTTTCCAGTAGCCCTGGAACTCATTGTCATGCGGAGAGAATAAAGACAGTGTACATACATCTGGATATGGCTTTAGATAACCAGCTTTTAATGCATTAGCATAAGAATGCATAAGTATCATGCAATTTACAAAAAAATGTTAACAGGCACAGCAATTTATATCTAGGTTCTCCTATTTATTATTGAGTTAATTGAAAGTATAAGAACCTGAAAGCCCCAAGTATAAGAGCCTGAAAGCTATATGGAAAAATGCATTGCAAGAAATATATTTTATATTTCGAAAATAAAGAACCTGAAAGCGTAACAAAGCTATATGGCAAATTGCATTGCAAGACATATATTTTATATTTCGAAAATAAAGAACCCGAAAGCATTTGTTCTGCTTTCGACATTTGTTCCGCTTTCGCATTTGTTCCGCTTTCGAGTTGCAATAACCGCAATAACTGCAGCAAAAACATAGAATGGGATTTCTCCAAAGGAACAGGGTGAAAATATTTGAACCTCTTATATCCTGTCAAGATATTGAAAAAAGAAAGTCAACCTATATCCTCTCGATAATGCGTCTTCCTAACATGACACCACGTTTCAATACATTAAAACATGAGAATAGTGATAAAAAAAGGGACATTTATATATGTACGCAAGAATTCTTATATATTTACATATGTAACACCTAAGGTTTGATATTTACATTCATACCACTCAAATCCTTAACATCACATAAAAAAAACCATTATTACTAACTTTTAAAAATAAAATACACCTTTTCATGCATAAGTTTATGAAACAAAAGTGTTATAAATGTAAATATTAAACTTTGGGTGTTGGATTTATAAATAAATAAGATTTGTGTGGTATGTTGTAATGTTAATCTTCCTAAAAAAAGGCACTTTCTTCATCAGCTTACCATTTTGAAAAGGAAAAAGCTCCGCCACAGTTGACAAACTAGCACTATACTCTAGAGATTCTATAAAAGGTAAAGAAAATTTAACAGAAATTTATATGTAAACAAAAAAGACTTTTATTCCTTTGAGAAAAACTAACACTCGTTAAATGAGCATAAGCCATAACAACTAGTTTTTGATCAATCATATGCAACTCTACTAATTGAGGTGAAAGCTCATATGCAATAAATGTTAGATAAAAAATGCCAACAGGTGAACAAATTTTCCCACCAGATGGATTGGTGTGGTTTCTTGCACCTATGAAACCAAAAATTCGGTAAACAATAAAGTCTTATGTTTGTTTATTCTTCAAGGATATACTTTTAGAAATGAAAATGTGATTAAACAAAAAAAAACACTTGCAAACCTTAGTAAAGTAATATAGTTACAAAACAAGTTAGCAAGTATATTAATCTTAGTAAATTAATGCAGTATGCTAAAGTATTCTAAAACTAAACAGCTATACAAAAATTAAATGAGATGAAGGAAAATAAATCAATAATCAATTAATAGAAATGGAATGAAAACCAACCAATTGTTGAAATACATCATTCCTAGCAACGAAATCCGTCTCATAATTAAGCTCAATAATGGCGGCCCCGTTATCGCATTCTGCCAATGCAAGTAAACCCTCAGCAGCAATCCTAGATGACTTTTTTGAAGCAAGAAATAGGTACAACAATTTATCTCTAGGTTCTCCTATTTAATCCACTTCAATGTTTAGAATTTGAATTTCATGAATTCAGCATTGGAAGAGGGTTTTGGATGATGACTTATATTTTTATATTTAGGAAATTATTGAATAAGAGTAAACAAATTTCATTAACAATAAGTTCAAATAACAAAAACAGCGATATTCAAATAACACTTCAGAGGGATCAAATAGCGAAGAATGATGGTTTAACAAAAGCCCAATCTTCACCTCACCATATCAAAACAGTGAAGAATGATGGTTTAACAAAATAATTGAATGAACATGATCGAAATACTTCTCCAAATAGAAATAGGAAGCAAAAATAAAGCTAGAAATTAGAACATTGTCCGACAAAAAACTACATGTCAATTTAAGTATCAACGAACACAAAAGTTCAGGACATGAAAACACTCAAAGCTGTAAAGTGCCATTGTGGATAATGTCGTTTGCTATTTGCTCCCTCAAATTTGTCATCTTCAATGCACCTTCACCATCTTCGTTGTGTGCTTCAAGCGACGTCATGTCAAGTTGTGGTAAGTTACGTCCCACATGAAATTCAAATGCTTCGGGTGGAATCTGTTGAGAATCTTGTTCAACCTCTGCAAATTCTGCATCCGATCTTGAGTGATGTCGTCGGATGAAGTTGTGTAGTGCCATTGTGGCCACTACTATCTTCACCTGTTTTGGAAATGGGTGTCAGCATATTTTTAGGTTGTGTGTTTTATTTTGAAAAGGGGGTCGCCTAGCAGAAATTGTCGGCGTTAAATTTAATTTATATATATATATATATATATATATAATTTAGAAAGTAGCATTTGATTTTGAAAATAATTTTGAATTTGAAAATTTTAAGATATGAAATCAAACCGATCTCACATCCCAAATAGTTTATATAAATGAGCGCCACATCACAAGCTGTGTATCTATCCCGAAGAATAGACACACTACTTGATGATGGGGCTCGATTAAATAAACTAGAAGATTTGTGACATTCGTTTGGTCTGCGAACCAATTTTATAAGCCGACAAGTTCCCCTGCTTAATACAAAGAAATTAAGCAGGGTTTATATTACCTGGGTTCTTAAAATTCCCTATAAGGGCAAGCCCCTATAGTTAATTACATCTTAAATGACGGGAATCACTTAAGAAAACTCTCGATAATAATCAATAATTCGCTCTCAAGAATCTCAAAGTTTAAGTTTTCAAGGGATTGAATTTTAATCATTTAAAGAAAGTTCCTAGGTAAAGCTAAGGGAAGGGTTATGGTTTTCTACCAAGGTCCTACTCCTATAGCTAGTCATCTCCTATGACGTCTAGGTTCTTATGTTTTCGTTTCGAGGACGATTTTCTTCATCAAAGAACAATTAAGTTCAATTGTTCTTATAAACATCCTATAATATCGAGGAAGTGCTTAAGACGAATCTTAAACATCTTTTCAATACCTCAAGGATTGTTTTAAGTCCAAGAGAATTTAATTATAAAAAATGAATTAATCATCCAGGAGTTCACGTTTCGTTATCTTGCTCAGTGAACTAGGACATTTGAATATCCTAAGAGTGAAGTAATACTTCACTTAACACTTCGTTTAGGAGTTATGACAACATGAGCTTTTGAGGGCAAATTAATGTTCGAGTGATTTGTGATTTAATTTAATTTCAATTAATGGATTAAGTTTGGAATAGTGTTCAAGTTGTTTTAGATTTATTTTGAATTCTTTATGTCTTAGGTGATGTTATATTTAATTCAATTTAATTTAATTTAATTTTAGTTTAATTTAATTTGGTTTAGTTTTACTTTCAACTTAATTTTATTTAATTTATTTTAGTTTTAATTTTATTTTTTTAATTTAATCTAATATGTTTTAATTTAATTTAATTTAATTTAATGTGATTTAATTTAATTTAATTTAATTTAATTTAAATTTTAATTTAATTCAATTTAATTTAATTTAATTTAAATTTTAATTTAATTTTATTTTAATTTTAATTTTAATTTAATATTTTATTTTTTATGCTTTAAGGATGATTTAATTTTAATTGTTAAAATATTAATTTAATTGAAATCTTAGAAGGATTTAATTTAAATGTTTTAACTTTAATTTAATTTAATGATTAAGTCTTTTAGCATTTTCAATCTTGAATTTGGATTATCATTTTAATTAGGAATTAAATATTATTGAGGTGATTAATTTCGAGATTCCTAAATTAAAGAACAAATCTCCTCCTAATAGTATCCCTATTTTAATAATTCCAATTTTTCTAATATTCTTCCAAGTTTAATTAATCATTTAATTAAGGTTTATTTTAATTATTTTCAAATTATTTGGTAGGTTTCTACCCTTTAATTTTCTAAGTTTCAAACATCCAAAATCAACTTAGTATCAAATATTTTACCCACCCTTTTAATTAAACCTAAAATTTTTAATTATAGGTTAAAATTTTAATTACCATTTTGCCCTATAAACTTACTAATTTCATAACTCACTAAATTGAGCTTAAATGAATTTCAAATTTTTATGTGACTTCACTCATATGTCAATCAAGACATTAGAGGAGAAAATGTGATTTTTCTCGTATTTGATTTATTTATATAATTATTTTTGGTGGAAAATAGGGATTTTCAAGGAAAATTTAGTAATATGACCAAGGGAAAGTTTCTGTCCTTAAGAAAATTATGGGACATTCCTAATGACTAGAGGACCACTTGGACCAATTTTGGTGATTTTTTTAATTATATTATTTTTATTATAATTATTTTGAGTTTTGGAGTATTAATTAATTTAAAAATAAAATAAAGGTTGAAAAATGAATTTTATATTTTTCAAAAATCTCTCTGATATCAAGGAAACTAGAGAACCAATTTTTATAATTTTTTATTTTTCTTTGATTTATTAGAATTATTTTAGTGGAAATGCTAGAAAATACATTTTTTTTATTTTTAAAATTACCTTAGGGCTTTAAAATTTAATATCTCATCATAGAGACTTAATAAAAATATGGGGTTTGTTCCTAAATGATTAAAATTCAAAATGTGACATTTTGGTAAATTTTATTATTTTTGTGATTTTTATTATTTTTTAATTATTAAAATATTAAAATAATGCAAACAATCAACTTTTTGGAAAATTGCAATTTTAATTTTCATAAATTCCCCTGATATCAGAGAGGCTCCAAAACCAATTTGGTGAATTTTTGAAAAGTATTTTGGAAATTATGAATTTTTGAAGTTTAAGTTTGGCTAAATGGCTTAATCAACCCATTTGATAGGACTAACCAAGTCCAATTGACTTCAAATTTTAATGGTAGGTTTCTCTGATCCTAAAGGTCAGTGGAGAATTGATTTCAAGTCAATTTGATGTATGATTAGCTCTAATTAATTAAAGTTCCATTTTGGGTGTTTAAGCCAATTAGGGTTATTCCAAGTGAGTTAACTCAAAACCTATTTTTCCTAGGTTCCTCTGGTCATAAGAAACCTCTCCAAATTTTCCTAGAATTTATTTCATAACATGCTAATTATTGGAATTAAAATACTCAGAATAATGACCTAGAATTGAAAAATCAATAACTCTTCATAGGGATGGCCGATGACTTTGGAAAATTCAGGGAATGTCCCCAAATTCAGAGGCTTCAAAAGCCCTATGGTCTCATGCCATGGTGAATTGTATACATGCATGGAGAATTAAAAATGTGCAGAGAGTAAATAAATTATTAAAAATCAAATACTCAATGAAAATAAATGATTTCTTTTTCCACATTATTCTCCTCTGTTCACTGAGCAAGAGGGTATTTTTATTTTATTTTTAGGATTTTCCTACACAAAGTTATGAATTTTCTAAGTTCTGGTAATTAAATAAATAAGAAAAATCATATTTTCCTACTTAAGTGACGCGGCGCCAGCTCAACCTCGGCAGCTCCAAATGCACACGCGCCGTCTCCTGATTCGGCACCGCCATCCGACTCAGCACTCCAGGGGCCCACGGTTCATGTACCATCACGCTATCCAGCTCGATCCAGACCGTCCGCTCGATACACGCTTGATCCGATGGCTCCCAGTCATCGTCTACGACTGGTGTGCACCCGTGACCGTCAACCTTCTAACCCTAATTTCTCACTCGATTCTCAACGGATTTTTGTGTTCTTATGCTCTATGGATTTGTCTTGAAGAGAAGAACACATCCATATGGTAAACATGCATTAAAATTGATTCAAATTAAATGGAGAATCTCTCGCAAGCTCGGGAAGAAGAGTGAGTCCATACCTTTGCCGAGAGAAGTGAAGCTTCGATCCGAGAGTTGTGTCACCTTCGATTGGATCCAAGCAAGCTCCGGATGAAGTCCCTTGGCTCGGTGAATTGTCCAGGTATGATTTCGACCACGACCGATTACAAAGCTTGGAGTCCGAAACGGATGGGTGGCTCCGGAGAAGGGGCTTTTGTCGGTAAACTTCTTCTCGACAAGGGAGAATTTCAATGTCGGCTCACATGTGAGCTCTCGGGTGTGGTGTTTTCCGGCGATCCAGGCGGCCGGCCGAGCAGCATGGGTCACCCTCGTGTTTAAGTGGGTCGTGGCTAGTGGTTTAGTGTAGCAATCGGCTTTGCCATGTGTCAAAAGCTTGGATTAAGATGGCATGGGGAAGGCCAATTTTTGGCTTGATTTGGTCAAGTCCACCTTTTGGGCTTGGTTCACCCTTCAAGGTGGCTTTGGGTGTTGTGGGGAGTCAAAGGAATCACCTGGTTTGACATGGAGAAGTCCTTATCCACATATATTCTGGATTAAATTTGGGTTAAGGGGAATCATGGTTAAGGCTAATGACTTTAGGAGATTAAGGAAAGAGTCTCCTCCTTTTGCCCAAAATGGCATGGTGACCTATAGAGAGGCTCTCATGGCTTCAGTGTGGCTCATGCATGGCTTCATGGCTTGCCTATGGCTTGGGAAAAGTTAAGTCAACTTCATGAAAAGTGGTTTTGTGAATTTTGGCATTTTGAGGGGAATTGTTATGAGGCTTCATTTGGAATTGTTTAATTGATAAATTATGACTTTAGGAATGATTTTAAATTGAATGTGTGATGAGGGAAAGTGTCATGTGGGCTTTAGATTGATTTGGGCTTTTGAATTTGGTGGAAGTGGGCTTTTAGGAGGGCTTAAAGGGATGACCCCTTTAGGTTTAAGAATGAATCCATGGATGGGAATTTTGTAGAAGTTTGGGCCAAATAATTGTTGGGCTTGGTTTATGGATATGTCATGAGTGATTTGAAATGCGTTTGGAGTGATTTGGGTTTGAATTGGGTTGGATTTGGGCTTCTTTGGTAAATGGGCCAATGTAGGCCAAATTGGGCTAACTTGGGCCAATGTTGAGCTAATGTTGAAATTGGTGTAAAATTAATGTTGAGAAATGTTTGTAGGGCTGTTTCAAAGAGGTTTCAACTTTTGTTAGGGTTGGATTTTGGGGTTTGGGCCTATTTGGGTCAAGTTTGGGTTTAGGTCAAAATAGGGCTTTTTGGTTTTGGGTTGAATTTGGGTGGGGTTTGGGTCCAAATTTTGGGAAAATTATGTTAGTGTTTTTTTTTTGGGGATGTTAGGGAAGGTTTATAAAAGATTTGGGGTTAATTGGAGCTGAATCGGGTTAGTTTGGGCTAAGTTTGGGCCATGGGTCCAAATTAGGCTTTAAGGTCAAAAGTGAAATTGGATTCAAATGTCAATCAAATTGGACTTGGATTTGGTCTAGATTGATATTGTGGATGTTAAATTGAAGTTTAGAATTGAATCGGACCAGAATTTGGGTCAATTGGGTAGGTTTAGTTTGACATTGGGTTCACTTTAGGTTATAATGGGTCAAATTGGGGATTTTGACAAAAGTGGGGTAAATTGACAAAATTGGTCCATGGTGTAGTTGGACAAAATAAAATTGGGAATAATTGGGATTTTCTAGAATTTTCTGGGAATTTTCTGAATTTTTGGATTTTTTGGCTAAGAGGGGCTTTTTGGGTATTTGGAGGGTATTGGGGGGTATTTTTGGAATTTTTGGTATTTTTGGCTATGGATAATCAATTTGAGTGGAGGGAAATGTTTAGGAATGATTTTGGGGAATTTTGGGTAATTTAGGTGATTTTGCAAATTTTGGGTAGTTTCAAAGGCATTTGGTAGGTTTGATGAGTCCGGGGTCCCGGTGGTCAAAAATTGAAAATTTAGAAAATTGAAGATTGGGTAGATGTAAGTGGAATGAAATCATTTTGGTTGAGCCATGAAGCCGTATCAAGTCCACATGAGCCATGAAGGGTCTCATTTGAGGCATTCACTATGTTGTTCCTAACCCTCTTAGCCAAGGGCTTAGGGGTTAAGGACCATCCATGTGAATCACCTCCATGAGTCAAGAGGTCAAGTTGGGTATGGGTGTGGTTTTAGGAGGTGTGTGAAAGTGTAGTGTATAAGTGTAGTGTGTGTGTAAGTCAGCCCTCACCAGACCAGTGCCACCTGTAGGCGGCCCTAAGGCCAAAGAGTCCTATAGGAACTCATCCTTTAAACTTCCACATTTGATTTCAACCCTCTAGGTGATTAGGGGTCTACAATCAAGTTTGTGGAGTTTGCAGGGAGTTAAGAGGTGTTTTGAAATTCTAAAAGGTGGGTTCCACTTCTAGTCCTCTAAGATAGTCAAAGGAAAAGCCTAAGGCTAGATTTTAAGTACTAAAGAGAGAAGAGAAGACCTCATCAAAAATGAGGTCAACAATGGGTAATTTGGCATATCACGTAATATAACCCATTTTTTCTTCCATACTCCGAAGGCTCTCTCGATCACACCGCGTAAGCATGAATGTCTTTTGTTGAAGCATTCTTTCTTACCTCGTGCCACTCCGCTTTATCTTTCAAAATCGGGGATATGGTACTTTGTATCTGGATATGGCTTTAGATACCCCCTTTGTAAGGAATATCCAGCATCGACCAAATAGTACTTACCTGTTCAGTTAAGGTAATTAGCAATAGAATTATGAAACAATACGTACTTGTTACATATACTTACCCGGAGGTGGATGAGGGAAACCATATCGTCGGTTTACGGTGCGGACCTAAAAACACGACTATCATGTGCGCTACCTTCCCATCCAGCAATTACAAAGGTGAAACACATATTAAAATCACACAGCCATTATATTTTATGTTGGAGATCCACAGCGTCCGATGTAGGCAATGTTTTCGCAGCGAGGCAGCCTTGCATCAACATGTGTTCCATCAATAGCTCCAATACAGTCCTGTGTTTGAGGAAGTACTCCATCAGCATTTATATCATTTTAGTACATTAATTTGATGTTAAAGAAATACCTTAAAGAACGGCATGTATCGAGGGTCATTTGCAATATGTCTGGGAATGGTCTGGAACGTTGGATCCTCGGGTTTAACTACTCGCTATGCCTAGCTCACTAGTGCATTTAAACCAACCGAGAAATATCTACTGATGGTCTCCGATGAATGTTGAAATCGCTCCATAGCTAATCTAATTGATTCGTTATGGGATAAAATATATAGGGTAATCGCTAACACCTCTCTTGTTGTCGTTCTTCTAGAGCCGTGTAACCCATGGTGGTTCTGAAGTTCATTAAGCAGGTCGAGAAATATCTCTTTCGTCATACGAAACATGTTGGCAAACCATGTAAGGTGGCCCCATAATAACTCACCAACCCATCTATCTCAAATGTAACTCGATGTCATATAGGGAGTTCGATCAACGCGTGTATGATAATAATGGTAGATCAAGGCAAGTAGGAGAGCGATTTTGAGGTTGTGGCTAACTTGTTCTTCATCCATTCCACAAGATCTAAACATAAGTTATTTTTTAAATATCAATTAAAATAACATGAATCAATTACAACGATACATAGATAATGGAATGGAGGGTTAGAACATCACAACATAATATAATAAAAGATAAACTAATGTGCCTCCATGGAAAACGAGTACGAGTTCATTACAATAAATAATACAAAGATCCATAGTAAATAAAATCTAAACGCCAAAAGTATTCCATCTTTCATGAAAGA